>OZ005744.1:97771529-98140842 GCA_963930735.1 Dioctria linearis | reverse complement strand
GGGTAAATTAAAAGTGGTGGAGAAAACAACGAACGTCAAAGTGGGAGACATAGTTATACTAAAAGACGAAAATCAACCTCCTGGTCGTTGGGCGTTAGGAAGAATTGAAGACACACACTCTGGTACGCGTAGTAAGCTTTAAAACAGTAAAAAACACCCTAAAAAGGCCAATAAGCAAAATATGCAAGCTGCCTTTTAATATAGATGATATACCGAGAATAGACAAAATCACATACACTAATAATTATCAATCTGCAAGCCTCACGGTAGCTACAACAACACGCCAGAAATTTAAAAGAAAACATCCAGGAAGTATAAAAATTCACCCAACCAATATTCGAGTTCGACCAGCAATAGAAGAACTTCAGCGTACCGCACTACCCACGAGACAGCCTAAGCGAATAAGGACATCCAGTTTGCTACTGGTATTTAACCTCGTTTTAAGCGCATTGCACAGTCACCATCCAACACTAATAATATCCCAGTGGAAATACTACCATTTGACCACAATCCCGGCATATATATGGAACACCTCTCCCATTTACATATGGTAAATAATATATGGAACGTAGTCGTTTATTATGACTTAAGTACATATTACAAACAACTAAACGGATTCGAAAGCTGCCTAGAAAAACTGAGTGATCTGTGTAGTCAAATGTTAATTTAGAAAAATTAATTAATCTCTACAAGATTATAACAGTAAAAAGTAGGGTAATGGACACCAAGATTATCTTTAAAATACAAGTATCACTGCCAGACGCAATATTATTCCAGCTTTTTAAAATATATCCTATTCCGACAGAACGCAATGAAGAGTACTTCTACATAGAACCATCATCAGAATTCCTAGCAGCCACCCTTCATAGAGATCATTACTATCCTCTAACTCAAACTGAAAAATCAGGCTGCATCAACACAGAGAGTCTCGGCTATCTTTGCCAACAGCAACATCCTATATACACCAGGTTGGCATCAATCAGTTGCTGTGAAATGGACTTGCTAAATCACACAAAGCCACGACTGTCTGCTTGTAATGTTAAGAAGACTCATCCATCACAGTATTGGATACAACTTCAACAATGAAGAGACCACGATTAATATTGTATGCGGCACTCAAGTCCTGATTAGAAGACTTAAAAAAAGCGGTATTATAAGACTAAACGAAAGTTGCCAAATAAAACATCCAGCTATGAGTATAACCGCACAAAACACATATTTAAATGTCCAAAGGTCATCTTTCCTACCGCTAACAAACCTATCGACCCTTCTCACAGAAAAGCAGCAACACGATGAGGTAGATACTAAGCCCATCCCACTTATACACTTGGATACCAAGCCTTTATCGGACATCCAATTCAATCAAATCAAGGACAAATTTCCCGTGATCGACAATCATCATGTGCACCATTATACGATCACATACCTTATCATTGTCGGAATCATCATAGGAGTAGTCTGGTATAAACTTCCACTACAATGTAAACGGAGAACACCAACAAGCACCACCATCGATGAAACCAGCTTTGACGTAGAGGCGCCTGTCCCGAGACCATCAAAACGAACCACAGTTCTCTCAACTTCGTTGGGCCCAGAATGATCAACACGATCATACAAAGAATTATTTCTAAAAAAATATTTTTTCTCATCAACCCTACCCACAAATTCAACGTTCACACAAAATAAAATGCATACCTGCACTTTATTTTTCTCACCGTCCGTGAAAAAGAGTTAAATTTCACGTGATAACGTTCATTCCCACAAAAGCTTTATACATTTAAATTTCATGTGAAAACGTTGAATTTCTGGATAGATAACCTTGGTTCCCATAACTTATCTTTAAGGTAAAATTGATATAAATATAGAGTAAAAATGAATAAAGAACTTACTTAGAATTCAGTCACCAAGCAGGTAGTTTCTTTTAGAATGCCCCCCACCAGCGGTAAGAGTTCTAACTTTAACTAACTAACACAAATAATTATTAAAAAATATCATCACTTGATCGGGGCTTCAAATGTTTCGCTTCTGTTATATTTAATAAATAAGCAAATGTTGCGCTTCTGTTATATTTAATAAATAAGAGAAAATGTTGTCACGTCTCTTTAGCTGATACGAGTAGCTAGAATGTTTGGGGAGAAGATTATTAAGAGATGCATCAAATCCAATTGATAATATAAAAGAAAGAAGTCAGTATAAAAATGAGCTTTTCGTGTTAGTGCAAATTCAAAAAGGATAAGAATTTCGTTCTATTCAAAGATTTAGACTCTTCAAAGAAGCGTTCAAAACCGTTGTAGAAAATATGCCAAAAGGAATAAGGAGTACATGTTTATTTATTTAATTCAATCTACGAAACAAATTCTACAGATTACAAGAAATCTATACAAACATAAGTATCTATGTATATATGCTACGAACCCAGATTTAATCAAAAGTTATTTAAAATACTAAACTATTACAAAATACTAAAATAATATTCTTAAAACCCTCTAGATAAATTAAAATCATATAATGATTGAACCAAGTTGAAATTAGCAAAGCTCGATCTATGAACGGGTACAACCAACAAACATCTCGGAAGAATATTTCTTTGAGGCACATAGAAGGAAATTAAAACAAGTAAAAAACTAGAATTGGGCTAAAACCAGTTCTTATGATACCCTAGATGAATGCCCGTATAAAATTTCGTATTGCATAGATCTGTATATGCAAGTAAAATTCTTGAAGCGGTTTTTCGTATATATTTCTAGAACGCGTCATCGGACAGAAAAAATGATTATAACCAATGTTATAGGATTTCGTATTCTGAAGAAGTTTTTAGTACAATAAAAATGTGTAGGACTGACCGTTTTCACAGTATATGTAAAAAACCTGAATTTTTATATGCTAACACCAAGAAGGGGTTGCCCAATTTAGTTCATTTTTGAAATTTTATTTGCTATTACTATAAAAACACCATGTACCAGTTCGAGTAATAGCCTTTTATTTTAAACAGGGTGCGAATGATACAGGTACAATTTTTGGAAGTTCGAGTGCGAGTGAACTCCTTTTAACCGGGTGCATATCTTATACAATCAGTTTTTGGATGTTTGAGTTATAGCCTTCTACTAATTTAAATAGGGTGCGAATGTTACAGGTACAATTTCCGGAAGTTCGAGTGATAGCCTTCTACTAATTTAAACAAGGTGCGAATGTTACAGATAAAATTCTTAGAAGTTTGAGTGAAAGCCTCTTACTGTAAACAGGGTACGAATGTTACAGGTAAAATTTTTTGAAGTTCGAGTAATAGCTTTTTAATTTAAGTGATAGCCTTTTACTTTAATGGTAATGGCGAATGGTACAGGTACAATTTTTGGAAATTCGAGTGAAAGTCTTCTAATTTAAGCAGGATGCGAATATTATACATGCAGTTTTTGGCAGTGCGAGCGATTGCCTTTTACTTTAAACAGGATACGAATATTACAGGTACAATTTTTGGAAGTAGCCTTTTACTTTAAACAGGGTGCGAATGGTACAGGTACAATTTTTGGAAATTCGAGTGAGAGTCTTCTAATTTAAGCAGGATGCGAATATTATACATGCAGTTTTTGGCAGTGCGAGCGATTGCCTTTTACTTTAAACATTTAATTTCGAGTGATTGCTTTCTACTTGGTGTACTTTAAACAGGTTGTTAATATTATAGGTACAATTTTTAGAAGTTCGACAGATAAAATTCGACTTTGAATAGGGTGCGAATCTTACACATGGAATTTTTGGCAGTTCGAGAGATGACCTTGTACTTTAAATAGGGTGCTAATATTACAGGTACAATTTTCGGAAGTGTGCGTATGTTACAGGTAAAATTTTTGCAAGTTTGAGTCAGAATCTTCAAAGTAAAAGGTTATTTGTTCGACTGTCAGATATTGGATGTGTATGATTCTTATATTATTTTATATTATTATTGTGGCAAAGTTCACAAGCTTTCACAATCTTTTTTGTACAAAAAGTATCGGAGCTACATTGAGGTGCATGTTGTAAAATAAATGAAAATATCGAAAATATACAAGAACTAAATTAAAATTAAAAATTGAGAATTAAAACTAAAAATAAACACCTACTGAAATTAAACAAAAATTGGAAATGAATATAAAAATAACAGAAAAAATATAAGTACCTACTGCTAGAAAAAAACAGGCAGATAAAACTAAAAATGAAATAAAAAGAAAATTAAAAAATTATAGCTAAAATACACGAAATAAAACAAAATATTAAACAAAACTGAAAATGATAAAATTATAGTAATAATAAAATTGTAAAAAATCTGAAAATGAGCTACGCCATGATACAAGAGAATAGAAAATGGGGAAGATTAATTGACGAGATCTTTAATTAATTCTCACCCTGTTTAAAGTAGAAGGCTATAAGTATCAGAACCTTTCTATCCATAAGATTAACCACATAAGAGTGAAATTAATTACATATAAAATTTTTGCGTGAAAATATTTAACTTGAAGAAAATTTCATTAAGAATTACATATATAAATCATTCAGTGAATTTTTACAGTGATACAAAAAAAAATCTTTATCTTTATATGCATGTATAATACTTTGCGTAAGAAAATTTCGTCAGTAAATAGGTTTCGTAGAACTTAGACAAAATTTTCAATACCCTACTAGAACATTTCGACCCACAAATAATATTCCTCTCCAACAATTTAGACCGCATCCTCCTCAACAATTTAGACCACATCCTCCTCAACAATTTAGACCTCATCCTCCTCAGCAATCTATATTTCAACAATTTCAACCCCAACAGCCGAGACTACCTCCGGCACAAACAATGGAAGTTGACTCAGGACTTTCTAGATTTCGAAATTTTCAACCATCTAGGCAAGTAACAAATAATTTCTTCAGACCACCACCAGCCACTCAATGGTTTACTAGTAAAGAATTGTGCTGAACAAAGTCACCCTCAAACGTATAGGAACTATGGTAGAAATCCCAACCCTGCATATTCAAACTATGTACCAAATACTCACCAACAAGAACTGGACCAATACTACGAATACGAACAAAATAATGACACCCTGTCTCAAAAAGAATATTCTCTTGAAGTTGAAAACCACGAAATCGATGATATAAATTTTCATACGAATGCCTCGATGAACAAATCGGATACCTAGATGTCAATAAACATGGATTTGTTCTTCCGTACATTCATTTATCCTCTCCTTTCGGTCGACCGCTTAAATTCCTCATAGATACCGGAGCATCCTCATCTTTCATTAATCCCGAGTACACAAATCCAGAAGATCTCACTACCATTCCAACCACAATTATTACTACCATACTGAATACTCATACAATAAACAAAGAAATTATACTACCAATTTTTTTAGAATTTAACCAACGCGGACAAATGAGATTCTTAGTATTTAAATTTCACGGATACTTCGATGGTCTGATTGGCTTAGATATTCTAAGTTTGTTGAAAGCGAAGGTGGATTCAGGAAATAAAATTCTTATCACAGAAAATTCCACAATCCCGCTCCATTTTAAACCAAACTTCATGTCCGATAAATATATCATCCCGGCAAACTCTAAGTCAATTGTTAAATTACCTGTAGATGTACAAGATGGAGACATTTATATAAAACCGACGAAATTAAAAACCGACCTACTCATTCATGAAGGTATTTATCGTGCCAAAAACTGGTACAGTCCAATAGAAGTAGCAAACTATACAAATTCCAATAAAGAGTTATTCCTTGAGCAACCTCTTAAAGTTAGTGAATTCACAAATCAATTTTGTGAATTAAATAATTTTTGTATCCAGAACACTAGTAAAAACGAAAATTCAGTACTATCGAATGACATTACAAATCTAATTCGCGTTTGTCACCTCAACGGAGAAGAGAAGAAAGCAATTTTCAGAGTCTGTAAAGAGTATGATGACATATTCTTTAAAGAAAATGAAAAGTTGACCTTCACTAGTAAAGTAAAACATCAAATTAGAACGACTGATGACGCACCAATTTATAGTAAGTCATATATATACCCCTACATCCACAAGCAAGAAGTCCAAACACAAATAAAACAGATGTTGGACCAAGGAATAATTAGACCCAACTACTCTCCTTGGAGCTCTCCAATTTGGATTGTTCCTAAAGACAGATGCCAGTGTTAAAAAGAAATGGCGCCTGGTCATCGACTATAGGAAGTTTAATGAAAAGACCGTTTCCGATAGATTTCCAATTCCTAACATTAACGAGATTTTAGATAAACTCGGAAAATGTATGTACTTTTCCACGTTAGATCTGGCAAGCGGATTCCACCAGATCGAGATGGACCCACAGGATGTAGAAAAAACTGCATTTACAGTGGAAGGTGGCCACTATGAATATTTAAGAATGCCTTTTGGGCTGAAAAACGCCCCCAGTACATTCCAAAGAGTGATGGATAATGTTCTCAAAGATATCCAAGGGAAAACTTGCTTAGTCTACTTAGATGATATCATTGTTTTCTGAACTTCACTCCAAGAGCACATAGAAAATCTCAGAAAAGTGTTCAATAAATTACGAGAAGCAATTTTTAAAGTCCAATTGGACAAATCTGAATTCCTCCACAACGAAATCGCATTCTTAGGGCATATTGTAACTGGTCAAGGAGTTAAACCTAACCCCGAGAAAATAAAAGAAAAAGAAGATCAAGAATTTTCCTATACCTCAGTCTCAAAAGGAAATTAAGGCATTCCTAGGTCTTCTAGGATACTATCGTAAGTTCATTAAAGACTTTGCTAAACTTACCAAACCTTTAACTTAGTGTCTTAAAAAAGGAAAAATGATACATATGTAAAAACCTTTGAATTGTGTAAAAATCTTCTCATAAATGATCCCATCCTCCAGTATCCCGACTTCACGAAACCTTTCGTTTTAACAATAGACGCCAGCAATTACGCGATAGGCGCTGTTCTCTCCCAGCGACCAATTGGCAGCGACAAACCAGTCTGCTTTGCCAGTAGAACACTAACGGATACAGAACGTAACTACTCAACTATAGAGAAAGAGCTTCTTGCTATAGTTTGGGCTACTAAATATTTTCGGCCCTATCTCTTTGGACATAAATTCACAATAGTGACAGACCATAAACCCCTAACATGTCTTATGAGTCTCAAGGACCCGAATTCAAAATTAGTCCGCTGGAGACTAAAACTCGAAGAATTTGACTACCAGGTAGTTTACAAAAAGGGTACACAAAATTCAAACGCCGATGCCCTCAGCCGGATCAAGCCAGCCATAGAAACGATCCCTAACAAAATTGAACTAAACGCAAATGAACACGCCCCAGGAAATTCAATTGCTTCAGAGCAAAATACAAATATCTCTACGATACATTCTGCAGTAGAAAATCTCGACGACCACGTCTACATTTCTGAACACTCTTTGAAAGAATTTAACTTGCAATTAATTTTCGAAAAGTCTAACAAGAAACCCCCAATATCTACCGAAATCATCTTTAAGAACAAACAGAGACGTTCCATTCGTATGCCAAATTATACAGAGGAAAATATAACGGAGATATTCAAGAAATTCCTAGCACCAAATAAATTAACAGCTGTATTCACCGAAGACCATACTTTCAGTATAATGCAAGAGGTACATAAAAAGTATTTTTCTCGAAGTAAACTATTTAAAATAATCCGCTGCACAGAAATACTGATAGACATTAAAGAAAATGACGAACAAGACAAATTAATTAACGAGTACCATACAAAGAACAACCAGCGTAGAATTAACGAAACCTTTCTTCATTTGAAACGAGAATACTACTTGTACTGTCCGTTAATAGAACGTACACGCAAATTTGATTAAGTGACTGAAATGAATGCACTGGTAAATTTGGATCAAGATCAGCGGTCTATTTTCTCAACAACAAATCAACACTGTTCACTTTCTTTGACTCGCAAGAAACTGCTGCACTTAGTTTTAGAATCTCCCACTATTTAGATCAGATTATGTATACAAAGGTTTCAGGTCAACGATTTAAAAGTATGGGAAAAACACACTCACAGGATTGTTGATAATAGATATATAAATAGATATTCAATATATAATTAATATAGAGCAAAAGTTAGAATAATTTAACTTCAAAACACTGGCTTAACTTAAATATCTCGAGTAATTGTATTAAGACAGAATTATCTAAATTGTTGGGTCAGAGATCAACATACACTAGAAAACACACTTATTGACACCGATTTATAATGTAGGACTTTCAGAAATAGATATGTCGAGACAAAACTCTGTATATCAGTTTGGGTCTGAGATTTTTGTATTACACTAACACTTATTAGCACCAAGCTATAATATAAGATCGTCAAAAAATATAATAAAAATATATGTATAAAATAGATATGCACATGAAATGTATAATATATATATGTGTATATAAGTCAAAATATAGTCAAATAGATATATGAATAAGTATTAAAATGTTACAAGTGACTGGTACTCACCGATCTAAAACTTGACACTTGAGGAATTGGCTGTAAGCTAATGTTAAGCCCTTTGTTCTTGGTTAGAACAATTCTTTATTTCCGTCGAGACCAGAAATAAAGTGTTAATGTTAGTAAGATACTGTCTCAGTCGAGACCCGAGATAATATTCTTTAAGTCAGTCGAGACCCGGCTTAAAGTGTTATCTTATCTTCAGTCGAGACCCGAAATAAGATGCGTTTATTTCCGTCGAGACCAGAAATGATTGTTAGTAAAAGATTATCTCAGTCGAGACCCGAGATAATATTCTTTAAGTCAGTCGAGACCCGGCTTAAAGTGTTATCTTATCTTCAGTCGAGACCCGAAATAAGATGCGTTTATTTCCGTCGAGACCAGAAATGATTGTTAGTAAGAGATTATCTCAGTCGAGACCCGAGATAATATTCTTTAAGTCAGTCGAGACCCGGCTTAAAGTGTTATCTTATCTTCAGTCGAGACCCGAAATAAGATGCGTTTATTTCCGTCGAGACCAGAAATGATTGTTAGTAAGAGATTATCTCAGTCGAGACCCGAGATAATATTCTTTAAGTCAGTCGAGACCCGGCTTAAAGTGTTATCTTATCTTCAGTCGAGACCCGAAATAAGATGCGTTTATTTCCGTCGAGACCAGAAATGATTATTAGTAAATATCTTATCTTCAGTCGAGACCCGAAATAAGATGTGTTTATTTCCGTCGAGACCAGAAATGATTATTAGTAAATATCTTATCTTCAGTCGAGACCCGAAATAAGATGTGTTTATTTCCGTCGAGACCAGAAATGATTATTAGTAAATATCTTATCTTCAGTCGAGACCCGAAATAAGATGTGTTTATTTCCGTCGAGACCAGAAATGATTAATTGTTAGAATTGAAATATCAGTCGATACCCGATATGAATGTTAGTCCCTAAGCCAACTTACCCCAAGCGATGCCAAGCACAAAAAGAGATCGAGATCAGTCAGCTTGTCGTTTATATAGCCCTTGCTTGCCCACGACACCACTGATAGAGTAGCAGCGGCGCATGATCACAAGAATTGGCAATGCAGCTGTGCTCTTACGGTACTAGCGATAAAATTTGCCTAGCAACGAACAAAAATGCATAGCAACAAGAAATTTAGAGTTTCACATGCTGCTGTGTTAAATTAATTATATTTGCAAAAATTTTATTTCGTATCACGTAGAGAAGAAATTCCCGTTCGATGGTACTTATAATGATGATAATGCTAGAGTTGCAAATTGATCTGCTTGATTTGATTGTATTTGTGCCATGCATTGTATGTTACATGACAACACATGCTTTTGATAGATGTTGTACCTATTTTTATGAAAATTGTAATTAGATTGAATTTATTTTCTTTTCAGATCTCAATTTTAGCATGATATTTTTGTAATATGATCCCTTTTCAGGAATGGTTTTTTTTGATAATAATTTTAATTTAATTTGCTCAATGAGGCTATACTTTTATGTTGTATTTGTGCAATATGCTATGAAGATGATAAATACATGGCTATGTTGGGTTGTGTACATGTTTTTCGCTTAAGAGAAATAAAATTAGATTTAAGTTTTACTAAAATTTTATTGCTTTGATTTCAGCATGCTTTCTTTCAGAAGTTTTCTGTATGAAAATATATTCGAATCAATTTGGTTCGAACACTACTTCCCATTTATAAGGAACAAAATAACCTAAACAATCAATAATTGTGAAATTTGTCAGACTCTAAAATATGACAGAAATCCTGTAAAAATAAAATTTGAAAAACCCAAATCTCCCCAAAACCCCTCGATATACTACATGTAGATATCTATACTATCAATTCCAAACAAATTCTCACTATAATCGATAAAGTTTCTAAATTTGCCGCAGCTTACACGCTACCAGCACGTAATAGCATTAACATAATAAAGTCAATCACGCACTTTATGGGCATACACGGTATTCCAAAGAAATTGATTTCGGATCAAGGTTCAGAGTTTACAGCAAACCTTTTTAAGGATTTTTGTAAGCAATATAATATAAAATATCATATTACCTCCTTCCAGCAAACGAGTAGTAATTAACCGGTGGAACGTTTGTACTCAACCTTAACAGAAATTTATAGAATTATTTATAATCAAAGAGAAGATAAGGATCATGACGATATCCTTAACGAAACTCTGATTACGTATAACAATGCCATACACTCAACAACAGGATTAACACCATACGAACTTTTTTGTTGTAAAACATATAAATTCCTCAGTAATCTAAATTTTAATAACGAACACGAATACTTGAGAAAACTTAATGAATTTCAGTCCAAACTTTACCCCTCTATTAAAACAAAAGTTCAGGAACTTTCAAACAAAAACCTGGAAAAATTAAACCAAAGTAGAGAAGACCCAATTGACCTAAGAGAAAATGGAACAATATATAGAAAGGAATGTAAACGAAACAAGCTAACGCCTAGATTTAGTAAACATAAAGTTAAGAAAAATAAGAAAATTACAATTTTTACTAACCAAAACAAAAAACTACATAAATCCAAAATTAAAAGAAAACGGAAATTACAGGTTACTAACCTATGACCAGAAAATGGAAATTTACGACTTAACCAACAAAAACGGTCTTCTTCCCATGAGACTATGGAAATCAAAGACAATCCAGACTTTCAGGAAACTGATTCACATAGTGGAACTTGAAAATTACAAGAAAAACGTAAACAATATAGGGAAATCACTAGAAACAATAAGTAGCAACGAAGTTTTTCTAGATACAGTAGAAATTACAAAATTAAAGTTAGATTTTAAATTGCACACGCTTTTACCCAAAATTAGAAGTAAAAGACGTCTAATCGATGGGCTAGGTACAGCGATCAAATTTATAACAGGTAACATGGATGCTAACGATGCCTTAGAGATAAATAAACAAATACAGAGCATTCAAAGTAATCAAGAAAACAATAAAATTAAAATTAATAAACAAATTATCATGAACCAGCAAATGATTGAAAGATTCAACAACATAACCAATCATATAAACAAACAACAGGAAACAATAGAAGCATACCTAAACCTTTACCATAAAACTATAAATAATAGGATTAGAACAGACGAAGAGTCACTTAGGTATATACAATATATAAATAGGATAAACTTTAATATAGATCTACTTAGTAACCATTTAACCAACATAGCAGAAGCCATAACACTAGCACAATTAAACATTATATCAAAACAAACATTAAACCCTTCAGAACTTAACGAAATTCAGGAATTCTTCCAAGATCAAAATACCGAAATATCATCAGACGAACAAATATATGAGTTTCTTGGTCTACAGGCCGACTACAACAATACAAATATTATATTCAATATTCTAATACCAGTAGTTTGTAATGAATCATACACATTTTTTCATGTAATACCCCTTCCAATTAATAAAACATTAACCATATCCACAAAACCCTATATTTCCCTAAACGAACTTGAAATACATTTTTTCAACGAGCCATGCCAACTAATAGAAGCAACATAATATTGCAAGCTGCTATCTGCGAATATCAAAGCAAATCAACAGACCTGCATCGGAAACATCATCAGAATTAATGGTACAATGTACCAGCCGGAACCAAACTATATTCTTTTTATCAACATACCAAACACAAGTCTGAGGTCTACTTGCGGTATTACAGAGAACGTTATCAACGGAACAGGACTAATCCACTTCGAAAATTGCACCATAGAAGTAAACCAAATTATTTACAACAATAAAGTCGGCCTATACTGGGATGACATCCTTATCCATCCAACAACATTCAACAATATCAACTCATCCTCCACCGTTGACGACCTGACCCTAGGAAAGCTAAACGCTTATCACCTAGAAAACCAAGCAGCAATCGAACTCCTGGAAAATCAAGTAACAATAAAAGACTATCAGGCATGTGGACTTTTAATCCTTATATGTTTCGCCATCGCACTCTACCTACTTCAACTAAGGAAAAATCAGTACAACTCTCGCCAAACGCATATTTCATCAGAGATCCCCACAACAGCATCCCCCGGAATCCAATTCTTATGGCCTTCCCTGCATATGCTTCAATCTCAGGATGGAGGAGTTACGATACATACATAGCACATAATTACTTACATAAACATATTTTTTTCACCTTTCATCCAATAGTTACGATAGCACCTAATTACTTACTTTAACATATTTTTTCACCTTTCATTCAATGTTAATAACCTCATGTTACAAATAGCCCAGACGCAATTCAGCATATCGCAACTTAACAAACGGGTAAAATGTGTCAATTTGTCAATTCAGGGAAAGCTTAGTAGAAATTATCGAAATAGGCTTAAAGGCACCTTCACATCAAAAACAAGAACAGAAAAATGTAAACCGAAAAACTCAATTTAACCCACTTTAAAACAAGATTTTTGTTCCAATGATTAATAAAATCCAGAGAAATAGGATAAACTAAGAATTTTACTGATAAAATAGTTATATTTATTTCAGATTTTGAAGAAAAACACAACTTTTATATTTTATCGACCGAAAAACTTTTTCGGCAGAAAAATTCGTCCGATAAATCATAAAAGTTGTGTTTTCTTAAAAATTCTAAGTTAAATATACTATTTTATTAGTAAAATTATTAGTTTATCCTATTTCCCATGATTTTATTAATCATTGCAGCAAAAATCTTGTTTTCAAGTGGCATAAATTGAGTTTTTCGGTGTACATTTTTTCGATTCTTGTGTTTGATGTGAAAGTGCCTTAAGTCAGTCTTGTACGGGTTTTTAATTGGAATAAACGTCTTGAAATATATAAAATATAATTCGTTTTTATTTTTATTATTTTTTTTCTTGAAAGTAAATTTATTATCTTTAACTCTCGCATTCGAACTTCCAAAAATTGCATCTGTGACATTCGTACCCTGTTTAGTTTAAAATGCTTGTTAATAATTCAGCTCACTCCGATAAAGAATTTCATCGTCATCAGAAAAATTAGAATAGAATCGTTCTCACGCCATACACGGCATGTCGTTACAAGTAGGCGAAATGCGATGCCTTCAGCGTCGTATTTATGCGCTGGAATTTGATGTTTATACCCTAGATGAAATCTATTGGGTATACTAAGTTTGCCATTCCGTTTGTAACGCACAGAAATAATGATGGTAGAGCAAAATGGATTGGACATCCCCTCATAAAATTAAAAGTTATTTTGATTTTTGCATGTCCGTCTGTCCGTCCGTCCGTCCGTCCGTCCGTGCGCACGATAACACGAGAACGCGTTCACCTAAAAAGCTGAAATTTTGTACACGAACATTAAAAAAAAAAGTAAAATTAAGTTCGAAAATGAGACAAATCGGGCAACTCCTTCGTGGGGTTGCCATACAAAAATTTCGTTTTCCACGATATACATATTTGGACACTACCTGAGAACACGTCGACATAGAAAGCTGAAATTTGGTACATTGTGTTTTCATAGTAATAGCAAAGAAAATTTCAAAAATGGACTAAATCGGGCAACCCCTTCTTGGTGTTGCCATATAAAATTTTTGATTTTTTACATATACTCTGAAAACGATCAGTCCTACACATTTTTATTGTACTAAAAACTTCTTCAGAATAAGAAATCCTATAAAACTGGTTATAATTATTTTTTCTGTCCGGCGAGCCGCTCTAGAAATATATGCGAGAAACCAATGCAAAAAATCTCAAATGGGTGACCACACGAAATTTCATACGGGCATTCATCTAGGGTATCATAAGAATTGGTCTTAGACCAATTATAGCTTTTTCTCTTGTTTTCATGAAAATTAAATGCTCGGTCAGCTTGGTGCCTGAGAAAATCTCGCTTTTAAATTTTTTTTTCTTTGTTTTTAATTGTCTTGTCAGAAATATTATTCCTATGTATAAATAACCGATTTGTTAAATAGAAATATATTAGTCAAAAGGGCATTTCAATTGAAAATCATAAAATTTATTTCTGCTGTGCTTAAGTGTTGCACTTACTGGAGTACAGGTGATACACCTTACTCACATACAACGCGGAGAAGCAAAAGAGTTTATCCGCTCAAGAAAAAATACAATGCTCTTATTCGTTTTTCTAATAATTGCTACTGCTGAATTCCCGTCGGATCTCTAGAATTAGATTTTGTAACATTTATTTACATTAAGCTATAAATTTTTAATTTCTGTGAAAAAATTTATATCGATGCGAATTTCCCCCTATGGGGGAAATTCGCATGACCATTTTTTCGACTTTTTTATACTGTATGTGCATTTTCAGTTAAAAAAAATGATAGTGCGATTTTCACTTTTACTAGGCGTGCAAGGGGTGCGAATTTACCCTCAGTCGATTATAACAGATGGAGAACGTGAATAATGTGTCGACGAGATGAGGTTATCAGTGAAATCCGAATATAGAAAACTAATTACATCATTAAAATAATTTTTGAAAATTGATTTTGTAGCATAGAGAGTAAAACGTCAAAATGACAACTATTTGTTTTGGTTGTCTACAACTTGCCGGTGAAATATGTAAGTGTGAAGTCGTTTTGTGAAAAATGTTCTATACTAAATAAATAAATAATGTTAAAATTATATATTGCAGGATGAGTTGTGACTTTTATTATAGGTATGAAGAAAGAATTAAGGATTTTTGGGACGGATTTGATCCATATAAATTGGAAATAAATAGGTGTAAAGATGCTTTGCCTTCAAATGTTGTGTAAGAAATTATAATTAATAGTAATATTGTTGATATTTTTATAATAATTCAATACTGAAGAAATCTTTAATTGCTATTTTAATAGGAAAAAGTAGATAGATTGTATTTCTTTTGATTTTTTTTCTTAAAAAATAACTAAATCTAAATCTCACATTTTCAGATACTTTGATGTCACTAATTATTTAATAAACAAAGAAAGCAGTTGTACAAAGGCGGCTTTTCACTCATATAAGTCTCCTGAAAGTCATGAAATTTATAAAAGTGGATGGATCCAGGAAATAAGCTGCCTTCATATTGGGGCTATCCTATTTGGGGTCGAAACGGTCTGAATTGGGAATTAAGGTATAACAACATCCAATTCATTTAATTTATAATCTAAATAAAATTAATTTTATTTACACGATGTGTCAGGTACGGGTGTTCTTGTGAAATGGCTCATACCACCATTGAAGGGTATTCAGATGAAAATTGTGAAGCAAATAGAATGGGAAAAAGCCACAAATATTGCAGCGGATATCTTCGAGCTACTGGATACTACCTGAACTCTTCGGAAGATATTTTACCAAATTGAGAATACCTTTAACAAGTAAACTTTGTGGTAAAACGTTGCAATATAGAGGAGGAACTCCTCTTGCTAATAATGCAAGCTTATATATACATATTTTTCAGTCATGAAATGCGTGCAATAGTTATAAAAATTCTTAAATACGATAATATAAATATTAATTGAAAAAGAATAAAAATTATTCTAAAACATAATTTTATATGTTATGTGTCCATGGAATTCCCCCCTTTTCCTTGTACCGAAAAAATCTGACACTTCGGGTAATAAACAATGAAGAGTGGTAGTGGATTTCCGAAAACTAAATGATAACACGGTAGGAGACGCGTATCCACTACCCAATATTACGGATATATTGGACCAGTTGGGTCGGTCTAAATATTTCAGTACCTATGTTGGATCTAACAAGCGGATTTCATCAAATCCCACAGCCTTCAGTACCCTATTCGGACACTACGAGTACAACCGAATGCCATTCGGGCTGAAGAATGCACCTGCAACTTTCCAGCGCCTGATGAATAACGTGTTAATGTGGCTGCAAGTAATCCAATGTTTCGTATATGTAGATGATATAGTTTTTCATGGCACTGATCTACGAGACCGCAACGAAAAGTTAATTAACGTGCTGAATAGATTGAGAAAACACAAACTAAAGCTGCAGTTAGAAAAGTGCAATTTCATAAGGAAAGAATTATTTAGGTCATATCATTTCACACGAAGGCCTGAAACCGGATCCAAAAAAGTTAAAAGTTGTCAAAACTTATCCTAAGCCAAAAAAGGAAAAGGACGTGAAATCGTTTCTTCGTTTTACGGGATATTACCGGAGGTTTATTCAAGACTTCGCGAATAGCGAAACCTCTCATTAATTTATTAAAGAAAACTACTGCATTTAGATGGGATGCGTTCTGCGATTAAGCATTGCACACTCTTAAAAATAAATTAATAAGTGCACCAATTCTCGCTTATCCGAACTTCAAGGAAGAATTTTTGGTGATCACTGACGCTAGTGACGTTGCCCTGGGTGCCGTACTGTCGCAAGGCAAAATTGGAAGTGACAAAGCTGTCTGCTACACTAGCTGCACACTTAACCAGGCAGAAATCAAATACAGTACGACGAAAAAGGAGCTTCTTTCTATAGTATTTGCCGGCAAACAATTCCGACCATATATATATGGGAGAAAGTTTACACTAGTAACCGAACATAAGCCTCTTCAATGGTTTATGAATCTTAAAGAACCTTCCTCTAGACTCATGAGGTGGAGAATATGCTTAGAGCAGTGTTTCTCAACCTCTTTTAATTGACGGCACACTAAAATAATTGGAATTTTATGCGGCACACCTGAAAATTAAAAATATGAAAAAATAAAACAAATTATGTTTTTACGAAAATGGTTCAATGAGAGGGCTGAGCTATTGTTTGTTAAACAAAGTAAATCAAAACGAGGTTCCAAAGTCGCCATACAAGTTAGCATTTCATCGTCAACTTTTAAAAGTCATTCCCATTTTTTGGACTTGAATTCTGTCAGTGCGGCAAATCCAAATTCAAGAAGCCATATGAAGGCACCATCGGCAGAAGAATTTTAATGATTTACAAGCTGATTTAAGGGTACAACATTTTTGACTGAAAGAGAAAACTCATCAAAATTTTTCTCGTAGAATGTTAAACGGTAAAACTTATTGTTTCTTAAATCAATGAGCTGGCCTTTTTCTGTTATATTCAAATGATCACCCTTATTACGGTTGTCACCTCACTTCGACACGACTGTGTAAAATTCATAGAATAAAAGAAAAAAGACGAAATAAAATTCGATAACAGCATCAGCGAAAACACAGAGAAATGTGCGGTGAGTTCTCGATTTTGTCACTTGCTTTTTCTTATCGACAATTCTCAGATACTTCTTAGAATTATTTCAGTTAAAATCTATCACTGCTACTGCACTTGATGATGAAAACTTTGACCAAAATTTTCGACTCGGGGCCCAGATAGTTCTACACTTAAATTCTGTATTAAAATATCTAAATATCTTTTGTTTCCGTAACAGTGGCCCTGACAAAACTATACTAAATTTGAATTAAAAAAATAGTATTAAAAATTGTTTCAAATGTAACTTTCTGAAAGATATCCATAATTTTTTTATAAAAAAGTAAAATAAAATGTTACTAAATTGTCTTGTTTTAACTTGCCTGTTTTTCTCATTAATTTCGCGATAAACCTAGTATATGAGAATTTTTGATGTTATACGAGAAAATACGTCTTAAAATCTCGCGGCACATTTAACAATCTCGCGCGGCCCATTTGAGTGCCGCGGCACACAGGTTGAGAAAGGCTGGCTTATAGGAATACGACTACGTCATAGTTTACAAACCAGGAAAATTTAATGCCAACGCAGACGCTTCAAGTCGAATTATACCGTCGACAGACGACCAAAAATAATTTCCAATTATGTAATTGAAAATTATATTTAATTTCCAATTAAATATATGGTGACAGACAATTTTGACATTAAATCAAATATTGTTTGCAATAGCCAAAGACAGAAACCGACTGCAATGATTTACTAGGTGATCTAACAGTTCTTTTAAATAGATGTACGAAGTTAAAAAGACGTATTTATAATAGTGCACGAAAATTTAAAGCAAATAAAAGACCTATGATACTATTTGCAGCAGTGTGCGGCGATATTCGGTTATAAAAAGGGGAAGTTTTATCACCGTTTTCCTTTTCTTCAAAAAACTTAATCCTAAACGATGCAATTTGTCATAAACGCCATGAACAGCTGCGTCTAAAAGCTGTAACTGTTAGTTTACAGAATCACTACTATGTGTTTTTAGTGGCGCTTTGGAGATAATCCTCAAAAACCAAACTCAATTATGTCAATGTCAAGATGTACATAATCGCCACATACGGTAATACTTTGTGGGATAATTAAAAGCTCAGGGGTGACACACGACAGAGATTATCTTGTTGCTGTAGATAATTTAGAATTATGGCTATCGTCTGTCGAAGGTATTGGGCCCGATAATCTGGAAGGGAATAATGCACAGAAATCCTGCAAACTGATCGGAGATAATAAAGGAAATAGTGTGAGAGTCCTGAACAGAAGCAAAAGCAAAACAACGGTAAATAAAACCTCCGAAGAATCAATCCCAATACCTCGTACTGAAGAAAACAAAAGCAATGGCATAGTAGAAAAACTGAAATCTCTGAGCGAAGACTCCAACATTAAACAACAATTTTTCGTTTTACCCCTAGTTGAAACGTATGAAGAATTACGTCTCTCTAAATCAATAAAACACTACCCTATCGTACAAACTGGCGATGTAATTACTCTTTATCACCAGCAAGCAAAGTGTACCGTCACTAAAGCTCCATTACCGCTTCGAGCTCCTAACGATAGAGAGATTTTCTTGGGTCATGATTTTGTTGCTTTATTTACGCTGTACAATTTGGGTGATATGAATTTTTCATCTAGCGTTGACCGTTTTTAGATAATGCACGAGAAAGTAAAAAATTAAGGTACTGCAACTTGTTTTTTTGCCGTTTTCTTCACTTCTTTCTCGTGATATATATATGTACATGTCGAAAAAAATTTCATTTTCAAACTTGTAGAGCATGCTATAATACCTGCAATCTAATTTTTTCTAGACAAAAATTACAACTTTTAGACGTCAGAAAGCAAAAAATTAAGAGACTGTAGAGGAAATTATTAAAGTACAATATAAATAAATAAAACAGCAAAATTATGAATCACATGCATGAAATTTATTAGCGAATACATGTTTTTGTATTGTAGAATTCTGATATTTATATTTTTCTTCGTTTCGCTGGTCCTTTTTCACAATCTTTCTTTCGGTATGCTCATCGAATTGTGGAGATTCTTCAACCATATGAGATGATTCTTCGATGGTCGAATCATCCTCATCATCCTCGTTGAGCAGGATGTCGACTTTGGCCACGTTGTTGCATGTTTGGAATTGAGGCAAATAATTGAACAAGCAATTCCTGCCTTTCTGCACCCACAGGCAGCTTTACCTTCACATTTTCCTTGCACTTGATTTGTTTGTCGCAACTCCATTCCTGAGGATCCTTGTAAAACCCGATCCATGTTATCACTTGCTGATCGTACGGAATCTATGATGGCGCGCTGTACTTATCGTTGGTGGGAGTAGTGAGAAGCGGTTTAACTTATTGGAAACATTTATAGATTTTTCGTGCTTATTACCGACATTTAGGGTGATGAGGAATTGTTCTACTGTGGAAGTCAGAAACTCCGGATCGACGTTTTCTTGATTGAATAATTCCACCGATGACATGTTGCCAATAATGGAAAAAGACGATTGTTGTCGTCGGCCGCTCGTGCTCCCCAGTTAAAAGTGAAGAAGCGGTCGATTTGGGGTGTTAATTCGATGTATATAAAACCAATAAATAAATATTTTTCAGGTTCGCAAAAAAAAAACAATATTTAATTTTAATCTTTATTCCCACAATTTATTATTCTCTCCGATCCTAGTCGGATTTTTAAAGCACATTATTTTTCTTTGATCTTCACACTTTAATCGTGGTTAAATTAGTTTCGACTTTAGTTTCTTAGGTTAATTTATTATTCTCTCCGATCCTAGTCGGATTTTTAAAGCACAATATTTTTCTTTGATCTTCACACTTTAATCGTGGTTAAATTAGTTTCGACTTTAGTTTCTTAGGTTCTCGAAGAAAAAACAATATTTTAATTTTAATTTCACTCGAACTTTTCACGACGGGTCTTGAAGAAATACGCCCCGAGGTTTGGGCAAATTGCACCCAGGTACCTACGATCGCTTCAAAAAGCTTTTTTGTTATTTTTTGTTTTCTCACGAGGTTGAAAATCGTACGTGAGAAAATGTACAAAAGTTTTGATGTAAGCTATATGCATCTATGCAAACTGTAATCCGATATGCACTTGTGCGCCCGTCTTGAAATATTAATTTTAAGAGGGCGCGAATAATTATGATAATTGTATGTATGTACATATGTAAATACAATTAGATTGGAAAAATACGTACTGTACGAATGTAGAGTGTACATGTGAGTGGAATGTGTGTCTGATAACAAAATGTAATTAATGCTAAATTTCATTTTGTTATAATATGGGAATGCATTTCTAAATGCATTTTAAATTTTGAATGAGATTTAAAAATGAAATAATTTTTCATTTTCAGGGTCAATTAATGGTACATCAATATATCGTATTGGACAATATATTGATGTATCGGTATTATGGTTGTGATTCAGGGCATTGGGCACCTGAGTCACAACAAAGATACATTTATGTATGCTGTAATATAGTTGGTTAAGTGTTTTGTAAGACTATACATTTTTACTTGATTTTCTAATCTATTTCCCCCGAATCGGTTGCTTGGGGGACTTCCCCGTTTCCCGATTGTGTTAGATTTATTCTTCTGTTATGAAAATTTCGAGACTGATTGACGTGTCCATTCCGAATATTGGTTCGGTTGTAGCTTTGGTTTTGCTTATGGACTCTATTGTTTCTTGAGCTTGTATTCATATTAGGACGATTTCATGAAAATCGGTGGTTATTGTTATAACGTCTATTGTTGTTAAATTGTTGACCTCTTGGATTGAATAAATTCTGTGCGTGATGGTTTCTATTGTAATGATGGACATATGCTTGCTGTTTTGGTATTTCAGTTTCAGCTGCAATCCGGACCGCTTCATGCAATGTTTTAGGCCTTGCGGCGAAAATTGTCGCCTTTATCGGTTCATTAAGTCCATTCTTAAATGCATTCAATGCTATTTGGTCATTGAGTTTTGCAATTATTGTTCTATTTTCTTCACCTTGCTCTGAAATTTGTATAGAGTTCAGTTGTGCAGTTAAATTCTCAATTTTTGAAGCATAGTCTGCAATGGTTTTGTTGGATTGCGTTATTCTTGTTAACTCCGTTTGTATGGTGAGTGGAGTCTTCGCATTCTTGAAGGTATCACGCAAAGTTCTCTGTAATGAATCATAATTTCATTCAATCGTTAAGTTACTGATTTTGTCCTTGACTGCTGCTGACAGTCTTGTTTTTAAAACGAAGTCTATTAACCTATGCTTTTGCGTGTTGTCTACCAGGTTATCGTGCATAAATTGTATGAGATTTAAGAATTGTCCACATTTTTTATTTCTCCATTGAATTCTGGAATTACCTTTATTCATGTGGCAACATTTGCCATTTTTGGTTCTGAGTCCGTATCTTCTAATAATTGATTAGTTTTTTGTATCAGGATTAAATCCAGTTCTGTGTATTTTGCCTCAAATTTTTCTTTTTGCTTGAGTGCGACAATCTCGTCTTGCTTGTTTGCAGTTTTATATATATTATTAAAATTATCTCTTATCTCTCTGGCTTGTTTAGTTTTACCTAGTATATGTGCGGATGAGTATATGTTCTAGTTGGAGTTTTTTTGAAATTTTCTAATATTTTGCCTAATTGTGAGATAAGCTCCTCTAGCTATGGCTATCTGTTTATCTACTGTCTTAACAAAATATTTTTTTCATTTTAATCGCTATAAAATATAAGATAACTAGGATCCCTTAGATGAGTAATATTAGCTCTAAATCCGAAAATAATCTATTTCCATGTTCAGCGTTATTTATAGCAGAACCTGCATTATTATTTATTATGACTTCTTTAGATTCTTTTGACTGTTTTTTACCCATATTGAAGATAAACGAAAGTAGTGAATCAGTAAGAAAAAAAATGAAGGACTTGTCGTGAGGCAATAAAAGAAAGAAAGTAAAAAGGAATCTGATATTTTGTTTTTGTTTTATATATATGCAGAATATAAAAATCTTAATAATTATAATTGTATGTATTTCATGACCCTTGGGCTATTACTGCAAGACGGTGATATTCGCCGATTTCTCGCCTGAATTTCGCCTCGAAGCCAGCTCTGCTCTTAGTAATATATTTCCTTTGTGGTTGTATTTCCGGTTGTTGTTTCTGGTTTCTGCTCTTGTATTCCACTATCGTAATGGGCCTTGGTCCTTTGGTGGGGTCCCGAAAAGCTGCTATCAGGGACAGTTTTAATTCTTTCCACGCTGTAATGCTATTTTCGTGTGAATAACTTCCTTGTCGCGTAAGAGAGTGCTCTGTTATTAAGAGTGAATTAGATGTTTTAGTGATTTTCTTTGTTAGAGCTGAGAAGCTTAATTCTCCAAAAATCCACCAATGTTGGAGCAAGAAGCTCAATATTTTGGTGTCGGTTTATCTTTTAACAGGACCTGAGAAGCTCATTTCCCGTGTTGGCCATGTTAGAGCTGAGAAGCTCAATATCTGGCATGAAGAAAACGCCACGAGAATTACTGGTTAAATTCTGACAATTTATTTTCAATAGCACTATATTTATACTATATTAAAAGTGCTTAATTTGCTAAACATAAAAATGATATTTCTTTCTCATGGGAAAGACTAAAACTGTTACAAATACTCTGTGAAAATTGCTTACCTTATTCATATCGATAAAATTTAATGTTATCGATAAATGCATGACCTCTATGTGAACAAGCAATCATAATGGTTAAATTCTTACATTGCAATCTTTTCTTATTAAAAGAGTGCTAAGCGAAATGAAATAAAAATGACATACAGTCATCGGTTGCGTCATAGCGCAATTACTTTCATAATATGCTTTATCACGGTACAACGGTGACCAGTGATGATCATATTACTTTTTACAACTCTTACTTTGATATTTTATTAATGGATCGTACAGTGGCGTGTGGCTATTCCGATCGTATTTCTTTTGTTTTGTTATGTTCGCTTGTGCACTCTTTGTTGTTATTATTATTGAGGTGCTCGTATATGTATTTACCGTTACGGCATGTAGGTGCGCTCTACAGGTGGACTGCTGTACCTGTAAATATCAAAACAATAGGTGAGTGCTCTTAGTTACGTCTGCTCTGCAGTAGTAGCGCCTCTATAACACAACAAGGTACTAACTCAAATTGCGTTTCGCAACCATTATATAGTTATACACATGAATATTACCACGACAGAACGAATGATTAATCGGCTTAATGATTTTCGAGTTTTCTTATGTACTTTTTCATGTACAAAGTCCCTTTTTTAATAACGCCTTTTTGATAATATTGTTACGTGCAATAGAATGGAGAGTAAACGACTTCAGGTACAGAATGGTTTTCCACGCTGGATTTGAAGAGTGGTTACTGGCAAGTGGAAATACATCCCGAGAACCGAGAGAAAACTGCTTTCTCAGTTGGCAGTGGCTTATGGCAATTCAAAGTAATGGCATTTGGGTTATGTAATGCTCCAGCCACATTCGAACGACTAATGGAATGTGTTCTACGTGGTTTAATCTGGAAAACACGTCTTGTCTATTAGGATGACATAATAGTAATCGGAAGGACATTCATGGAACATAAAAACAACTTACGGGACGTACTTCAAAGACTCAAAGATGCCAAATATAAGCTCAGTGCGTGTTAAGTCCCAATGTGGGCTTAACATAAAAAAAAGGGCAGGTCCCGGTTTTGGAAATGACAAGACAGGATTTTCAATTTGACAAAATAATTCACTGGTTTATTTGTTTATAAATATAACTCTTAACAGCTAGGCAGTTCAGTCAGTAGGTTTTGTATGCATCACGAACTTCATTCGGACCAAGGATGGAGCTTCGAATCGCGGACTTTCCAGGAGATGTGTAGAATGTTGGGAATAAGAAAAACTAGAACAACTCCTCTACACCCACAATCTGATGGCATGATAGAGCGCTTCAACAGAACATTCATCGAGCATCTAAAGAAAGTAGTTGACTATCATCAACGCGATTGGGATCGAAATATTCCTATATTCCTAATGGCTTATAGATCAGGCATTCATAGTAGGTACTACCGGACAAACACAGCTAAAGTCATATTCGGAAGAGAGATGCGTTTACCTAGCGACCTCAAATTCGGTACTCCCAGAGGTGAACAAAAGTTACCAGAAGACTACGTATCGGAGCTCAAACAACAATTAGCTGATGTACACGAGGCCACGAGGACGAAATTAGCAACAAATACTGATCGGATGAAGACCCGCTATGACTTACGTGCTAATTCCGCAGGATTTAACGAAGGTGATCTTATTTGGCTCTACAACCCGAAACGACGTAAGGGACGCTCTCCAAAATTGCAACAACACTGGGAAGGACCGTATTCAGTAGTAAATAGAATTAATGACGTGGTATACAGGATTCAGCGTGGCACAAGAGGCAAGCATAAAATTGTTCATTTGGACCGCTTGTGTCAATACTACGAGCATCAAGACCGTGGACCACCTGTTGTTCGGGACGAACAAATTTAAGAAGGGGGCAGTGTTACGTGCAGTAGAAAGAGACAACTGGTGACATCTACTGGCAATGGAGAGTAAACGACTTCAGGTTCGGGGAATTTATTATGGAATCTACAGGAAGGTTCAGGAGTAGAATGAATAGAATGAATAGAACAGTCAAGAAGCTACTGGAATAGAACACTCCAGAATAATCCGGAGAGTTTCTAGGGTATAAATATAACAGTTGTCACCGCCAAGAAAACAGTCTTGTCTTATACGTTGCAGTGTTAACAACCGAAAGTAATAAACAGGCGGAAGTGTTGTAATTGGATTGCGATAATTGAAAGTACAGTGTTAGCGATAATTAAAGTTGAGTTGATTAAATGAATTTTTGTGAATTTTATATGATTAGAGTGAAATAAAGAACTTGTATGTTAATTATTTAATATTGTGTTTTAAATAATGAACCAAAGGCCACGCTCGGAACAATATTATACCAATTTTAATTAGATTTGATGCTTTTAATACAATGTTTAGAAAAAAAAGGAAATTACGAGATGTTTGAATAAATTATTAGAAAAAGTCGCGTTCAAAGTAGAGTTGAAAGTATCCGCATAATTTGCTATCCGGATTATCCGAGATAATGAGGATCCGATTCCTCAAATCCGGGTCCGGATCCCAACTCTCCGGATCCAGACTAAACAAAAAAAGGTTAAAATTTCCTCCAGATTGCATTGTTTCATTGGGAAAATATAAATATCATGATATTTTCATTTTCTCAATGTAACAACACAATTTTTCTTCTCAGCTCGAGTCACGACGAAACAATGAGCGGATTTGCTTTTATTTCTTCTGTAATTTGGGGAATTCTCCTCCTCTACATCTGAGTCCATCGTGTGGTGCACTAGGGCTTTTACCGTTAAGGTATTGCCTAAACTGTCTTCTTTTAATGCTTGAGGGATGCGACTTAGTGCATCGGCATTAGTGTTGTACTTCCCTGGTTTATATTCGATGTTGTAATCGAATTCAGATAATTTGTGGTGAAATCTCACCAAACGGGAAGTAGGGTCTTTCACATTGAAGACACCTTTGAGAGGTTTATGGTCAGTATAAACCGTGAATTTTCCGCCTTGAAGAAAGATAGCACCTGAAATTCTTGGTAGCCCAGATAATTGCCAATAACTCTTTCTCTATAGTAGAGTAATTTCTTTCGGCTTTGTTTAATGTGCGGCTTACATAGGCAATAGGCTGGTCCTTTCCGACTTCTCCTTGAGAAAGAACAGCTCCTAGAGCCTCGTTACTTGCGTCCGTAATAAGATTAAAAGATTTTGAAAAATCGGGGTAAATCAAAAGTGGTGGAGAAATTAAAGCATTTTTTATGCTTTCAAATGCTTTTTAAATTCGTGATTGAATGTACAATTTTGGAGAAGTTGGAATGAATTTCCTGTAGTAATTAGCAAGTCCCAAAAATGATTGAACTTGCCTTACTGTCCTTGGAACAGGAAATGTTTGGACGCAGGCCGTCTTACTTGGGTCTGATAGTGCACCTTCGCTAGAACAATTATGTCCTAGGTAAACATCTTCTCTTCATAGAAACTGGCACTTCTCTGGCTGCAGTATAAAGTTGTTCTCTCTCAACTTGTCGAAGACTTTCCTCAACTTTTCGTTATGGTAATTTCAGTTTTTGCCGTAGATGACGATGTCATCCAGGTAAACAAAGCATTCGAGGCTTTGTAGGCCTGTCAATACGAAATTCATTAGGCGTTGAAATGTACGCTTGAACTTGTAGTGCCCATAACTTGTGCTGAAAGCAGTTTTATGTCGATCTTTTTTGTCGACGAGAACATGGTGATAGCCGTTGGCCAAATCGAGGGTGGTGAAATGCCTTGTGTGACCTAGTTGGTCAAGAATATCCTCGATTCGGGGTAGCGGAAATGCGTCTCCAATTGTTTTTTCGTTTAATTTACGAAAGTCGACAACCACGCGCTACCTTTTTTCACCTTCAGGTCCCGCTTTCTTGGGGACAACTAGTAGACGTGAATTCCAATTCTTTGAGGAAGAAGATATCGTGGTACTCTTCGCGGAGTCCTGATATCGGATTTTTTTCACCCGCGGTTAAATTAGAGTCTAGGCTGAGCTCTTGCTCTAGCCTAGAAATGCGCGGGTATTGTTTTGGGTTGTCCGGAGTCACATAATCCGGGTATAAAAAGCGTACATGCTGTAATATTGCCGTTTTGTCGGTTGAACCTTGGTTTGACTTACTTTTCCTCTTTAATTTGTTACCTGTTATTAGATTTAACTTATTTAATTGCTTTTGAGGCTTTATTTCGTTGTATTTAGCATGTTGCAGGGTAATTGCTTCCTGCTTTGTCGACGGCTGAGTTTGGTACACCTGTGTGGTCATTGCCTTAGGTTGTGCACGTCAATGATTTTGTTTTTTGACTATGTAGAATTTTTCATGTTAGACGACCGTGGAGTAATATACACCTTTAGTATAGGCTTTAGAGACTCGCTACCGTTTTTATATGGCCGTTGTTTATTTAATAATGATTTATGCCTCGGGAGTTTGGACGGAAGAGCTATATGCACCTTTTTGGAAGGCTTTAGACATTCGTTTCCGTCTGTTTTTAACTTGGATATTTCTTTTGTGTTCAATATAGGAATGTGCGTAGTTTTGTGGTCCTTTGTGCGCGTTAATGGGACTATGGTGTAGCCGTTTATTGGGTACAGTTGTAATTTTAAACTGTGTATGATTACTTGGTGACTGTTGACCTTGAGAATGCTAACCAGCACTAATTCTTCTCCAGATGACAGCAAACTGTTTGCCAAGAAGACTCCATCGCTTATCTCTTGGGATAACAGAGCATTTCTTCTTGAGTTTGTAACGGGACTGGGGTAACAATTTGAGAGCGCGCAGGTATGCAGATTGGTTCCCTAAAACTAACCAATTGCTGCCTGATTTCGTCGGTGTCTTGTTCGCCCAGACAGTTTTTTTACATTCCTTGAGCTCTTTTGGAGCTTGGCAGCCAGCTTTTCTCGTTTGAGAAGCCTTGAAGACACTGCAGGTGTATAGTTCAGCCTGTTTAGACTGTACCTCTTCTGCAAGTGTTCTTACTTCGACTGCTTTTTCAGAATGTAGGATGTCCGTTTCAAACTCTAATGGTAAAGCAAATTTATCAGAATTAGTTTCCGTCCGAGGAAACCTTAGTGTCTTATTAAGACCCTCAACGTTACAGTTGGTCGATAGGAAATCAATTTCTAGAAGTCCATCATCGGAAAGGCTAGGCAAGTTCTTTACGACTTGCAACTTGAAGGAATTTTAATTTTGAAAACGAAGTTTCCCTGGCAATTTTCCAGCGCCTTTCCGGTACCAAATGGGGTCTGAAGTGGGCATGTCTCATTGTGGTTAATTGCTTTGGGTCCTTTGTTGACCTTTTCTTTATTATACTAACCTGAGCGCCTGTGTTTACTACTAGTTTGGTTTAGCCTTTCAGTCCTATGCCTAAAGGAAGCATTACTGTAGCGACACTAGAATCGAGCTGCAGAGGGGACCCTATTTTATTAGATGGGAGATTTATAGTCGAGCCGGGGAGTTTTGGGTTGACTGTACGTCGTTTCCCTGACTCCAGGCTTCCCATTTACGTTTTTGTTGGCAGCTATTTACTGCAAGTCCACAACGACCACAAAATTCACATTCCTTACGTACGTTGAATACTCTAGAATTATTGGGCCCTTGTGGGTCCCTAGGCCGTTGATTTGGTGGTACACTATTGTTATGTGGTCTTTGGAAACTATTGTTGTTTCTGTTATACATTTTGCAGTTCACACAATAAGGCGTATTTTTCCTTTTGAGACAATCTGCGTATGTGTGGCCTCTTATATTACAAAAACTACAAGTAATTTTATTCAAATAGTTATTTTTATTGTTTACATTATAATTTCTATTTGGCGATCTTGGTTCCTGTTTGCCTGTGTGAATTGCGGCTGCTGAATGTGACTATTTGTGTTTGGCAGGGTCTGGGGAATATGAGCGAATGGCATTATGCCAGGATTAAATACGCTTTGATTTGCCGATGAATTAATTTGACTAAATTGTGCGTTATTTGGTGTTGTTGTACTTATAGAATGTGGTATTGTATTTGGTATCACATTTTGCTGGAATTGCTCTGTAGATTGCAGGAATAGTGCACTTTGCTGGAGATGTTCCATGTCAAGTGCTTTTTGTACTAATTCATCTACAGTGCCGCCTGCCATTGTCAACAGGTACTGACACATATAGGGGTTATTGACTCCTGTTTTTCGCGAAATCTTCCAGCTGCGTTTTTACAGCTGGTGCTGCTGTCGCACCGTATTTGGACTCTGCTGCTTTATTACAGAGTGCCAGCATTTGTTTTACTCATGAAGTGAAGGCTGTGAGATTTTCCAAAAATACTGACTTGTGGTAATCAATTTATTTACCAGTTCTTGTTAAGCTTCGTCTCGAAGTCTGGTTGGGAAGATTTGTAGGAAAGCTGCTAGTCCTTCCACCGATTTGCACTGTTTCACCTGCCTACAGCATCCTAGGAATGTTTGGAGAACTGAGCACTCAGCTTGGCGATTTTTACGTAATCTGCCATCTTTGGATTGTGGATTTTCGAACTTGAATTTGGCACTAATGGGAAGCTAGATTCTTCTATGCTGGTTTCCAGAAGGGAGTCGTCCAGCCAATTTAAAAGGAATTTACTCGCGGTGGAATCACTGACACTGTCTTCGATGGCACTTTCTCTTAACCTAGCACTATTATTTTGGATGATATCTACCCCGAGATAGTGCGAAAAGTCTTCAAACTCTTTCAAGCTCTTTTTGAACTTCTCTGTGTTAATTTTAAATTTTTCGACTGTTTTCAACCTTTTTTTTGTAGACTTTTCGATTTGTTTTTCTACTGAGTCGCCCTGAGTTACAGAGAGTTGGGAGAAATTTCGCACTTTCTCTTCTAAATTCTTTAAGTACAATTCTAAATTTAAATTATGGCTTACTTGTTGGGGACCTGTCAGGATTGTCCCGCTCCTAAGGGTGACTTCTTTGGTTGCAGATTTTGTTGGGGGTATTTGATTATCACCCTCTGTTGCGGATGTTGCTACCGCGTGACCTCCTGCGTACCGGGGCGGAGCTTCCTGTGCGTCGCCCGGCGAGGAAGATTGTTGTGGAGTTGGAGAGGGGGGCTTATTGCCTTCTTCGAGGTCCCTCTCAATTCCGGATCGCTGATTTATTGCTGTTGTAGAGTTCTTTTGGTGCGGGGGAGGGGGCGTGGCCATCATCATCTTCAAAGTCCCTTTCAGCTCCGGATCGCAGATTGGAGTGTATCTGATCTTCCTTCAGGTGTCGCGTTGGAATTTTGCTCTTAATGTGGACGTCTATTTTTCCTGGACTGGGATGAAGTCCGCTGTTGTCCCACGTTGGCACTTGGGTTGTTTGATGAGGGGGTGGCTACGTGTTTTCTAACAGAAGCAGTTAAAGCTGTCTGACCCCGAGCGTTGGGGGCGATTAGACCAAACTGGCCCAATCTAATTAACTCCTTCAGGTTCTTTGTAGGATAGCGGCTTTTCAAGCTCTGATGTTTTTCTTTTGACTTAGAAAAAACTGGCTTCCACTATCCTACCGCCTGCGCCAATTTGTTATATATATATGTTCACAGAATCAGTACTCCTACCTGCTTAATTCCTTTTTTCTTCCCTGTCTAAATCAAAACAGCTTTCTGATAATTCCTTTATTTTATTTACTTTTTTCCTATTCTTTTTCACTAACAAGCAACTTCTCGGTTAATGCGAATTTTTTTTGAACATCTGTTAATAATATTTCGCGAACAATGAACTTTTCGGTTAATTCTAATTTGTTTTTGACCATCTGTTAATAATTTTTCGCGAACAATGAACTTTTCGGTTAATTCTAATTTGTTTTTGAACATCTGTTAATAATATTTCGCGAACAATGAACTTTTCGGTTAATTCATATTTTTTTTTAATTTATCGTATTGTTGTATATATCCGTGCTTCTTAAGACTTTCTCTATCGATCATTAACACTCACCTGTTGTTCATGGTTAATCCAAGCTTTTTCTTTTAAAAGATAACACTCTTCTGTTTATTAATCACTTTATTATCTATTTTATTACTCTTAGTGAACAATCCAAATTGATTCTTGGTACAAGGCTTTCTTAACGTAACTCTCTTTAAAACGATAACTACTAACTTTTTATGAAACCGGACATGAACATTTTATCCTGCTGTTTTTTTTAAGATTGATTCTTAGCTTTCTTAAAAATAACCGAACATGAAAAATTTTTATTCGGAAAAAACGATAATTATTAAACCTTTTTGTTTTTAAGAACCTGGACACTTTACTTTTACACCGCGCTTACTTTGAACCAAAAACCGATTCTCTTTAACTCCTATTAAAAAACAACTCAACTCTTGATCACCTTCATCGTGATCAAGGCCGTAACAGATATATTGTTAGGTCAAGATTATATTAAAAGTTAAAGGTTTTCTTGTGATTTTAACGTATTATCATAGGTCGCAAATCCAATATAGATAAAAATAAATTCGTGACTTATGATAAGAACACTGATTCCTCAAAGTGCTTATTATGTGAAAGGGTTTTAAAGGGAAATTTACTAGGAAATATTAAAAGACACTAAATATTTCCAGGACAGAAAAGGATATACATCCATTGAAAAAATGTTGATAATACACTGAATGAAAGCCTAAAATCACCATTATATAAATCGGTTTGCGGGGTAAAAGAATGAAAAAGAATATTCTTTTCCCCTCTTTATCATTCGCGAATGAAAAAGACGTGGGAATGAATAATTTCATTCTCTCGCGAAAGAATGAAACCGACTCAAACATTGTGCGATTCATTCATTCGTGAGAGAATGAAAGCTAAAATTCTCCTAAGAATATTCTTTTAAAGAATGAATGAATTTCAATCATTCTTCTCACACGATGACAGTCATCGCCAGGCTGCAACAACGTCTCGTCAAGTGGCGAGAAACTCAAAGTCTCACTAACGGCACATCAATGAATGCACAGTCTCTGAATGGAATCTCTAGAGAGAATCAAAATTCTGCGAAATTGCCTAAACTCTTCATTAAATCATTTTCGGGTGATTTTAAGGACTGGTTGCCCTTCTGGGAACACTTTAAAACGACAGTTCATGAAAGACGTGACTTAACGGGCGCAGATAAATTCAATTATCTGCAGTCGCATTTATCGGGAAAGGCAGCTGATTCCATCATGGGGTTTACGCCATCCAACGCAAATTATGATGCTGCTGTCTCTATGCTTCAAGAAGAGTATGGAAACAATGAGAGGTTAGTCGATTTTTCTATAAAACAGCTCATGTCGCTTCCTCGAGTGTATTCACGTCACGATGTAGACGGACTACGCCGCCTATACAACATCATAACATCTACAACGAGATCTCTAACAACGCTTGGTGTTCAGACTTCAACATATTCAATTATGCTGAAATCTATCATTTTAAAGTGCATGCCGCAGGATTTAACAGTTGAATTTCATAGGAGTTACGTCGAAAATGAGGTAAATGCAGCAGACACTGAAAACAACGACTCTGCCTCAGTAGTAGTGAGTGATAACTCTTCAGCTGGCTGCGGAGATCAAAAGGTGAGAGAAATTTTAAAGTTCTTAAAACGTGAAGTGGAATCGCTCCAAAAGTCAGCACAACTACAAACGCGAAGATCAATTTCGCAAACGAACGTGAAAACATATAAAACAGCGGCAGGTTTATTAACTCCTACTCCCAATGAATATATTGCTTGCTTCTTTTGCAGATCGCATACACACTCTAGCCAAAAATGCAATGCTGGTCAAAGTGTTAGTGAGCGTAAAAATATGCTAAAACTAGATGGACGCTGTTTTCGGTGTACAAGGCGAGGACACAGCTCGAAGTCATGTACATATAAGCATATCAAATGTGACAAGTGTAGTGGTCACCATGCTTCGGCTATGTGTGACCCCTGTTTCACTTCCAACAAATTCACATTTTCAACTAAACCTGTGATCTCTAGTGACAAAACGACATCCAGCGGAAATAATATAAGCTCTAATCTGTCAACCAACCTATGTTCCACAGCTTCTCAACCATCGTCAGATGTTTATCTACAAACTGCTTGTGTGTATGCAGCGTCAACTGACAGATCTAAAATTAAGTCGTTTATACGAATTATCTTGGATGGCGGAACTCAGCGGTCTTATATTCGAGAAAGTCTCGCAAAGAAACTCAATTTGAAAGAAGTTGATGAGGTGAATATTTGTATTTCACCATTTGGAACCACCAAATCGCCGCCAAAGAAGTCGCTTAAACGAGTGCGCGTTGTTCTACTACAGTCTCAGCACGATAAGCAAGAAGTAATTATTTTAGCGATAATGGTGCCTGAGATTTGTTTAGATATTTTACCCGTGCCATCAAATGAATGCCCGATGTTTTCACAGTATGTTTTGGCTGATGATGACAAAGGTGGACATCTTGAGTCAGGTATTAATATGCTATTAGGAGCTGATTATCTTTTTAACGTAGTTTGTGAGGAATCTTGTCGTGTTTCAGAAAATCTTGTAATGATTAAAACAGCATTCGGTTGGACGGTTCAAGGAACCATCGCTTGTAATTTTTGTGAGAATAGTACAATCGTCTCCGCTACAATGACAACTTTGTGCGCAAATAATGAAGTGGAGATAGACTTCAAACGGTTTTGGGACCTTGAAACATTAGGAATTAGTAATAATAGTGACATTGAACAATCCCCAAGAAGTAATGAGTGGTTTAAATTTATAAGTAAAAATGGTAAACGGTATGAAGCTTTTTTATTATGGAAGAATCGCGAATGTGAATTAGACAGTCATAAGGTGGGTGCACTTCAGCGATTCGCAGGTTAATATACAGGTTATGCAGAGATCCTCAAAAGTTGATAGAATATGACAACGCAATGTGGGAGCTCATTTCTTCAAAAGTGGCAGTAGAAGTTGACGAAGATAAGAATTCGCAGTTTCCTATTTATTATATGCCGCATCGTCCTGTGTATAGGCATGATAATTCGACAACTCCAGTACGCATTGTTTTTGATGCTTCAGCGCGGACAGGCAATAATCGTTCTCTAAATGATTGGCTCAATACTGGACCAAACTTGCTCCCCAATGTTCTAAGGATTTTGTTAAATTTTCGGCTGGGAAAATATTGCTTAGTAGCTGATATAGAGAAGGCGTTTTTGCAGGTTGCATTGGCGTCTCAAGATCGTGATGCTCATCGTTTTTTTTGGTTCAAGAAAAGAATCGATAATACTGAACAACTGTCTGAAAGGACTATCTATAGGATGACCCGAGTAACATTCGGAGTAGCCTGCAGCCCCTTTTTGTTCTGTGCAACTTTAAAAAAGCATTTGGATTCCGACTTTCTACAGTTTCCACAGACTTGTAATCAATTGCAGACTTCGTTTTATATGGACGATCTTCTTTTAAGCATTGACGATTTTGCTTTAGCTTCTCAATTTTACAAGGAAAGCTGCGATATTATGCAACGCGCTGCGATGACAATAAGAAAGTGGAACTCTAATGACCCAAATTTGCGATCGAAGTTCAACGAGACAAACAAACCTTTAAGCAGACAGAAAGTTCTTGGTGTGATGTGGAACTGTCTTTCCGATGTAAGCTGTCTAGATCTTCAAGAAATTTTAAGGATAACGCCTGCTGTTGCTACTAAACGAATTGTATTACAGCTTATAGCTAGGATTTATGATCCACTTGGTTTTCTCGGCCCCTGCACTATAAAACTGGAAATTCTCTTTCAAGAAATTTGGAGACGGAAATTAAATTGGGATGAAACACTACCAGCTGACCTTCAAACGACATGGAATATATGTATAACTCATCTACCATTTCTAGAAGAATTTGTTTTGCCCCGTTACGTTTTTAGTACATCATCTTCAAGAATAAATCAACAATTGCATATATTTTGCGATGCTAGCTTGCAAGCTTATGGAACCGTTGCTTATATTAGAAGTCAGGGTGAGGACGGCACAGTGCATGTAGCTTATTTATGCTCTAAGAATCGCGTCGCTCCGCTTAAAAATAACGATTGTAAAGGTTTATCACTTCCGAAGTTAGAATTAACGGCAGCTCTAATTTCTGCGCGATTGCTGAATTATTTAATAACAAACTTGAACGTGCGGTTTACTTCAACGTATTTGTGGTCTGATTCTTCTATTGCCTTACACTGGATAAGAAATTATAAACACAGGAAGGAGCAGTATGTAAATCATAGGACTATCGAAATTAGAAAACTTACGAATTTGTCGGATTGGAGGCATTGTCCTGGAGAGAGCAATCCAGCGGACTTGCTCACTCGGGGAATCAACGGAAAGGTGTTACTGAAGTCTCCTGCTTGGATTAACGAACCTAGTTGGTTGCTAGCTTCTCCAGACTATTGGCCTGAGCAAAGCAGCGATTTGTGTGCTGGAGACCATTTGTTATGCATGCAGATGACGTGTGAACCGCAGGATAAAACTCCACGCTCTCCACTATTTAAGATTGAAGACTTTAGCAGCTACATGAGAGTTATTCGTATAACAGCGTACATCCAACGATTCGTAGATTCGGCGAAGGGGAGACGAAATACACATAATTTTCTCACGGCCTTAGAGCTGAAGCGAGCAAAGTTGCTATGGATCAAATTTGTACAATTTAATACATTCAAAGAAGAAATAGATGCTCTGCAAGGTTCCAAGGAGATATCAAAATCATCAAAGATTTTGACTCACAACCCCATAATAGACAAGGATGGAGTGCTTCGTGTAGGCAGCCGTTTATCAATGGCGGGTTACAGTTATAACGAGTCATTTCCTGTTATTTTGCCAAAAACTTCGTATTGTAAACAACGCTCCTTATAGTTGACGTGCATGAACGAACACTTCGCAGGGGAATTAACATCGTGCCATCGAGAATAAGGGAAAAGTATTGGATAATTAAAGGGCGCCAAGGTGTAAAACTGTGCAAACTGTGTCAACGCTACCGTGGAAAGCCAATGTCGCAGCCAAACGCGCCGTTACCAAGAAATTAATGAAGTTAATGAAGGAGAATCTACTCAGAAAGTTCATATAATGCTTTTAACTTGTGCAGTCGTTCGAGCAGTTCATATTGAAATTGTGATAAATCTCACAGGAATCGCGTTTGGCTGCTCTAAGAGGTTTTTATCTCGACGTGGGATTCCCAATACCATCATTTCAGATAACGCACGCACATTTAAGCGGGCTTCTCTCGAACTTAAATTATTTGGAGATATAGTCCAGTCTGAAGAATTTAACAACTTTGTGAGCAGTAAAGGCATTTCTTGGAATTTTATTTGTGAACGTGCACCATGGTGGGGAGGCTTTTGGGAGAGCCCGTAACCCCCGCAAGCAGAGCCGGATTTACTCTTGCGGGGGCCCAAGGCTAAAAATATTATGGGGCCCTATTATAATTTTTTTTGAAAAAAGAAGTTTAAATAGCTTTCTGCTATTATAATAGTTAAATTTCGAAAATAATATTACATTTATTCATATATAAAAACTAAAACAAAGTAGAATTCATAAATAAAACAAAATTAATTTAGAAGCATTTTCTCCTAGATTTTTTCTCTGCAAAATCTTCAACAATGGTATCAAAATCCATTTCGCGGAGAAGTTCGGATTCTATAGCCATTAATGATAAGGCATTTAGTCGGTCTTGTCCAGTGCAGCTTCTTAAATGATTTTTAACACGAGTTAATGTTGAAAATGATCTTTCACCCTCGCAGTTGGTCGCTGGGATAGTAAAATATATTCTTAAAACGATTCTAACGTTCGGATATGTTCCCAACATAACGTATTTATCCAGGTGGGTCATTAAATCTACAACCTTAATATCATCTTCGGTATTTATCGTAGAAGAAAACTGCAAAAATTCGTCCACGAATTCCATTTCTAAATCACCAGGATACGCCTCAACTAAACGTATACATTGGTGTCTCAATTCTATTAAACTTAATTTCTTGAAATCTGTTAAAAATCCGAACAGTTCTTTTAATTTCAAATAGGCAAGTTGTCGTTTACGTAGTTCAGCAGCCAAAGAATCAATAATTACATAAAATATTTGAATTCTAAATTTATCACGAGCCCTCAGTTCAATATTCATTGTGTTTTCTTCATCAAACATTCGTTTTCGTACTCTATCTCGTGTTTTTTCACTAACATAGTCATGTATTGATACAAGTTTCTTCGCTTGCTCTTCCATTTCATCAAAATTATCACGCGTTGCAAGAACAAAATTTAAAAGAGATTCATACAGTTTCACAACACTGAGAATATCAATATTAACGTGTTGAAGGGACTGATTTGTTGCGTTGAGTCTGCTTATTAATGTGTACCATATAACTGTTAGTATCGCTGTATCGAACTCGTTCATTTTGTTATCCAAATTTTGGGCCTCCTGTCGCGTAGTTCTATTCTCAATATTATCATTACAAAGTTCACTTAGAGCAGCTCTAATTTCTGCATAACCCTTAAAAATAGCTTTAATTGCATCTGCTCTAGCGCACCATCGAGTTTGAGAAAGCGATTTAACAACGAGGCCACCTTTCGGCAAACAGTTTTTTAATTTTTTCCATCTATATGTCGAAGCAGAAAAGAAATTGTATAATGTTTGAATAAAGCCAAAAAAGTTGACAGCGCCTAAGCAACAGTCAGCAGCACAAGCACCTACGAGATTTGCTGAATGTGCCGCACACGGTACGAAATGGGCAAGTGGATTTACATCTTTTATTCGTGCTTGTACGCCTGTGTAAATGCCAGCCATGTTTGCAGCATTATTATAGCTTTGAGCTCTACAATTATTAATATCAAGACCAACATTTTCTATAAATTTTAAAATTTGGTTAGAAATATCTTCAGCACCGTGGCTGTGGAGCTCAAGAAATCTGACAAATCTCTCGACTGGTTTTCCATTCGATAGTACATATCGTATAGTAAATGTAAGTTGGTCGACATGGGAGATGTCCGGAGTAGAATCTACACTGATGGCAAAGTATTTAGCACTTTCAACTTCTGCGATAATTTTTGACTGTAACTTTTGACCCATAACTTGAATTAGCTCCTCACAAACTGTTTTGGATAGATATGTTGTACTTCCGGAGCCGTTTCCGCCATATCTTTCAATATGGCTAGCCAGAAATGGATCAAACTTGGCAATGGTTTCAAGAATGCCTAAGAAATTGCCATTAGATGGAGATCCAAGTGTTTCATCGTCGCCACGAAAGGCAAGCCCTCGTTCTGAGAGAAATTTTATGGTCTCAATGACGCGCTTAAGAACGTTACGCCAATAACTTTTTTCCATTTGTCGTTGTTTGACAATTTCACAGTCAATTCTGCCAGAATGACTAGACATTGTACACCAATCATTAACGTTTTCTTTATGATTTTTGCTGTTTTCATGCGATGTAATTAGATTCTGGCAGTTTTTCCAATCTCCAAACCCACTTCTAAACGCAGACTCTTGTTTGCCAAATAGTTTACAAGGTACACAAAATACGTTTCCGGTAGAAGGGGAATATACCAACCATTTTCTCGTAACCTGTTCGCCATTGCACATTTTTCTTTCAAATATACTCAATGGCAAATATCTAGATTGAGTGTTTTCTTTTCTTAGGGATTTTGAATAATTACCGTTCAAATTTTGATTTATGGGCCTTCTGATGACTTGTTCACGTAATTCTTTAGTTATATTTAACCATGTGGCCGGATCATCTGTTGTCACCAACGTATTTTCGAATCTTTCCATCGAAATTGAAGGTAAATTGATTTGTGCGGTACCAATGCTGACATCTTCAGTTAAGGATGATGATGATATATCAATGCTAAGACATTCAGATCGCACCACGGTATCTGCAGATTCTTGATCAGGAAGCAATGTTGCTGATATTGCTTTTTCACCGCAATTTTGGTTTCTCTTGGTTGTTTCAATAGTGCTAAAATACTCACTTAATTTCGGAAGCGAAGCTTCATATTTTTCCAGTTCAGCTTTTCGTTTTCTTTTTTCCGCACCACTAGCATATATTCTTTTGGAAGACATTATAAAAGCTAGGGATGTTCAATATTATGTCTCTGTTATAGAAAACCAAAGTCTAAATTTAAAAAAGAAACACAGGAGAAAGTGAAGTACTTACGCTTATGTATATAAAATTCTCACTTCACTATTAAATTATTCAATAAACTTCAACTAATAACTTTTTGTAGTTAACTAAAAAACCTATATTTCGTCTGAAGCACAATCAATAATCTGAAGCAATGATTTCAATTTATTGTTGTGTTTATAAACGCTTGAAGGAAATTCCAAAGCCAACCTTGTTTTGAAAAAAAAACTGCAAAAACTTTTTTTATAAATTTTGACTATAAAAAAAATTTTTAAAGTAAAAATTTCAATTTTAATATGAAAATGTTAAACCTTTTGATATAAAAATTGAAATTTGGGGCCCCAGCCGGACGGCGGGGCCCTAGGCTTCAGCCTTGTCAGCCTAAGGGTAAATCCAGGTCTGCCCGCAAGATACAAGCCATGAACAAAGTCGAAAAAAGAGAGCAGCGGGCCGGTCAGCAGGCGACATCCACAGTCTTTTGCCTTGTCTTACTGAAGGAGTTTTTCATATAAAAGTTGCTTGTATTTTGTTCAAACGCTATAATTTCCGTAAATTTGTTCTACATGCTATTTTTTTTAAAACTATTAGAAAGAAAACATATTTGGCTGCAATTTGTTTTAACTTCATTTTGCTGTGGGAGCGACAGTTTTGGGCTTTAGGACCTGTTTAAGATGAAATTTGTTTTTTTCCTCCATGACGAGTATACAAAATGCCGTGAGAGTGAGCTCTTACTGCATGCTGTACCCGGCACGTTAAGGCCTCTTAATGTGTCGGTGCCTTCGGAGACTTCATGGCTTGTATTATTTTCCGGGGGTTACGGAGAGCCTCATTAAAATAGTTAAAGACATCCTGAAGTTGGCTATTGGACTTAGTACACTAAACCTGGAGCAACTCTATACATTTGTAACTGAAGCTGAATGGATTGTTAACACGAGACCCTTGACGTATATCAGCGATGATCCACTAGATCTTTCACCATTGACACCTAATCACTTTATAAACGGATTTTTCTCATCATCATTGTCTACCGGACTCTTAGTTGCAACTGATACTGAACTTCGTGCGAAGTAGCGTGACAGGCTACGATTTACCTTCTCTTTCCTTAAGCGCTTCAAAACTGAATATGTGCAGCGATTGAGATCTATTCATCACTCAAATAAAAACTTTTCTTCAGATGTGAGCATAGGAGATATCGTGATGGTCTATGATCAGTCAAAGCCTAGGCTTTTCTGGAAGCTTGCTAGAATTGAAAGAATTTTTCCTGGCCGTGACGGTAAAGTACGTTCATGTGAAGTAAGACTCCATAACGGTTTGAGGATGGGAAGACCTGTGCAGCATCTATATCCATTGGAAGTTCGTTATTCCGCCGCCCCGGAGGGTGTTGAAAATTCTACTGTCCATCTCCATGAATAGCCTCAGCTTCCCCTAACTACTACAAGCAGATGAAATTATTTCTTCCACTACACATATAACTCCATAATGTTATGAACGCTTACAACCAGGGGCGGATTTCCCTATAGGCCGAGTAGGCCCGGGCCTAGGGCGGCAGATTTAGGGGGCGGCAAAACTTGGTGGGAATATTTTTTTTTTAGTAGACGCGCCCTCTGTGAACCCACACGTCAACGTTTAAAAATTCAAAAATGTGTCCATAGCACCCAGCAAAAAAAATCATCATTTTCACTTTGCTCCACTACAGACTACATATATTAGTACTGGGTTATTTCTTATTTGGTATTTTCGCTGCCACTAGTATTAGTTTTCGTATATGGTGAAGAAGAGGAATAGTCGTTCCCGGGATCCGTCATATTACCACCGCCCGCAGAACTAAAAATTGCCTTTAATTATTTTAACTTGTTTCTCGACCTTTTTTCGGCTTACTTCCTGTAGGCCGCTCCGCTTAACTATTTTCTCTCAACACTCATCTTTGCAATATCAAATACGTAACAACACTTTTTTAAACTGTAAAATCTATTTGATCGTAATAAAACTTATTAGACCATCAAAATATGAGTAGATCAAGAATTAACACAACTATTTTAGCAAATCATCTACTTTTGGTATTAATTTTGCGCTGAATACTGTCTGAAATGCGGGAATATGAAAATAAAATGGAGCGCAAAAGAATAAGAAAACTCCATTCCGACGAGTCTGCTGAACAAACGGAAGTGAGCGGTCGGGAAACACTACGAGTCTCCACGTTTTTGGTTATTATAGATCAACTTCTTTGCGAGCTTCGAAAACGACGAGAAGCATACCAGCAGTTTCATGATAAATTTTCATTTCTCACAAATTTGACGGTCCTAAGCCCAGCTGAAGTAGAAGAGAGAGCAACAGCGTTAAAAAATATTTACTCTTCTGATCTCGAAGAGAGTTTCGTTGAAGAATGCCTACATTTTCGCTGCCACTGTTCTTCGAGCCGAATCCAAACCGACACGCCGATGACATTACTGAAATGGCTTCATGATCAAGATCTCCACAGCATTTATCCTAACGTTGATATAGCTCTACGCATGTGTGTTTGTATCCCGATTACGAACTGTTCCGGTGAACGCAGCTTGTCATGTTTGCGGCGAGTGAAAAATTATTTACGCTCGAAAATGAACGAGGACAGGTTGAACTCTCTGGCTATCCTTTGCATCGAATCACAGTTGCTACGGTCTTTGGATTGTGATGATTTAATAAATAAATTCGCTGCTCAGAAGGCCAGGCAAAAGATAATTTGTGATTAACAATTCATTGTTACTCACAAATAAAAATGGTAAGCAGCAGTATCTGAAGACACTGATTGAGATAATTTTATCATTTACAGACTTTCGCTGTTTTATACTTTAATTTAATTCTTGTAGATATAGACAGTGATGGGACCTCTACTACAATTGGAGTAATTCTACTCCACTTGCAGCGCTGATAAAGTAATGTACGTACTTAACGAAATCTACTCCATTTTCACTATTTTTTTTTCACTACCACTAATCTGCTGTTAGTTTGACTAATGAGACTATTTATCTTATCTCGGCACACTGTGCTGTGTTTTATGTATATATATATTTTAAGTTCTCACTAGTACTGTACTGTAATGTTTGTCTTATTTTGCTGTATTATGCCAGTAGTTATTAAGTCCTTCTATTGTTTGTTTTTTTAATATAAGTTTCTTATGTTACTATACTACTCTATACTATGGATCTTGCTATAATGTATTGTAATTTATTTCTTTTGTGCTCTAATGTTTATTTGTCTACTTTTAATACTATAATGTTCTAAGCTCATACTACTTTTCTCCTTTTGATTTATTTTACTATAACGTGTATATACTATGTAATTTTCTATGATGTGCCCAACGCTTTGCGTGCCTTTGGCACGGGTGCTCAAATAAATAAATGTTTATGCTTATGTTTATGTTTTATCTGCATAAATGGAAATGCACACAACAACTCTGTTTCATCATCTACATAAATGATATACGACAACTATAATCGGTAAATAGTTTTCGCTGAAATACAATATGAATACACTGCCTGAATGAAATGGCAATAGTCCAGAAAAATTTATTACGGGAAACATGTCATCTATTTTAAACTTTTTAATCAATTTTCCTTCTTCAAATATAGACACTGATATGCTTAATAATCAATTCCATAAAATAATCGGAAATAAAGATTTAGTTACAGGCTATTACGACGGCGGGGTTTTAAACTTTTGGTTAAACATGAGCAATTTAAAAAATGGACTTGGTCAATAAATTTATAGAAAACTGTATGTTGCCAGTTATGACAAATTTATGCAGCTTATCTCACAGTAGTGCCGCTGCTGAGCGAATTTTTTTAACATTAAATTTGATAAAAACCAAGAAAAAAATAAACTTTGCATTACTACAGTCAGAAATCTTATGTTAAGTAAGGTATTGATAAAGGCTGCTAAAGATGAAGTCATATATCAACCCAGTGATGAGTTATTTATCATTTGCATCGTGTTTCAAATTCCAATATGGTGCTTATTTTTGTGAAAAAAATGAATAATGATTATATTTATGTAATACATATGTTTGTAAAATCCGAAGAAATGTTGTTCCTATGTTCCCTGAGTTTTATTAACTTATTAATTTGAATGGAATTTTTTGCTGTTTGAATGATTTTTGATTTTTTCTTGTAGTTGTGGGTATTTCATTACATTTTTATACTTTTTCGTTTTTTTAAATAAAATAATTCGTTGGAAAGTGTTATTTTTAATTCTACTCCATTTTTTTCAAATCTACTCCGATTTATGAGGCAGCCTACTCCGCTAATTCTAGCCTGGGGTCCCTTCACTGGATATAGATCATTCAATTTTTCGTGTTTTACAGGGAGTAGGGGGGCGGCAATCTTCCATAGGCCTAGGGCGGCCAAGTGATCAAATCCGCCCCTGCTTACAACCAAGGGTTTTGCAAATGTAGATATTTAAGATGCAATTTTCTTTATTCATTTAGTAGATAAGCTAATCCTGTTTTAAGCATGAGTAGCTTATGTACGAATTTTATAAAATATAATTTCTACTTCTTGCCCTTTTTGAGGTTTTATATGAAAATTCTATTTCTTGCCCTTTTTCAGGTTTTATATGGAATTTTTCATTACTTTAGGTATATAACAATCCTTCCCCCTGAGCAAAAGAGAATTATTGTTTGAAGAGGAATAATTCTCAGGGGAAGTTGTTGTTGGTGCATTTTTGGTGGCTGGGTCTTGGTCGGCTTTCGGTTGAGTGTTTACATCTTTTTTTTGTTACATAGAATTTTTTGTGTTTGTTGCAAAATTACGTTATTCTAGTTTTACTTTTGTATCATATATATTTTACTTATTCTATTTTCTATTTTCTATGGTCCTTATGAGTTTATCTTATTGTCTGTTAAAAATAGAGAAAAAGAATTTTTTTGTTTTTAGTGCAATTTTTTATTGATTATTCTATCCCAAGAATCTCTTTGCCGGACCCAATGGTGTAGTAAAAAAAATTCTGTTTGATAAGAAAAAATTTCATTTCATTTGGGCATTCACACCTACATGTCTAAATGAATTCCGTTCGACCGGCTTCTGTGATCGTAATTTAATATCGCGTGCCGCTGATAAGCGAACGAAAAGACACGGACTTATTTTTCTACCGTAGAGAGAGCTTGCGTTTGCACATTGCAAGTGCAATTGTATTTTTTTTTTTTTTGAAGGGTGGGTGTGAGATATTGACATGCATTTTGCATCGGCTTGGAAAGAAAGAAGAAAAAAAAATGTTTGGGATTTGTGTTTTTGTTTTTGTGTGCTTTGAAAGGATGAAAAAAACTACCTTTGCTACTGAGGTTGCGTGGGATTCACCGAGATAAGGTCACGACACATACTAGGTGCATCTTAGCTAATTTTCGCCAACGTTAGCTGTTTTGCCCTTTAAATTGGTTCGCGCGAGTAATGTAACTTCTTAGTTTCTTCATGCAATTTGGCGAAGTAATTAGTCCGCGTGCCCCGTACGTTAGTTCCAGGCCCCATTGCGTTAGGGTGCTGGCCATATCCGTGCAGAGTGTGGCTCCCCGGTGGAGGGGATTAATCCGGCTGTTGCTACGGAGGAGCGGCCGCCCGATATTTGCATCTGGTCTGCTCCTGCCGAGGTGGACAGCTTCCAGCGGGTGGAGCTCTGCTTGTCTCCCCATAGCGAGAGTTCATGGGTTGTTTTAGGTAAGTTTATTTTGTGGTGAACCATAATTTTTCAAACTAAAAATAATATTTCTTTTTAGGAGCTACCCTGGCATTATCTGCGGAGGTAGGCTGGTGTGCCTGTTTGGTGTGCAGGATCCACCCGAGTTACATGATCCACGATGATGACGTGACCGCCTGGGCCAACAATCCTCCTGGCTTTGAATCGGATCTTCCGGGGGCGGCGCCTAGTCCAGTTTCGAGTACGGAGAACTGGGACGTATCATCTGGCTCCGTCCAGGGGGATGGGAACCTTCGCAATGAGGCGTCTGGTTATGTTGAGGAGAACTGGGACCTCCCCGATGAGTCGTCTGGTCCTGCTCAGGAGTAGGCCACTTCTTATGCAGGATAGTTCTGGTAGCTTATTTCTGGTATTAGGTTGGAATTTAATAAAAAATATTGTATTTTTCAGGTTTTGTGGCAGGCCCGGATCATTCCACTTGGCGGCTCTTAAAGTTTACTTTTTTTGTATTTTAAGTTTAAAATTGGTGGTTTCTTTTTTTGTATTTAATTTATTTTCGTTTTCAAAAAATTTTGTGTGTTTTCAATTTTAATAAAAAAATTTATAATTAGATACCTGTTGTATTCGTTACTTTTTGTTTCCGTTTGTTTGTTGTTTTTGGTTTAGGCCAGGGAGGTGGACTAACTAGTTTCGGCACCACCGGACTTAACCAACGCCATTATTGCGCCTGATGGACTTGGGTTGAAGTTCTTAAAGGAATTGCTTTTGAATTATTTGTTTGTAGTTCCAGAGTCTAGGAAGACTCCGCCGTCTCTTTTAACCAACAGAGCATTTTTTCCTGTGACTGCAACGGAACTTTTACTACCATATGGGGCAACTCTTGTGTTTATTTTTTCGTCACCCTGTAGGGCAACTTTTTTTTACGGGACAGGAATTATAACTGAAACAGCTCTTTATTATTAACACCTTTTTTATTCACTAAACTTCCTTATTTCCAACTTCGGTTTTAATATCATTAAACTAAGCTTTTTCTATTTTTGCTGGTTTAATTTCTTTTTTTTAATCTAATTCGATTTATTCTTTTTGAAGACCGAAAACCGCTCACCGTTTAAACTGCAAAATCAAACTCACTTACTTCTTGGTTCTCGAGCGCACTTACCTTTCGTCACTTTCGTGACCCAATTCTGCGATCAGAACGAATCAGCAGAATTGCGCATACTTTCATTTCTTATCTATGGTTGCGAGAGGTCAATGCTTTTTGCGAAGACACTGGATTAATTGCAAAGTGCATGTTAATCCAGGTCGGAAATTTCGCAATGCTTCTGATCAATAATTTGTGCTTTATTGCACGAATATATAAATATATATATATATATATATAATTATAATACATTACATTCCTCCACCATCGAAAAGAAGGTATATGATGTATCATATACCTTCGCGCATAGAAAGTAATGTTTTCAGCCGCCAGTGAGTTTGTCCGGAACCAAGAAGCTTTTATAAAGAAAAAACAACCATGGAATAGAATTACGCTAAAGATGAGCGGTGTTCGCCTTCGTTACAATTTCTTTTTCTACGTAAACATTTTATTTTATCTTTTTTTTTTTGTAATCTGAGTAAAATATTTTATTTGGCCCTTTGTATAATATATATTTGTATAGTTAAATTACATTGCATTTTTGTTTTTTATTCTTTTTTTTTTTTTTTAACATCTTTAGTAAAGTATTCTATTTGGCCCTGTGTATAATATAATAGATATATGTAATTTTGCGGTTAATACATTGCATGTTTTTTTTATTTTTTCGGTCTGATTTAAGGCTAGGGTTATTTAAATTACATTGCTGTGCTCAAGTAAAGAAAGAATCATCACATACATATGTTCGTACATTTTTTTTTGTACATTATATATATATATATATATATATACATATATTTCGTAATGCACGAATATATTTTCTCCTAACGGGAATGGTAAGGAGGGGTATGGTTACTTTACAGAAGAGATGGTCTCCTATATGGGCACTTTCGACAGATGCAAGTTGCTGTAATATAAAGGGATCCTGCATTACCGTATTTAACTGGAAAGATAGAGGGAGTTCCTTCAATAACTCACTAATTTGGTGATAACTAAGAATAAGGGCATGTAAGTGTTTAGTGGCTAAAGAACCGAGAATAATAGATAAAGTGTTAATTTGATGTTCTATTTCCTGTAGGTGAATAACTACGCTACGAATTGATCTCTGATATCGCAAAATTTATTTGAGATTTAAAGGTTTTGATAACGTTTAATGTGTGAATTTTCGTCTCATTAAGGTCTACTTGAAGTTTATCAAAGTTCTCTCGAGTATTTTCGTAATTAGACTTAACTAAACTAACCTGTTCTTTTAATAATTCCAAATTTTGCTTACTGTAACCCTCTAGATCTTTTAGTCGGGAACTAATTTGGTTTGAATCTTGTTGGTCCATTGTTCCGAACAAAAACTTACTCAGTGTCCCTACGCCGTCGAAAACTGCGCGTCGATATCTGCCAGTAACTTCCATGTCTAGTCTTTGTAACATATGCCTCGCTCTTTCCGTAATATAGCGCACGTTTTGAACATTCTGAGCACATGAAGCGTTACGTTCTAGTTTTAGGTAGTGCTCGCACATTTGCGTTACCGAGTTTTTGCTCCAGTCCAGATATTCTTGCCATGTTTTCAATTGCGCTAAATTAATGGTGGTAAATATTCTCCATTCGTCTTTATAAATTAGGGCTTCGTCGATGGCTTCGAATACTATTCCAGTTCCTTCTAATTTCTTGCTCGTGTAAGGTAATTCTATTCCGTGAGCGTGGCACACAAGATAATCCAGATGATGTTCCCTAAAACGTATTTCTTTTATTTCGTTTCAATAGTATTGTTATTTGTCTACTCGTCGAGATAGACAGTGTGTGAGCTTGTGTAGGTGTTAATTCGAAGTGTGGAAATTTTTTAATCTATTTGCGTGAATAGTCTTAACTTTCCTAACTACCTGAATTTTTAAATTCACAGGGGAAGTAATTTCCTTCACTTCATAAGGGCCTATCCAAATAGGAGATAGCTTGTTTTACTTACTTTCGTTTTTTAGAAGAACTAAATCGCCGCGCCGATTTGGAAAGTTTCTTCAGGCGTGGTCCTATCGTCCTATCCTTTTCGTTGTCTCTTTACTATTGATTATGTTTTTTTCTGGCATGAGCTCTTTGAATTTTATTTCTAAGGATGTAAAATTAGTTTTAATGATTGTATAAAGGTTCTACCCTTCGATTTAAATTTGTTGGCAGCTCAGCCGTAAATCCGAACAAGCAATCCATTAGTGTGAGACGAGTTGAGGCGTGCCTTGTGCTGTTGTGGACGTGCACTGCTTCTCTTAGCCATTCGTCCCATGTTTGAGGATTTTCGGCTACGAAATTTCGTAAATACTCTGCCAATGGCCTATGAGTTCTCTCTAGGGCGCCATTAGATTGTGGGTGATAGGCTGTAGTATTTATTTTCGAATTCGTAGGAATTTACATAAGCGGGTGAATAAATCACTCATAAAATTAGTGCCTTGGTCAGTTATAAGCTTCTTTAGAATTCTATAGCGGGTAATTATTTGCTCGTAAAATTTTTTTGCTACAGTGGCTGCTTCAGCGTCAGGGAGGGCGTAGCAATCCATAAATCGGGTTAAATCGTCTTCAAAAGTTAGTATGCATTTATTTCGATTGTGAGTTTCAGGGAGTGGTCCTACTATGTCTAGGTAGACTTTGTCAAACGGTTTTTCCGCAGTATCGGGAATAATCATTGACATTTTTTTTGAGGGCTATGTTTGTTAGTCTGACATTTCGGACAGGATTTTATGAATTTCACTATATCTTTTAACATATTTTTCCATCTATATTGTCGACGAATTCTGTATAAGTTTTGGCGATTCCTTGGTGCCCGCCCAGTGGGTTTGAGTGAAATGCCTTTAGTATTTTCTGTATATCCTTTAAGTTTGTTAATATTTGAAAGGATAAAGTTTGTTCGCGTAAACTGTTATCGTTTATCCTATTGGTTTCCTCTACTTCGGATAATATCTCGGTATTATCGTCATCCCGCACAGGTGGACACTGTATCTTCTCCTCTAATGATCAGTCCGTCTAAGGAGGTATTTCATTTTGGTTTCTAGCTTGGGCTGTTGTCGTTATTCAAATTCAAATTCAAATTTATTTATTAAACAAATTAAGTACACAAGATGTAAATCTTAAATAGTACTTTATACAAACTAGTCAAATGACTCGGAAATCAAAAAATTTTTATTGAAATTATTGTTTCGTTCTGCGGAAGTCTGCGCAGAGCGTCGGCATTGGCATTTTTTCTTCTGGGCTTATATTTTATTTTATAATCATATTCTGAAAGTTTAAGATGGAAACGTATTAATCGCGAGGTAGGATCTTTAACATTGAATACTCCTATAAGAGGTTGATGGTCAGTGTAAACTGTAAATTTCCTCCTATCTAGCAAATAACAACGGAAATTCTTTACAGCCCATACTAAAGCTAGTAACTCTTTCTCTATCGTAGAGTATCGCCTTTCGGTATTGTTTAAAGTTCTACTAGCAAATGCGATAGGTCGATCATTTCCTAGTGTTCCTTGGGATAACACCGACCCTATCGCCTCATTACTTGCGTCTGTAGTCACAATGAATGGTTTTGTGAAATCTGGGTATGCTAGTAACGGAGGTGAGGTTAGTAATTCTTTCAACTTGTTGAATGAAGTCTCACATAAGTCGTTCCACACAAATTTTTGTTTTCCACGGAGGAGTTTTGTGAGGGATTCTGCTATTTTAGAGAAATTAGGAATGAACTTCCTATAATAATTAGCTAGACCAAGGAAGCTTTGTAACTGTTTTATAGTATGGGGCCTTGGGAAGTTGTATACACATTTCACTTTGTCGGGGTCCGGAGCGCAGCCTTCATTGGAATATTTATGTCCCAGATAGACCACCTCTTTCCGACGAAATTGACATTTGCTTGGCTGTAGTTTTAGATTATATTCCCTCAGCCTGTAGAATATTTCTCTGAGCTTTTTAATGTGATCGTCTAAGCTCTTGCCATATACTACAATGTCGTCCAAGTAAATGAAACATTTCAAGCCTTGAAGACCCGTTAAAACTTGGTTGATAGCTCGTTGGAAAGTAGCCGGCGCAGTTTTCAGGTCAAATGGCATTCGAAGGAATTCGTAATGGCCATAAGCTGTACTGAAGTCAGTTTTCTCACTGTCAGATGGATCCATTAAAATTTGATGATATCCACTTGCTAAGTCCAACGTTGAGAAATAGCGCGAATTTCCTAATTGGTCGAAGATGTCCTCTATTCTTGGCAGTGGGAATGCATCGCCTATAGTGCTCTCCAACGCTTTAACCCGTTTGGCGATGGTTTCTTTGGAACTAATAGTAATGGTGAGTTCCATGGGCTATTACTCGGAGCAATAATTTTATTCTCTAGCATCTCACGAATCTGCTCATTAATTTCGTTTTTATGAACCTCTGGTAGCCTGTACGGTCTCTGGTTTATGGGAGCTGATCAGGTTTGAGAGGTATAGTGTGTGTTGTTACATTTGAGGAAGTTAAGTGGTCACATTTTAAATGGAAAACATCATAAACTCTTGACAGAGACTCTTTATGGCCCTCATTTCTTCTTGGTTGTAGGTTTTATCAATATTTATTTCGTTTTCAAGTAGTGGGCTGTGTCTACGTTTAGCAGACCATGCAATGAATGCCGGTATGACATATTTTGCTATTGCCACCACTGATGCGACTAGCAACAAGAGTCCTGTCAGTGATAGGGATGTAATAGAGAGTATATGTATGAGGAATCTTGGCCTTTGGTCCAAAGTACGGATTTCGTCTCGAGATTTTGTATCTAGGTGGATACGTTGGTTTGTATCATCTCCGAGGAGTAACGTTGGTTGTTTCTCAAGGTTTTTAGGAGCGGTTATCTTGGACATATATTCTGCCAAATCATCCATATTTTCGTTTGTGTCAGGGAGGTAAGTTGGTTGGAAAACTTTTAGCGGATGCCGATGTTCTGCTTCGTAATACAGAGTGTGGGGCCCTATTTGCAAGGAACATGGTTCGTTGACTGTCATGATTCCTTGTCCTGCGAGACGATAAGTGATTAACTTTTGTGTACAGGTTACTTGTACTATATTTGGTCCATTGAGCTTAATTATTGTATCCCTTGCGGGAATTTGAACCCTGAAACTACACTGTGGGTTTTCGCCCAGTAGGTTAAATAAAAGTTTGATTGTACATTCATCTGATTTAGTAGCTTTAGTGTATCTTCATTGACCCCTTTTGAAATCTTTTTGAATGATTTCAGGTTTTCTGGCTTAAGGAGCAGAAACTCCTGGGCGAAGTATGAGTAATAACAAAGTAACGACTCTCGTAGAAGAGGAAAATTTTATTGCCGAAAAATATAAGGGTGTGTGAGACAATTTTTATTCACGGACGAATTTAAAATCTTGTAATGAAACAAAATTAGGAGAGACTGAGAGAACCATATCTTTATAAAGCTCTCCCCTTAAAATTACAGGCGCTAAAAGGTAATAGCACATATGGCTTGAAAGTAGTTGATTATTTATCGAAGTGTGATATTTTCACAGTTTGTACTGTCATAAATTTGACAATTGCGGGTTGCAAATAATGAGAATTGCACATTTTACGTTTTCATTTAGAAATAGTGAACATTTGTTAATTTTATCTGATATTTAGAAAAAGGTAAGATATAAAGAACCTAAGGGAACAGAGTGAACGAATGTTTTCTGCACTTTTGAATAGCATCAAGGCGGATAACTGTGATATCAAGCTTGATGTTGGAATCAATTTCGTGGCGCCCACACAGATTCTATTCATTTCTTTTATTTTATTATTATTATTATTCTGAAATCTATGTGCCAATTTGTTTCTCGACATGCACTTAAAAATTAAAATAGAATCTAAAAGAGTGTTCAAGTATCTAAAAAATAAGACTGTCAACAGTTTCCCATCGCTGTTCATGACTATAATTATAATCTACAATAAATTTGTCTTAAATATCAAAGTAAATAGTTCCTCTTTTTGTTTATTTATAGAAATTGAATTAACTCGAAATTATGATAAGGCTTCATTTCATGAAGATTTGAGAACATTGTATCGAACAGTATAATAGAGAGAAGATGAAATTCACTAGTTAGAGATTTAACTAAAATTTTATTTTAGGTTGACAAACTACGGATTGTATTCTTGCTAGTTGACACACAAATTGTTGAGGAAGAATTTTTAGAGGACATAAATAACATACTCAATTCAGGTGAGGTTCCAAATCTATTTGAAGATGATGAATACGAAAAGGTAATTTAGGATGCTCGAGATGATTGTAATGCTGCAAGTACTGGGGTAAGTATAAGGAGTTAAATAATAATTTACTTTGAAATTAACGACACGACACGTGAAGATATTTACAAAATCTTTATCGAAAGAGCTCGTAATAATTTACATGTGGTTATTTCAAGAGTCCAGTGGGTGATGCATTTAGACGAAGATGTCGAATGTTTTCATCCTTGGTAAATTGTTGTACAATCGATTGGTTTTCTAGTTGGCTACTAGAGGCTTTGTATTCAGTACAAAATGTTGCAGGTAGAGAAAAGTGTGCTAAACAAAAGCTGGCAACTACAACTGTGCATTCATGGAGTAATAAAAATAGAAAGTGTTTAGAATTTTTTTTTATACGAACATGTTTATTATAGACTGTAGTGAATGCATCTGAGCGATTTTATAAAGAAATGAGACGAGGATACTACACAACACCGAGCAGTTATTTAGAGCTTTTTAAATTATATAAAAGTCTACTAAAAACTAGAGCAGATATTATCATCAACAAAAGGAAACGAATTGCAAATGGCTCAAACAAAATATTAGGGACCAATGATTTGGTAGAGTTTTTTTTTTTATATATATGTACGAAACAGAAATTTTAATTTTTTTGCTAATCTTTTTTAGGGTTGCTGTGATGCAAAAAGATTTAGAAAGGCTTGGACCTCTACTTGATAAACAATCAACTGCAATGAAGGAACTCTTGAGTAAATTAGCAATCGACACAAGAAATGCTGGTCTTGTAAAGGGATCTGTATCGAGAGATGAAAATTTTGCAAAAGTTTAAAAACACAATTTATTTAATCTTATTAATTAAAATAAGTTTTGAGAAGAGTTCTTTACTTATAATTATTTTTTTTTTATTTTCGTAGGAAAAAGCTGCGTTTGTCAAGCAGATAATGCTGCAAAGGATTTAGAAATTGCAATGCCTGCACTACGAAAAGCTGAAGATGCATTGAAAAATCTAAATAAAAGTGACATTAATGAGATTAAATCATTCACTCCGCCACTACTAGTACAATTTGTAATGGAAGCTGTTTGCATTTTATTGGGTGCAATGCAAAGTAAGTTTTATATAGTTATATTTAGAAGGTCATGCGCGAGTTAACTATTTCGTTATTCTCCTGGAGAAAAAATATATGAACCTTTAAATAACAACAACTCACTTTCTTTTATCAAACTTTATTCAAGATAATTAATAACACTGCCGTTCTTAATTTGATCGCCGTTCTCATTATAAGTTGTTTTTACCGACTTCGAGTTTAAGCTACCGCAGACTGACTCTCTTTCTGTTAAAATTTCGTATTCTCAATTTACCGCTGCTTTCTGCAGTCATCAGCGTTTTATGCAAACTGTGTGAAATTAATTTGATACTAATGCTGTCGGTGCAACGTAAAATGTGGGAACTTTATGTTTTAACGAATTTATATTTTACCAAGCCATTGGCTTAGGTTTCTTTGGAATTTGGTATGTTTCCGGTAAATCGTGGGAATGAATATATGTAACTCCTCCCCGCTTTAAGTCAGAAGTCTCCGACTTCACATTTTTAATAGTTATATTATTTCTCTTAAGCTTCAGTGTTATAAACAAAGCCAGGCTCAATAAACCTATAATCATCACGACGGTCAAACTTACACTTGTTCCATACATAATATTCTTATGATATTTTAATTCCTGTATTTCTTCCAGGTTTTGTATATTTCCTAGCATAATTTTTTCAAAATTTATGGGCTTTACAAACATTTTCTTTATTTCTTTCGATGGATAATAGTATTTATCTAAAAATGTTATTTTCTTATTGTAGAATTTTCTGTCTTTAATGCCTAAGGAACAATTGTTAAAATTTATTAAAAAATTTCCTGTGAGTGTTATTTTTCTCGTATCACAATTGTGCCATAAGGTCTCATTACACATATTCTTAACTAAAACACTTTCATCATCTATTTCCTCTATACTAGTTATATTACTATATCTTAATTTACAGTTATTTTGCACAATACAATTCTTGCTAACTTTTAAATCCTTTAATAATTTTTGTTCTTCATAATGATATATTTTATTATTTATTTCCACAATCGGTTCATCAAATTCATCGATTTCTAAATATTCTGAATTTGGAATTGGTTTAATTAACTGAAGCTCTTGAAGTACATAGCTTGTAGGAATTTTAATTGCAAAGACCAAAAGCTGATCATTATATCTCATAACACCTGCCTTTACAAGTTTTAACTTATGAAAATCAACCTTATATGCATCTAACTCCTCTAACGTTAACATACTAGGATGTATTATGTTATTTTTTGTCGCCATTATGTTATCTAATATTTGATTTACTTTATTTTCGAAAAATCGAAGTTTGGTCTCTTGATCTAAAAATAAAACTTTGTAACTTAACTCCTGCATATTGTGGTCAGTTGTATTGAAAGAATCTAAAATTTTTGTTCGGTCGTTTTCGATTAGCATTTTCAAATCTGTTAGTGTTTTGTTATAATGTTCATTTATCTTAATCTGTTTGTTTAAATTTTGAATAGCATTATGATTATTTGTCTCAACAACTTTAAGGTGTTCTGTAATTTCTTTCCTATCATCATCATCCATAGTGCCAAATAACCATCTTTGTGCATTACCTGCAATATTTATTAAACCTCTCTTTTTTCTACTAGGGTTTTGAATTGTTTTGAGTTTACTCTTAATAAGATTTATTTCTGTACAAAGTGCTTCCCTATCTTCGACTTTAAGATATTCTGTGTTTCGTTCTAACTTAATTAAAATCTTGAGCATTTCAGTTGGATCTATTACATGCATAATTGTGTCAGTATCGTTCGCTATTTCTACTTCCCTTATTTTGATTTTTACATACCCATTTTCTTCGTTAATAGGATGAACCTGCAATAGCCCTTGCACTGGCGTCGTCATCATTAGAAGTATTATGATTACCTGAAAATTTTTTTGGTCTTTTAATGTTAGACGGATGCACATTTTCTAAAGGATATTTTCTAAAATAGGGTTGATCTTTATGCCTAAGTCTTTTATAGTTCTTAATGTAGCCTTCCTTCCTATTTTCGTTGTACTCTTCTCTACTTTTATTGAGTTTATTTATATATCCTATTTTCTTTTTATTTATCACTTCTATTAATGGAGTTGTGTCTGTTAGATTGCTGGCTTCTCTGGGAGTCATTTCAATTGTCGTATGGTACCTATCATTATAATTACCTATAGCTTTTTGAATTTTCTGTTCAACTGATATATCTTCCTCAATGGCTTGTACCTTCTCAATTATTGTTGAATGTAATCTTTCTACATCAGCGTTGCCGGTGTGACTGTTTGGTTTCGTCCAATGGACTCCTATACCTTGTTCCTGTAGAAACCTTTTTAGCTGTTCAGATTTAAACTCGTTATCCATTACAATAGTTTTGGGTTTACCAAATGTAGCCAAATATCCCTCTAAAATAGCAATCTTCTTTACCCAATTCCTATTAGTAATTGGATAAGCTACTGCGAATTTTGTTAGTTTATCAATAATAGTTATGAATGCTTGTTTTTTATAATGAAATGTGTCCAGATGAATGACGTCGTTTTTGTTTGTAGGTGTTTCTGTAATACTTAACTTTGGTTTAACTGGGTTCCTATCGTATTTGATACCTTGACACTTTTCACAATTATTTATTACGAGTTGTATATGCTCTTGTAACTTGGGAAAATAGATTTTGTCTTTAAGAGTTCGATAGGTTTCATTGATACCACTGTGTAAAGATTCCTTTGTATGGTATAATGAAATTTGTTTGTGACATTCTTCTTCATCTTTCATTTCTTGAGCTCTCTTTGTGGCTTTCATGACCTTGATATTTGAATTTCCCGAGAACAACTTTATTATACATTGCTGTACTTTATTATAATCGCTATCCTGAACTTCAGAATATATTCCTATATGTCCAGGTTTAAGATACTTCTTCAATATTTCGTTAATTTTTTCTTCTTCATACTGAGGGTTAATTTCTATTATTCTTCTACCAAATACTACTTCTAACTCTTTACTTGGATTATAAGTTAGTATTAGTTGTGTTTTATACTTGTTTATGATTTCTTCTTTAATGCCTATATGATCTAATAATTGTTCACTTACTGAGTGTGCAGTACCAGACAGGTCCATATTAGATTCACTACTGTTCCGCTCGTTTATTTGTGGACTATTCTCAATTCTACTAAGAAAATCAGCCACTTTGTTTTCTTTGCCTTGTAGATATTCGATATCAAAATTATACTCTTGCAATTTCAATATCCATCTTTGGTTTCTTTGGGAAAATTCTTTGCCTTTATATTTCGTATTTAAATATTTTATTGGAGCATGATCAGTTATGACTCTGAATTTCCTACCGTACAAATAAGGTCTGAAATAAGTTACAGAATAAACTATAGCCAGAAATTCTTTATCTGTTACACTATAATTTTTCTCATGATTATTTAGCGATCTAGAGACATAGCAGACCGGATGACCGTCTTGAGCGAGAACTGCTCCGATTGCATACTCACTTGCATCAGTAGTTACCGTAAACTCTTTCTCATAATCCGGGAATTTCAGAATCGGATGTGAAGTAATTAAAAGCTTCAACTTTTCAAATGCTTCAACGTACTGGGGGTCATTTGTATTTATTTTGGCATTTTTCTTTAAGTACTTTATTAAAGGTTGAGCTACCTTGGCATAGTCTTTCATAAACTTTCTGTAAAATCCTGTCATTCCTAAAAAGCTCTTCAACTGTTTTTCGGTTTTAGGCAATTTGACTTTCTTTATATCCTCTATTTTATCAGGGTTTGGTAGAATACCCTCTTTGGTTAGAACATGTCCAAGAAATTGAGTTTCCCTTTTTACAAAACTACATTTATCGGCTTGAATTTTTAAATTGTACTCTGCTAGCTTTTTAAAGATTTTTTCTAATGACACAAGATGTTCTGCCAAAGTGGTAGAAAATATTAAAATATCATCCAAATAAACGACACAAATTTGGTTGATATAATCTCGCAATATTTCATTGATAAAACGTTGAAAAGTAGCAGGAGCATTTTTCAAACCAAATGGCATCCTGACATACTCATATAGACCACAGGGTGTCACAAAAGCGGTCTTTTCAATGTCATTTCTAGCTACTAGAATCTGATGGTAGCCTTTTGCAAGATCCAATGAACTGAAATATTGAGCTTTACCCAATTTATCTAGTATGCTATCAATATTAGGTAAGGGATATTTGTCGTCTATTGTAATTGAATTTAATCTTCTATAATCTACGACAATTCTATATTTCTGAGTCCCTGAATTGTCTTTTTTCTTGGGTATCACTATAATGGGTGAACTATATTTACTCTTACTTTTTCTTATTATACCTTGGGCTTCCATTTCGCTAATCTGTTTTCTCACTTCCTCTTCATGTTGTGGTGGATATCTGTACAGTTTAGCATTTATTTGCTCCGAAGTAATGGTTTTAATTTCATGTACAATACTTGTGGTGTTGGTTAATTTATCCCCTTCTTTATAAAATAACCTTTTATATTTCTCTAGTAATTGTTTTACCCCTTGCCTCTCTTCATTGTTCAAATGATCTAAGGTTATGTTTCCCAATCTACTCCCTTCTAATACATTTACTTCTTCTACGGTTTTATTTAAGAATGGTAACTTTACCCCATTTTTTAAAATAACTTCCTTATTTTCAATATCAATTAATTTTACATTATTTTGAACCCCATCCATTCCTATCAAAAAATTATATGTTTTCTCTAAATTAATTTTAACCCATTTCATTCTGGCGTTATATGGTTGTTGGAATTCAATAGGACATTTCGTTTTCACATACTCTGTGTCTTTCTGTATTTCTCCTACTATAGTGCTAATACTTATCTTTTCACCTAACATCACTTCATAAGTTTCATTCGGGACATTTTTTGAATTTAGTAAACTAATAGTAGAGCCAGTATCTAATAAAGCGATGAACTCTTGATCATTGATTGTTAAAGTAATAAATATTTTCTTCATGTCCGAGGCTAGTTTATAAAAAACTCGTTTTGTTCGGCTTGGTTAATATTTTGTCTAGCACTAATTTCATCAACATCCATCGGTTGGATATTAGCATTATTATGGTTTGCATTATTATTATAATTGTTATTATTATAATTATGATTATTTTGATATGGGTTTCTCCACTGAGCACTATTATTAGGAAAGAAGTTTCTTCTAGGATGACCAGAATTATTATTTTGAAACTGACCAGAATTATTATTTCGAAACTGACCAGAATTATTAGCATTGCGATTATGAAATCGATCCGAACCATTGTTAAAATTAAAATTTCTTGCCTGTCTGTGATTATTGGAATTTTGTTGAAAATTACTATAATTATGTTTTTGTGTAGGCCTATGGTTATATCTTTCTTTTGGTATTTGATGGAGTTTACAAAGTTTTAGATTAAACTGATCTTGACCGATATATTTATTCAGAACTGTTCTAATTTCTTCTAAACTAAATAAATTATTTAATTCTGCAGCTAAAGCACCAGCTGTTATTTCTTTTATTTTGAGTACTAATACACTGCTTAATTGATTAACTATTTCACTTTGATAATCACTAAAAATTGCACATTCTGATATATCATTAACAAATACTGAAATTTTATCTGATAAATCTAAAATCGTACTTACTTTTAACATACTTATGTCTTGCATTATTTGACCTTGATCTTTTATTGGTTTGTAATGTAGTTTCAGTTTCCTCTTACATTCTTCCCATGAATCTGGTGGTGAAGTATCCAAGTAATTCTTTGCTGAACCCAATGTCTTCTCATTATAGATGACTGTGTACAATTGGTATGCTTGCTGTGGATATTCCAATAATGCTCTATCAACTGCTGATATAAATGATGGTAAAGTTCCTGGTTTTCCTTCAAAAGGAGGTAGATAGCGGAGTTCTTTCTCGATTCTGCTTCTAAAAGGTGGTGGTTGAGCCTGCCTGCCTAGGATCTCCGTCAATGCTACTAAACATTGCTCCATTATGTTTAGTTGAGCCGGTTGTGCCATTCCTCTGTTGCGGTCAATAACTAGGTTTCTATGATTTCTTCTCTCCAGTATTGTTTTAGTTTAGTGGTCGATTCTTCGAGATCTATTAAATTTAGCTTTAGCTCACTGCGTTTCACACTTTCACAATGAAAACAAAATAATATCGTTAATTTTTCACTATAAACTTTCGATAGGTTCGAATCACTGGATCCTTGTTCTACAGAAAAGGATCCTACCGACTGCGCCAGTTAACTATTTCGTTATTCTCCTGGAGAAAAAATATATGAACCTTTAAATAACAACAACTCACTTTCTTTTATCAAACTTTATTCAAGATAATTAATAACACTGCCGTTCTTAATTTGATCGCCGTTCTCATTATAAGTTGTTTTTACCGACTTCGAGTTTAAGCTACCGCAGACTGACTCTCTTTCTGTTAAAATTTCGTATTCTCAATTTACCGCTGCTTTCTGCAGTCATCAGCGTTTTATGCAAACTGTGTGAAATTAATTTGATACTAATGCTGTCGGTGCAACGTAAAATGTGGGAACTTTATGTTTTAACGAATTTATATTTTACCAAGCCATTGGCTTAGGTTTCTTTGGAATTTGGTATGTTTCCGGTAAATCGTGGGAATGAATATATGTAACTCGCGTGAACTCAAAGAGTCTGAATAGTGTGCATATAGCAGCCTTCGGAATGTCTTCAGGTTCGATTGGAATTTGATGATGGGTCTTAGCCAGATTCTTATTATTCCACCGTCATGCAGGAAATCTTTGTCTCTCGTTCCTTCGTCCCATGATTTTTCCGTTCGTAACATTAAAAGGAACACAATTCATTTTGCTTGCATCTTTCGGAATTGCGTCAATACCATTCGTATAATGGTTCATATTTTACGGTACTCTTAGTTTGCACATTTATTACGACAAAATTATAGATAGATTATTACATATTACTTCCTGCAAAATAATGTGCATTAAGCCCCCTTGCCATGTCAAGGTGGTACCGCAAAAGCAAACTAAACATTGTATGTACATATGTATACACAAAATGACATCTTAAATAGAAAAATTTAAGAAAATGTGATGTTAGTGTGCTCAAAGGGGGAGAGGGTGAACAAGTTCACCAAAAAACAGATACACTGGAATCTTTAGAACGCAAATTCCGAATATTTGCTTTTAATAAATAAACTACCTGCATGATATTTTTAATTTTTGCTATACTGACTGAAGTTCTTCACCCTACTAAAGCCGGTGTGCCTCGTGGCTCTGTTTTCTCGGTGGGCATTGATTTCCGACACATTGTTGTTTAACAACCTTGTCATTACTTTTTCTAACAAATAGAGGTACACTGATTACATTTCTGTGTCCAAGTAAGCACTGATTTATAAAACGGTGTAATTCAGCCCATGTAATATGGCGGTCCTGTAAAAAGATTTTCGCTGTGTGAAATACTCACGCTCTAATCCGCGCTAATCTATTTACCCTTGTGATGATGATTTCTCATCCCGAAGTCTGTGAATATGGAATACTCTACCACCACTGTTTTTCCTTGTACTTCTAAAGGCATGTACCCACCAGAGCGCGTCTGGCGTGCAGTCCAGGTGCTACATGCACGTTAAGTGTCTACACCGAAATAATCTTCGCTCTCTCTGCACTTTGATGTTTTCCATGCCTTCGGATGCAGCAGACAGCAGTGTGTGTGATGTGTATCCACCGAGTTACCAGCGCGCAAGCTAGGGAGCCAGGTGCTTACCGCGCAGAACGAAGCTCGGTGGAAACGAAAAACAATTACCAGGTATTGAACGCGTGCTGATTTTGCTTCCCATTTAAATTGGAAAGCAAGACGCAGCAATTCAGTGTTTTTCCACCACTTATAGCTCTACTCCTCAAATAAGGTAAATCGATGAATGCGGCAGCAAAACTTCATTCTAGGAATTTAATTTAATTTTTGAATCGGCATGCAAGGAGTAGTGGCATATATCGGCGCTGTGCAAAGAACTCCGTGCACTCTGCACGTCTGCAGCGTTCTCATAGTATCCACCAAAATTGTAGTGTGCGAACGTTGCGTTCCAAGTTTACCTGCTCCTGTTTATCGCAAGACTCCGAGATTTTCACGCCCTCAATATATCAAATGTCCATTGTGCATCTCACGCGCTTTGGTGGATACATGACATATATACCACCAACCGTTTCAAAAACAAGTGCATTCATTTCAATAGCGACTGCATCCATTTCAATACTGACTGCATCCATTTCAATACCAACTGCATCTCTTCACAAGCAAGCGAGAAACAACTTTTTTACGTATATCATATGCATAATATAATAATACAATAAAAATTAAACAACTCCTTGTTTATAAAATACAACATAATATAAAAATACATTCAATAATACTATAAAAAATTAACAACTCCTTATTTATAAAATAATAAAAGAAAAACTAAATAACTTGCAAAAAACAGAGTAGTATGTATAGAAAGCAGTTTATTCATAAAATAAAAAAGTGGATTCGTTTGCTTGTGAAGTAGACGCTGTTGGTTTTGAAAAGTCGCAGTTAAAATGGATTTGGACCTTCGTCGTTCTTCTGTTGTCCTTATATCCAGACTTACTTTTCGATCGAGATTCGAACTTCGACACTCTTTATTTGTGCTTCTGTATCTCCAGGAACTTGTCCGGTTCTGCTCCTAATTTTAATTTTCGTGAAAAAACCTCAATATCACATTAATGTCCTATAGATTACAAACCGACAGTATTTTTTTCTTCGTGTCAGGAATCCTAAGCTTTTTATTAATAAATTTTAATTTGTAATACACCCTAACGCGAATAAATAACCACAATAATTTTGTATTATCAAATTCGTCGCAGCATTTGTATTCTTCTATATTTGAAAGGGTATCAAACATAGAGGAATCGAAATATCGCCGACATATTGTTTTAGGAAAACAAGAGTCCAAGCCTTCTTCTAACTTTTTAATGTATTCAACGAAGACCTTAGGGGGAATTATTAGTTGAGAGTTCTCATATTGCTTGAACTGAATAAACGCGCAACTATTTGAATCATTCCCTTCAGAACCATCCGTTGAGCATACATGCCACTTTTTACATTTTTTGAAAAGGTATCCTGCCACATACGTTATTGCGTTTTCTTCTATATAGTCCAGTTCTTTGTAATCTGTAGGGACAATAGCAGGACACGGGGACATCGGAGATGTTTCCGACATCCAAGAAATGTCAGGCAGGGGATGCTGCGAGAGAGCTACGGAAGGATAAGGATCTTTTTCATATTCGCAGTTTCCACTTTTCGAAATTTCAAGAAACTTTTGCCCCCATAGTTTCTTGAATGCTTTTGAAAATTGCTGTGGAGTAGGGTGATGACAATTTCCACCCTGTTTTTTGACTGCTCCAAAAAAGTTTTCAAGGGCATCCTGATTTATACGCCTAGTCAGAATGAATTGAAACCCTACCGTATTGAGGAAGTTCCATAATTTCGAAAGGCTTTCTATATTTACTAACCAACCCTTTAAGCATTTCACGGAATTGGTTACGTCCTTGCCTTCACTATTAATAAATCTAAGGTTGGATATTAAATCTTTTGCCTCACTAAGAAATTGACATTGATTTTCCGTTCCGGCAAAAGGCCTTTTCAACTCTTTGGGTTCCGAAAATGTTGATGAGTTGAACATATAAAAAGCTTATCCACTTTTTCATTAAATTCTGCTGTGTCTAAAGCAGTTGCAGGTAACGTGTTCCCCTTAACAAGTATTTTAATCCCACTTGCAACTGAATGGCTCAGAACTTGAGTGGCATTCTTCACACTCATTTCTGGAAACTGTTGGGGAACATATTGGCGTTGCTTAATTTTGGAGCCAGTTTAAATTCTTTTTTACTATTAATTTCAAACAGTTTCTCTACATGTTTAAACGAAGCTCGCTTGTTTTTGTCAAAAACAACATCATACTTCGCGAAGTTGTTTTTAACAAGCTTCAACAAATGAGGCGTATCAAAGAAATAAAACAGAGGTTGTGAATCAATCGTAAAAGTAGAATTATTACGACTAATTCCTAGCATGGAAGACAATGCCTTAAAATTGGAACCCATATCGCTTACTAACGCCACAGGGTGAAAGCCAATTTTCCTAAGGCCTCGCACTGCTTCAAAAATTAACCTTTTAGCTTCTGCCGCCGGACACGAAGAATCTACAAACATATATTCTAATGGAAACTTCCAATTTTCACACAGACCACGCACCATAAGTACACATGCGTTGCGCGCAAGGTTGTCGGTCTTTACTCGCCCATTATCTGTAAGTCCTACCATTATGCCCTTAGATCTGTCATAAAATAAATGGCTTCTCAAGCTCATTTCATCAATGCATAGGGCACAATATTTAGAAAACTCTGTGGCCTGCATATATTTGAATTCCATTGCTTTTAAATGAAATGCCATATTCCCGGGAGCAGACGGCCAAGATTCCGTAAATCGCTGCAAAGTGCATAAGTGCTCTTTTACATATTGATAACTGTTTGCTGACAGGAAATGTAAGATTAAAGCAGTTGCTTTAACATCTCTTGGAGACCGTTGTCCTTTCTTCGTTTTTCCACTATTCTGTATGAAACTTTCTAACACTCTAGCTAATTCCCTAGGCAGGAGATGGTTGCAACGTTGAATAAAGAAATCTGAAGAATAAGCGTGCTTCTTAAATTTCTTATATTCATATTTTTGCCTTCTAATTTGTCCTTGCAACGTATGGACTTTTGCTCTCAAAGCATTTTTTCGCGGAGTGGCAAGTGATAGTGCCTTTTCAGTTTGTGATGCTTTTCCCGAAGTAATGGGAGTTCTACAAATTTCAAAGGGATGCAGAGATATATTCCCTTGCAAACAACTGCTAAACTTCCTTTCTAAATTCAACTCTTCATGAATTCCCTCCATAAGATGTTGGCTGCACTCTGCTTCGCCAAGTAAATTATTTGTCCCTACACTATCTACAAATAAGCTACCCTGACTACTTAAATGCTTAGGATCCTGACATGACAGCCCTATTCTATACTGGGTCGTATAGATCTCCTGCTGAAAAATAATTTTAAAGCGAACAAATTTCCAAAAAAAAGGGCAACATAAATTGAAATTAATGTCAAAATTAGTTTAAATCCCTAGAATAAATTTTTAAATTATACTTCTTGGTAGGGCCCCGCGAAATGTGGCATAGCCCATGGCAGCAATCTTCCCCCGCTGGGTCCAAACATTTCTGCTTTAAAATGCCTCTCACATAGGCGAGCGCTGGGCCTATCGGCTTCCCGGGGTAGTCCCACTGCATTCAACCAAGCTTGTCGTCTATAAAATAAAGAAATAAAGATTTTTTGGAAGTATGTAAAAACAATAGTAACAAATAGTTTTGATCCCAAAAAAAAATATTAGCCGTTAAGAAGATTTAAATTTGCTTTCCTATTCCTAAAACAAAACATGTAGTCGAAAATGGGGTTTTAAAGTATCAATTATTAACAATAATTATCTGATAAGATTGTGCATTTATTTTAGCTCGCTTTTCTACTCTAGAAAAAGAGGAACTTGCGGGCCCGGGATAATGATGTTGTAATGGGATGAAATTGGTCTAAGATCGTGACGGACGGACATGCGAAAATCAAAATAACTTTCCATTTTAAGCACGGTTCTCAAATCCGTTTTTCTCTATCGGTTTTTCCTATGTGGAAAACTTAGGTACTCTGGTAGCCTCCAGCGAACCAGTAGTGCAGCACGACTTAAAAATTTTTCGCGGAATCCCATCGGGACCCGTTGTGAAGTCATTTCGAACCCCATCAGTATGATCAAGTACATGCTCCTTTGAAATCTTTATTTAGAGATTGAAAATTTGAAAGTGAGGCAAACATGTTGCCGATTTCAGACGATTCACCACTGGCGGACCCTTTGTACTTCATAGTATTGGTGTAATTGTCCCTTTATGCTTCTTATAAAAAAACCTGAAGAAGGTACTTGGATCATTGCTACTTAGCCGAATCCTATGAATTCGCTAGAAAGAGAGACGCTCAAACCAGAACAGGATCGACGTAGGAATTAAAAGAAGAAAATGAAATTGATTAGATCACACACTACGGTGTGATAACAACAACATTGCAAAGTCCTTTACTGGAATCCGCAAAGAAATCCGTCGTACATTTAATTATATATATATTCAAGGGAAAAGTCGTGTGGTTCTATAAATTCTCTAGAAATTGGACTTATTCAAGACAATTATTTAATTTAAATTTAATATATAAGTAATTTCTTACGATATGTTATTCTTCGGAAATCTAAATAGATGCTGAAATACTTCACATCCCGATGAACACTTCTCTTTTCGTTTTGGGGCCATCCTTCTTTTAGAAAAACTGACACTGAATAACTGAATTTATAACAGACAATTAATTTGACGCCATGCGAATTTATTGAGAAAAAAAACGATGAAAAATTCGCGCGAGATTCGAGCTTTGTTGCCTCTGAAAATTCTTTAGTAAGATTATATGAAATCCACTCTGAAATTAGTAATAATTAAAAAAAACTCTATTTAAGTACTTAACAGAAGCAAAGGCAATATAAATCATAATAACAAATCTTGAATATGCTGAAAATAATTAGCAATCAGAAGAAAACCTGAGACAGCTTTTCAAATACAAAAGCCGCCACCAAATTTGCTCCTAGTCACTAATTATTGGAAAAATTTTAACACGCTAGTAATCTCACTCACAAGAACACTATTTTACATTCACAGGAGGAAGATAAATGCACTTTTCATTCAACAAATTGAACTTTAAAACTACCTTTCACATTAAGATTCGCATCGGCCAAATTAAAACTTTTGACAATTCGGATGCGAGCGGCTTCTTTAGTGTGGAACACTTATCCGTGTCCGTACATGGTTGCGGCTGGACAACTTCAAAGTATGCGTTGCCTCTGTAAATTCTTCAGCAAGATTAGAATGAATCCATTCTGAAATCAGTAATATGTAATTTAAAAAACTATTTAAGAACTTAACAGAAGCAAAGGTAATATAAATCACAATAACAAATCTTGAATATGCTGAAAATAATTAGCAATCAGAAGAAAACCTGAGACAGCTTTTCAAATACAAAAGCCGCCACCAAATTTTCTCCTAGTCACTAATTATTGGAAAATTTTTAACACGCTAGTAATCTCACTCAACAAGAACACTATTTTACATTCACAGGAGGAGGATAAATGCACTTTTCATTTAAGAAATTTAACTTTAAAACTACTTTTCACAAACAGATTCGCATCGGCCTAATTGAAATTTTTGACAAGTCGAATGCGAGCGGCTGTTCAATTCTTTTGTATTAAACATTATCTTTACACGGTTGCGGCTAGCCAATTTAAATGTATAGGTTGGCTTCATATGTTTTACTTGGGATTCGGCTGGTCAATGGATTTGTGTTCGTGCGATTTACTGGACTATGGCTGGTCAGTGGGGTTTTCCACACTGGTCTCATAAACCATAGTGTGCGATATATTCGACATAATCAGCTGATTACAAATATGTAGTTGAACGTTTTGCTCCCATGGGGGTTTGTATTTAAAAAAAACTTAGGTTCCTTCCTGTTATAGCCCTTATGGACAGCAAGCTTTGGTGGTGCTTTTGAGCTCTACTAATACTAATTTAGAGACCTGTTAAATATTTTCATCTCTGTCGCTTTTGATGCCGCAGTTTAAAAGTCGCTACTTTGTCTTATTCATTCTTCGCTCCTGGGTCTTGATTTGACTTGCCACATGGGAAAATCCGATATCAGGTACCTATTAATGAGTGGTTTGAATCCACCCGTATGGGAAAATATTTAATCTGTTGGATTTTCATCTTGGGTATATTAAAAATGGGAAGTGTAATTCGAATCACCAATTTTTCCTGTAATAAATGTGTCTTGATTGCTGCTGTTTGATACTGAACTGATAAGCAGTTCTGTAGATAGGGACAGGTAGAGTGAAATTTATGATAAATCTCAAGCAAATGATTTGGGGAGATCAACAGGGGATGAATTCGATTATTTCTGCTGGACACTATTATGTCCAGTAGAGCGTGTTGCCTAAATTCCAACTCTATCATTTGTAGTGGCAGACTAGAAACGATCTCTTGTCTTATTTGGTGGGCTATCAAATCGTCCGTTGTATTCTGCAGATGGTTAATCTGATTGGTTATCTGATGTTGTCGTTCAGACAGTGAGGATAAGGTTTTTTGAATTTGTTCAAACGTGGTTTTTATTATCTTGATTTGTTGCTTTTGCAGATCAGCTAAGGTTTGAGTATTTACCTCTAATTCACTTAGTCGGCTGTACACCTCTTGCTCGTTTACGCTATCCATAGTGCCAAAGAGATAGTGCATCGCATTACCTATCCCATCAAAGATGGATCGGGGCTTGCATGATTTAGGTACTGCCTCTTTAATGACATTGGTGCATCTCTTGATGTTTTCCATCAGGGCATGTACATGTTTGGTTTGTAGGGTACATAGATCTTGATCAAAAGATTTGTTACCACATAATTGATGAACGTAGTGTTCCGCAAGTTGCGCCAGTTTTGTCTGATTGTCCACCTCGGCCAGATCGAACTCAGTGATGATGCTCCAAGTGTCGTGGTAAACTGATAGAGTTCCAAGATCCTCAAATAGTACTCCCGTATTATTTAGGGGCGCTATAGAGTAAGGTTCCTCCGCGAAGGCTCCTATTGTGATCAGGAACAGTCCGTAGAAAATTATTGACCGCATTGTTAAATGGGTTTTCTGTTGACTTTGTAGCTTACGTTCTATTGTTCTTTAATTTAATGTATGTATGTACCTTAACACTATTTAGTTTCTATGGACACCTTTTTATTCGTAGAAAGGTTTTAGATGGTTGTTATGTACCGTCACCTCCCGTTTACGAATTTTAATTGTTGTGTTTACTGAACTGGGGATGCCGGTTACCGTATAGGGTCCTACCCAAATCTGGGAGAGCTTATGTTTACAACTCTCGCTCTTGAGTAGAACTTTGTCTCCCCTGTGAAATGTCAGGGGACGTACAGCTTTGTCATAGTAATTTTTTGAGCGCTATTTCTCATTAGCAGATTTTTCCTTGCCATGGCGTAAGACTTCTGAAGCTTATACGTGAGAATATGGTAGTAGCTCTCGTGGTTATACACGGGTTCGGGGTCTCACCTTTAGTTGGACGGAACGTCCGCTGTAAAGCCGTAAAGGAAGTCCATGGGAGTTAATTTTGTCCATTCGTGTACACTGTTATTGTACACGAAAGCAGCGGTTCGCAGATAATTATCCCATAAGCTGGGATTTTCGTCCACTATAGTTCGTAGATATTCAATCAATGGTCTATGTGCACGTTTGAGTGCTCCATTTGATTGGGGATGATAAGCTGAGGTCTGCAGCTTATTGATCCTGAGGGAGTTTGCATACCTTTTTGAATAGGTCACTCAGGAAATTACTTCCCTGATCGGTGACTACTCTTTTGGGAATGCGGTAGCGTACGACGATTTCGTCGAAGAAAATTTGCGCTACCGTTATAGCTTCCCCATTCGGTATGACATACCAATCTACAAAGTTCGTGAGGTTATCCTGAAACGTTAATATATATTTGTTTCCGGATTCAGTCTCCTCTAGTGGGCCGACTATATTGTGGCATACCTACATACCTACATATAAACATGTCTACATATCTACATATAAACATACCTACATACCTACATATAAACATACATAAATATCTACCTACCTACCTACATATCTACATACATACCGACCTGCATTCATAATATTATGACATACTTATTGGCCAAGCACAATGAGTACTCATAACATTAAAATGCTTCCGACGCTTGTCATACATAAAGAAATACGAGACTAGGTCACCCTTACCCAATACACAAATCGTATCGATTAATGTGACCCACTAACGTGGCGCGCAAATAAGAAGTAGTGACGAAATATCGATCACTGACCGCGACTCAACATGAGGGCTTCGATGAGGAAATAATAATAAAGTAAGTAATCATAATAGTAATTATTGTTATCATAAGCTAATTTTAACTTGTATAAATAAGCTAAGGAAATTAAAGAAAACAACCATTATTAAAAGTTCACTCATCGTGTTTCAATTCAAGTAGAGTTCTGCTATCTAGCTGCTCCCCGACTATATCTCTGGAGTTAACGCTTTAATAGCTGCTCCTCTCAAATCACGTTAAGAGTAAAGCCCATAGGCTGCTCTTCGTGCATTTATTAGATAAACCAAGCAAACATAAATTAAAGGTTTATCACATTGCGACCGTGACATCGCAGCTACATCGAATCTACAATCTTCAAGAAAATACCATGATTTTGAAACATTTACGCTACATCGAATCTACAATCTTCAGGAAAAGACCGTGATTTCGTAGTACTTACGCTACCATCGAATCTACAACCTCCGAACTACAATTTCTTTGGACCTGCAATATGATGAAAATATATTACATTACAAATTCTTTAGACCACAAACAATCAAGAACAGCATGGAAAGTTATTAACATCAGTGACAATTAAAGAATAATAAATTGTTCGGACAGTGAACGACAAATTATCACAACTTCGTAAATAATATTTATATCATGGTAAGATATAACAATCAACGTGACGATTCCCAACAATAAACGCTGAAATGCTACCACAAGACAATTTGAAGAAGAAAAATGGAACAAAAATAGTAAGAACACGGAGCGTTATTTAAATAAAATAATTTAAGCTTTGGGAGCTGAAAAACTAACAGGGACTGCGATAAAGAATAACCAAGTAGTTACAGATTTATTTGATTTTGAGATAGACAAGTTAACTTTATAATTTCCTGGTAGATCGAATACATAAATAGAACTAGATACAAAGCATATGAATAATATTATAAATAATAGATAGATAATATAATTTGACGGAAAATATTTCTTTTTCTCATAGATAGAGATTTATAGAACAATTATTTAAAATAATATTTCTCAATATTAGAAAATATTTTAATATAAATAATATATTTTTTCATATAAATCGATAGTAGTAAATTTATATATCCATAGGAAAAACGCAATCTAAAAACTCTGATAACAATGGAGAAATTGTTAATAATCTCGTTATCGATGACAGTAAAAGTGGAAAATAGCCACATAGTAACACTGAGCGCGTTTAGGCGGAGACCAAACCGGTCGATTTTTCCTCCGCATAATTACAAACCATACCGGAATGGTTGGTATTTTTACATGGTTGTGACCAAACGCTACCAATTCTTCCAAACTGGTTTGGTCTCCGCCTAAACGCGCCCACTGTTGCTAATAATAGCGATTCTTAAACTGGTCCAAATCATTTACGTTCTTTACAAAGACCATAAGAGAAGTTTGAGAAAAAGATATTCAAATGCAGTGTTAAGAGTTTAATTTTTTTCTATATAGATTTCTTCACATTATTTTCGTTCGCAAGAACTTATTATAATCCATTTTAAAAAACTTTAAACTCCGAAAACTGACTTCTATTTAGTAAAGAAATTAATTTTTTTTAAATTCTCTGAGCCTAAAAGAAAATATGGCACAACATCTGAAAATGTACCATGAATCCATGATAATAGACGAAAAATATACCAAAGCAATACCGTTTAAGAATACGGTAATCATTGAAAAATCAAATCAAAATGGAAAAAACGATGGATATTTGAAAAGATCACACTCAACTGGGACTATTAGGTCTGTTCAGGATTAAACACATTCGCTAGCTTCAGCTCCACTGTCCTGAAATAAATAAAAAGGGGACCACCAAGAATCAAAACTTAAAAGTAAAATTAGAAATTCATCTTACCTAATTAGGCACATTTATCATCCAGACGTAAGCACTTATCCCTCAGCATGTCAGCTGAACGTCAACATGAACGTTCACATTCCACTCAGAAGTAACAACTTCGATAAAGAAAACGTACTAGATGCAGAAATGGACACAACAAGTGGAACGAAACAGCAGCACCATTTACACGGTAGTATTATACTGTTTTAATATTATTCATAAATAATAAAAAAGAAAAAGGGCAGAAGTATATATGACTAAAGTGAAAATATTATTAATTGTAACCATATTCAGTTAACAAAATTGAATTTTAGGAAAATGTTTATAAGATAATTAGATAGGAACGATGTGTTAATAATAACATAAACTGGTAACACTTCGAAAGAATGTGATGAAGTGCAGCTGTTATGTTAAGATATTGTTGCTAGGCTATTGTTGCTATGCCAATATTGTTGCCATGCGCCTTTGACTACCGTTCTTTGGTGCCGTGTGCAAACTCTGGCTATATAAACAGCAGTTTGACTTGATTCGATCTCTTTTTTAGTTTGGCAACATAACGTTCAACTTGGTAATTTCTATTCCTGATAAATCATTTATTTTGTTTTCTAACTTGAACTTTAATTTTGATTGACGATTGAAATAAAGATTTGTATTCTGGGTATCGACTAGAATAGGAACTTTATTTTGAGTAGCAACAAGGTTAAAGATTTTTATTGTGGGTACCGACTACAATAAAAATTACAGTACTAACAACAAACAAAAATACTTTGTTCTAATTACGGATTGAAATTAAAGATTTCTTATTCTGGGTATCGACTAGAATAAGGGTTTTCTTTTCAATAACTATTAGAATAAAGATTCTAACTGTGGGTATCGACTGCAGTAAGAATATCTTACTAACAACAACAAAAATACGTTGTTCTAATTACGGATTGAAATTAAAGATTTCTTATTCTGGGTATCGACTAGAATAAGGGCTTTCTTTTCGATAACTATTAGAATAAAGATTCTTACTGTGGGTATCGACTGCAGTAAGAATATCTTACTAACAACAACAAAAATACTTTGCTCTAATTACGGATTGAAATTAAAGATTTCTTATTCTGGGTATCGACTAGAATAAGGGCTTTCTTTTCGATAACTATTAGAATAAAGATTCTTACTGTGGGTATCGACTGCAGTAAGAATATCTTACTAATAACAAACAAACACTTTGTTCTAGTTACGGATTGGAATCAAAGAATCTTATTCTGGGTATCAACTAGAATAGGGACTTTGATTTCGATAGCAACTGGAATAAAGATTCTTATTGTGGGTATCGACTGCAATAGGAATATTATTAATAAAACACTTTATTGTGATCATTGATTGCAATAAAGAAATCCCAATTCCCAACCTAAAGAAAGCCAATTGAATCAAGCGCCAAACATCGAGTGGGTAAGTACAAGTCAATTGCTACAGTTGTGTAAATCAAATTTATATATTAATCATTTAATAAACATTGGTTGCAGCCTTTTATATTATAATATATATATATATATATTGTAGCTCTTAAGTTTTGGTATTTATTAAACTTGAAACATTTAGTGCAGTGAATAAACAAATAAAAACCACTAGCTTTATACCAGTGGCATAAATATCACTACACCTTTCATTTATTGCATGTACGCTCTGAATACGGGCAGTACATTTTATGGTCCCTCGTAGCCAAATTTAAAGTCCAGTGGTATATATTATTTATCTTTCAAACATGACTTCACTTCAAAAACTTTTCGCTAACCAAGTCACCTCTGCACAAATATTCCAAAAATCGTTCAATAACTACAAAAATACTGATGTAGAAAAACGAACGAGAGGACTTATTTCTGAGCGGTTAATCGCCCTAAACGAAATTTGGTCCGACTATAAGAACACGCATTATATGATTCTCCAAGCAACTCAGGCTTTAGAAGATAGCGAATTGCAAAAATACGATTATTTTGCAAAAGATCAGTTTTCAAGCGTGGCAAATAAATACTACACGTTTCGAGGTATTCTCAGAGATGCACTAGATGCTTTCGAAACAAAAGTAGATTCAAAGCCAAACACGGAGAATGAATCTTCTTCGTTTCTTAGGTTATCTAGCATCACAATCCCAAAGTTCTCGGGATCATATGAGTCATGGAGGTCGGTTCGCGATCTATTCCAGTCACTGGTGCATACAAATTCTGTGTTATCTCCAGTGAAGAAATTGCATTATTTAAAATCTAATATTTCTGGAGAAGCAGAACATTTGTTACGTCAGCTTCCAATGACCAATGCGAGTTACGACAACGCATAGAAGATATTGCTCAATAGGTATGACAATAAGCGAGTATTAATTAATGCTCAGCTAAAAATTCTATTCAATCTACCTAAAGCGACACACGAGTCAGCCAAGGCAATAAAAACTGTGCTAGACAGATCGTCAGAATGTATTTATGAACTCGAAGCATTGGAAGTCCCCACTAAACACTGGGATACCATCCTGATTTACATGCTAGTGCAATGTTTACCAGCAGAGACGCATCGCTTATGGGAACAAGAAGTGAATAGTACAAATGAACTTCCTACCCTAGAATCTCTAAAGGCTTTTCTAGAGACGAGATTCCGAACTCTAGAAGCAATTTCAGAAGCAAAACTATATTCCGTAAACAGACCAGCTCAAATTCCAAGAGCTTCCACCCATTTCACATCATCTAGTGATAGATGTATATTATGTAAAGAGCCACATCGTTTATACAAATGCTCCAAATTTGTAAAACTGGATGTAGACTCTAAATTCAAGGTTGCCACGTCAAATAACTTGTGCATTAATTGCCTTTCAAAAGGTCACAATTCGAAGTTTTGCTCAAGTAAATTTACATGTCGGCGATGTGGAAGGAAACATCATCCTTACTTCATAGGAACAATACCAATCCATAGGATAAGCACAATTCCTCAGAAAACCCACACATACAAGCTCAACCTTGTAAGCCACCTTCCGCTTCCAATATTCACACGCTTCACGCGAATCTATCTACCAGAACTACACAAGCCTTGCTTGCCACAGCATTGCTTAAAGTTCCATCGAAAAAGGGGACCCTGTTCACATTACGAGCCTTAATTGACTCAAGTTCTCAAGTCACGTTCATAACACAAGCCGTCGCACGGAAACTGCAGCTGGCTACTATGAACACTTCGATACAAATCACTGGCTTAGGAAAGTCAGAAGCTATAAATATTGAAAAACAAGCATCAATAAATATACATTCTTACTCAACCTCGAGTAAGGTAACCACGATTAATGCCATTATCGTGAAAACTATAACATATATTGCCTCCGTCCACCATTCCAAATAAAGAATGGAACCACGTTCACGATCTGCAACTCGCAGATCCATTGTTTTTCAAGCCAGGAAAGGTAGACCTGCTTCTGGGAGCAGATGTTTACGGAGGAATTCTCTTAGAGGGATTACGAAGGGGTCCACCTGGAACACCAATTGCACAAAATAGTACCCTCGGCTGGATCCTTTTCGGCAATTTAGAAGGCGCTCAAACAATTTCCACAGCGTCTTCCTTAACAATAAATGCTCATTACGAGGAAGAGTCCTCACTAGATAAACTTCTGAGACGGTTTTGGGAAACTGAAGAGGTTACTACTCCAGGAAGACAACTGTCTATGGCAGACCGCGATTGTGAACTGTTTTATAAGAAAACTCATTATCGAAACGCAAACGGCCGTTACGAAGTTCGTTTGCCCTTCATCAATGAAAGTCCCAACCTAGGCGACTCTCGTGGCATGGCTATACGAAGACTTTACAGTCTAGAGCGTAAATTACATCAAAATCCCAAACTGAGTCAGGAATATAAGGCTTGTATAAATGAGAATAAATCATTAGGGCACATGACATTGGCTGATAAGGAAGTGAGTAAAGATAAATGTTATTATCTTCCTCACCACGCCGTTATCAAAGATAGCACGACTACCAAAGTTCGAGTTGTCTTTGATGCTTCGGCTAAATCCACCAATGGGAAAAGTTTGAATGAACAGTTGCATACGGCCCCAGTATTGCAATCTGAACTTTTCTCAACTTTACTTAGATGGCGAAAGTACAAATTTGCTATGTCAGCGGACATAGAGAAAATGTATCGAATGATAAACGTTCAATCTCCAGACCAAAATTATCAAAGAATAGTTTGGAGAAACAATCCCACTGAAGCCATTAAAGATTACAAATTGACTACTGTCACCTTTGGGACAACACCAGCTCCGTACTTAGCAATCAAAACCCTACATCATTTAGCTGCTGATGAAGTTGCTAGATTTCCTAAAGCGGCCAAAATTGTATTACGAGATTTTTATGTTGATGATCTGCTCACTGGAGCAGATTCCATTGAGGAAGCCTTAGAAATGCAAGGTCAGCTTATTCAACTTTTGTCGTCAGCAGGATTCAATCTAAGAAAGTGGGTCAGTAATTCATCGGATCTCCTATCGAACATCGCAGAGGAACATAGAGAAGTACAACTTCCTTTACGGTTAGCAAGTGATGAATCTGTGAAAACCTTGGGCATCCATTGGCACCCAGGAACTGATCATTTTACGTTGCAATATAAACAGTTTGCAGATCGCATTTCTACAAAGCGTTCTGTATTGTCAGAAATTGCTACACTTTTTGATCCACTTGGTTGGATTTCTCCAATCATAGTCACAACTAAAATTCTGATGCAAACCTTATGGGTTTCTGGATGTTTATGGGACGATCCTATTCCTGCACCCATTGATAATCACTGGCGACAATTTAAATCCAAACTAAGCCACATCAGCAAAATCCACATACCACGGTGGATATTCACAACTAGTAATCTGTCAACTTGCCAAATACATGGGCTTTCCGATGCGTCCAATCAAGCCTATTCGGCTGCAGTTTATATAAGAGCCATAGATCAAGAAGGAAACGTCCATGTTAATCTACTAATTGCGAAATCCAAGATAGCACCTGTTAAACCTATTACGCTTCCCCGCCTCGAGTTATGTGGCGCTGTGCTATTAGCTCGACTTATTAATCGCGTCAAGACAGACCTAAATTTTATTAATGTACCCATATTCGCGTGGACGGATTCCTCTATAGTCTTAGCTTGGATTCGCAACCATCCTAACAGATATAAAACCTATGTTGCAAACAGAATCGTAGAAATTCAAACCGCAGTCGATATACAGTCTTGGCGTCATGTTCGGTCTGTTGACAATCCTGCCGACTGTAACTCCAGGGGCATTTAACCTGAGGCTTTAAGCTCGCATAATATATGGTGGCACGGACCACAGTGGCTGTCAAACTCTGAGGAAAATTGGCCTCAGTCATTACCATTGATGGAAAATAACATTGACTCTGAACAAAAGCGAGTAAGCTGTCTAATCACAACTCATTTAGACATTGACGATTTATTTGGTAAATTCTCGACCTTTGTTAAACTGCAACGAGTCATTGCTTATTGTTGCAGATTCATAAATCACTGTCGCAAAAGAAATCCAGAAATCCATCACGACTACTCAATGCTACTCAAACCTGATGAGATGACTCAGGCGAAACATTTGTTAATAAAGCGAGCTCAAACAATTGAGTATCCAAATGAAATTCAGCAACTAAAAGCAGGAAATTTTATATCTTCCAGAAGCAAAATTTATCTCTCAATCCATTTCTGGATGATGACGGATTATTACGTGTGGGCGGGAGATTACAACACGCTAATGTCCCTTACAATCAAAAACATCCTGTAATATTGTCAAAGGAAAGTAATCTAACAACCTTAATAATCAACTATTTCCACACAAAAACATTATATGGAGGTCCCCAATTGGTTCTGTCAACATTGAGGAATGAATTCTGGATTCCTCAAGGACGAAAAACAGTCAAACATGTTTTACACAAATGTATAATATGCTTCAAACAATCTGCTTCAAATAGGAACCATATGATGGGGAACCTACCTGCCTCTAGAATAAACAAATCAAGACCTTTTCAACAAATCGGCGTGGATTATGCTGGCCCCATTAATTTAAAAATGTCTAAGCACAGAGGAAATCGGTTCTACAAAGGTTACATTTGTATTTTTATTTGCATGGCCACCAAAGCTATACATATAGAACCTGTCTCTGATCTCACCACAGCAGCCTTCATTGCAGCATTTCGACGTTTCTCCAGTCGACGGGAACTTTGTACAGATGTCTATTCTGATTGTGGTACAAACTTCATAGGAGCTGACAAAATTTTACAAAGAGATGTTATGACTGCAGTGAAACTAGCAAATAAAGAAATGGCATCTAAGGTAGTACAAGATGGAATACGATGGCATTTTAATCCACCTTCAGCACCACATTTTGGATGCCTTTGGGAAGCAGGAGTGAAGTCGATTAAGTTTCACTTGAGGCGCACATTAGGAAATTCATCATTAACATTTGAAGAATTTACAACCGTGTTGACTCAAATTGAAGCCTGCTTAAACTCCAGACCATTATGTCCCATCTCTGATGATCCAGACGATCTTAATACTTTAACATATTTCTTAGTAGGCAGTTCATTATTAACTCCACCAGAACCAATTGTTGAGAAAAATACTTCATTAATCAAAAGATGGAATCATCTGCAATTATTACAGCAACAGTTCTGGAACAAATGGTCCAATGACTATTTGAACTCATTACAGAACAGACCAAAATGGCAGAATCCAGTTTCCAATCCTAAAGTAGGAGACATGGTTGTTATTAAGGAACCCAATTTACCAGCATGTCGGTGGAAATTGGGACGATTTACCGAACTACATCCAGGAGCTGACAAATTGGTAAGAGTTGTCAGCATTAGAACTCAGACTGGACTTTTAAAGAGACCAATCACAAAATTCGCCATACTTCCTTTGGCCTAAACCACGTTTTCAAAACATTCATTAAAATTATCCAAAGGCGCTTGTATATTTGAATACACATATATTTTTTTTTCTTGTTCAGTCCAAATCAGCACCCTTAATAGAATTGCATATAATATCAATATCCATTTCACTCATATTCATTCACATTATCAAAAAAAAAAAACCTAATATCAGTTATCATCATTTGCATGCAATTACATTTTGATAATTTACTCCAAACAATAAAATCATCACACCAGAGAAAAGTTCTAAAATACCATAATCGAGGCGCATTCTTAAAAAATTGCACATGCATTCATACATATTAGAATTCTTTGTTTCTAAATCCAACAATACATTCCGCACAAATGTTCAAAATTACATTCTCGCTACCGTTGAAATTCATCACCAGATTTGCCTTTGTGCATTTTTTTGCTGGTAATCTAAATATGCAACAGTTAATCCGATAGTCAGATTGCATCCTACAGTCACAGCTTTAATCCTCTTTAAATATTGATTACCCTGCAGCACAACTCACAGTTGAATTTCAAATTGGCAGAAGGAAAATGGAATCTCCTAAGCGCGAATTAAACGTGAAAACTGAGTTGCCATCAACTCCGGGCAAGAGCATTGAACAAGAAGTCATGGAAATTTGGCATCTTGAGAGGCAGCTAAAGAGTTTAAAGACGGCATCCAAAGTGAGACACTCAACAGGCGATTTCGTACATTGAAATGGGAGGATAACCTAGATTCGGATGTGATTATAATCCCCGACTCACCACCACAATCTCCAAGGCCAATCAGACGTAGCGCCAGCACCATCTTACCAACGAGATGAGCAGCCTCAAACAAGCAATCATCCAGCCGGCAGCTTAACCCCCACACCTAAGATTAAAATCCTGGAAGATATCACATTGATACCTGATACCAGCAAATCAAACACAGGAGATGATGACGATATCCATTTATTGGTGCGAGATCATGACACAGGAACCATGGAGAAATTCGTGATCTCACTAAAGGCTCTACAAAAATCCAAGAAAAGGAAACAGAGATTTACCACGCAATACGGTACGCGGTATAACATCCGTTTATTAAAAGATGGCAACATAAAAATTTTAAAATAAAGACCACATAAATAAGTTTGGGTGTTTCTTTTCTTATAGTGAATATTTTTGCCTTAATATCTGCGTTGACATTTGGGGCTACATTGGTTGTAAAAATTTCTTTCTTTTCTTCTCAGTACGTCAACCATTTTCAGATCTCTCATTTTTTCAGGATAAATATAAAACATAAAAATGTTTTCTAAACGTGTACATTAATACATTACCGTGGTCGGTATAAAAAAAAAAGAAAAAAAAGGGGGGCTTTAACACTCTACTGATAGGAAAATTTCTATAATATTTATTTGCCTTTTTGGCATCCAACTTCAAAAAAGAGTTTACAACTTTTAGAACATCCATAGTAAAGGCCTGGTGAATGCGATATCAGAATTTTTTCAAATCTGTATAATACAAAACAAAACATTACATAGATATAGTAACCTAAAATTCACGATTAATATCCGCTGGAGTCGTTAACAGACCGCATTCGCATATCGCATAGTTTATCCTTGAACGGCATCTTAGCCCTTCAACGGGGGGCAGTATGTTCAGGATTGAACACATTCGCTAGCTTCAGCTCCACTGTCCTGAAATAAATAAAAAGGGGACCACCAAGAATCAAAACTTAAAAGTAAAATTAGAAATTCATCTTACCTAATTAGGCACATTTATCAGCCAGACGTAAGCACTTATCCCTCAGCATGTCAGCTGAACGTCAACATGAACGTTCACATTCCACTCAGAAGTGACAACTTCGATAAAGAAAACGTACTAGATGCAGAAATGGACACAACAAGTGGAACGAAACAGCAGCACCATTTACACGGTAGTATTATACTGTTTTAATATTATTCATAAATAATAAAAAAGAAAAAGGGCAGAAGTATATATGACTAAAGTGAAAATATTATTAATTGTAACCATATTCAGTTAACAAAATTGAATTTTAGGAAAATGTTTATAAGATAATTAGATAGGAACGATGTGTTAATAATAACATAAACTGGTAACACTTCGAAAGAATGTGATGAAGTGCAGCTGTTATGTTAAGATATTGTTGCTAGGCTATTGTTGCTATGCCAATATTGGTGCCACGCGCCTTTGACTACCGTTCTTTGGTGCCGTGTGCAAACTCTGGCTATATAAACAGCAGTTTGACTTGATTCGATCTCTTTTTTAGTTTGGCAGCATAATGTTCAACTTTGTAATTTCTATTCCTGATAAATCATTTATTTTGTTTTCTAACTTGAACTTTAATTTTGATTGACGATTGAAATAAAGATTTGTATTCTGGGTATCGACTAGAATAGGAACTTTATTTTGAGTAGCAACAAGGTTAAAGATTTTTATTGTGGGTACCGACTACAATAAAAATTACAGTACTAACAAAAAAAAATAACTTTGTTCTAATTACGGATTGAAATTAAAGATTTCTTATTCTGGGTATCGACTAGAATAAGGGCTTTCTTTTCGATAACTATTAGAATAAAGATTCTTACTGTGGGTATCGACTGCAGTAAGAATATCTTACTAACAACAACAAAAATACTTTGTTCTAATTACGGATTGAAATTAAAGATTTCTTATTCTGGGTATCGACTAGAATAAGGGCTTTCTTTTGATAACTATTAGAATAAAGATTCTTACTGTGGGTATCGACTGCAGTAAGCATATCTTACTAACAACAACAAAAATACTTTGTTCTAATTACGGATTGAAATTAAAGATTTCTTATTCTGGGTATCGACTAGATTAAGGGCTTTCTTTTCGATAACTATTAGAATAAAGATTCTTACTGTGGGTATCGACTGCAGTAAGAATATCTTACTAACAACAACAAAAATACTTTGTTCTAATTACGGATTGAAATAAAAGATTTCTTATTCTGGGTATCGACTAGAATAAGGGCTTTCTTTTCGATAACTATTAGAATAAAGATTCTTACTGTGGGTATCGACTGCAGTAAGAATATCTTACTAACAACAACAAAAATACTTTGTTCTAATTACGGATTGAAATTAAAGATTTCTTATTCTGGGTATCGACTAGAATAAGGGCTTTCTGTTCGATAACTATTCGAATAAAGATTCTTACTGTGGGTATCGACTGCAGTAAGAATATCTTACTAATAACAAACAAACACTTTGTTCTAGTTACGGATTGGAATCAAAGAATCTTATGCTGGGTGTCGACTAGAATAGGGACTTTGATTTCGATAGCAATTGGAATATAGATTCTTATTGTGGGTATCGACTGCAATAGGAATATTATTAATAAAACACTTTATTGTGATCATTGATTGCAATAAAGATATCCCAATTCCCAACCTAAAGAAAGCCAATTGAATCAAGCGCCAAACATCGATTGGGTAAGTACAAGTCAATTGCTACAGTTGTGTAAATCAAATTTATATATTAATCATTTAATAAACATTGGTTTCAGCCTTTTATATTATAATATATATATATATATCTTGTAGTTCTTAAGTTTTGGTATTTATTAAACTTGAAACATTTAGTGCAGTGAATAAAAAATAAAAACCACTGGCTTTATACCAGTGGCATAAATATCACTACACCTTTCATTTATTGCATGTACGCTCTGAATACGGGCAGTACAGGTCTCATAGCAGCACTAGTAATAGCAGCGCAAAGAAATTTAAGCTGAGCGATACTATGTGTCTATTTAAACTGCCAGTTTATAGCGGATGCAATAGAATCGCTGAATTAACATACGGAAATAAATCATCGTAAAGATGAACGGCACGATTCGACTTCGACCATAGCAAAGAGACCAAAAATAAGAGCAACATTAACAGAGAAATTAATTCACAAATGCAACAAATGCATGTATGTCTCGGATAATATGGGTGATCTTAGAAAACATATCGAAATCAATCATATTATGGACAAATAAATTAAGAACAGGAATTCAGGATAATAATTAAATACAATAAAAAGGAAAAGAAATTAATAATAATCAATATTTCAAAAATAACTATAAAAACTTAATTAGTGAAACTACTGATAAGATAATAAATATGTGTTAATAATTTTTTTATAATATTGGAAAGAAAAAAATCTGAGTTTTATAGAAAAAATACGATTTCAATACGTAATGTTACGCTATTAGACGTTATAATAAAAAAAAAAAACTGTAAGCGTTATATAATGGAAGCAAACTTTAAAGAAACAAAGAGCAACAAAACAAACAAAAATATATAATAAAACATCATTATATGGAAGACTTATAACATCGAATATGCAGTAATTCTCCTAACAAAAAAGTGTAATTCAAAGATTATTGGGTACGTCTTTGAACACATGCTACAACATCTGTAAGAAGATTACTGCTAAATTTCGATGAAAATAAAGCTCGATAATGGAAAAATGCCAACATCGACCCAGTCTGATCAACTGTGCGTTAAAGAGGTACTATCCCAAAAGAAGGCTACTAACTTGTCAGAACAAAAAAAATAATAGCTGCAACTGTAAAAGAAGTAAACATAAGAAATGTGCACAAAATAAGGGATAAAAATATAGAATGATAAACCAATGAGTAGAACTTGCATTAGAGCAATCAAATCGATATATTGGAGCGGTATATAAAAATAGAAGTAAACCAATGAGTAGAACTTGCATTAGAGAAAGCAAATCGAAATATTGGAAGTCAACCAATGAGTAGAACCCGCACTAGAGCAGGAAAATCGAAAGATTGGAGATTGACATTAATTAAAAATATCAGACCAAGAGTCTGACGCGCTCTACAGAAAGCCAAATAAATTATTTAATTAATATAGCTGCATTTAAAGAAAGAAGATAAAAATCAAGAAACATTAAAAGTACAAGAAACAAAAATATATATACGAGAAATGAATAAACAACAAACCCAAGGCCATTCATAATAATGATAAAATAAATTAACGGCCACTAATTATTGAAAAATAAAGTTTTGTTCGAAAATAACAAAAGAAATTACGCCTATTATATAACGTAAGCGTATATAGTCATAGGAACAGATTCGATTGAGAAATATTATTAAACAGTTAATATACATTCATGAAAATTATAATTAAAAGCATTAACGGAAATCATACAAAATGTAACTAAAAAAAAATTTTATGAAAATCATTAACACAAATTATACAAAAAAAAAATCAACGAAATCAATTAACTCAATTAATTAGAAACGTCAATGAAAATTATATGATCGATGTAAGATAGATGTAGAAAATATACATATAAATGTAACATATACTGTAAGTAGATTTTAAACAACTAATCATTTAAATGTTCACTATTCCATAATTTAATTCAACTTATTCCATAATTAACAAAAAATTTTTTTGTTTAGCTCATTATAAACACTCGAAGGCCTCATGATCGTTTAAAAAAAAAAAAAACAAAAAAAAATTCTCTTAAGTTCGAGTTCGACTGCACCATTTGATTGGAGATGATAAGCTGGGGTCTGCAGCTTATTTATCCTGAGGAGTTTGCATACCTTTTTGAATAGGTCACTCAGGAAATTACTTGCCTGATCGGTGACTATTCTTTTGGGAATGCGGTAGCGTGTGACGATTTCGTCGAAGAAAATTTGCGCTACCGTTATAGCTCCCCATTCGGTATGGCATACCAATCTACAAACTTCGTGAGGTTATCTTGAAACGTTAATATATATTTGTTTCCGGATTCAGTCTCCTCTAGTGGGCTGACTATATTGTGGCATACCTACTTATAAACATACCTACTTACCTACATATAAACATACCTACATATAAACATACCTACCTGCATACATAAATATCTACCTACCTGCATATATATCTACACTGTAAAAATATTAGGACTATTCCCTAAATTTAAGACACGTTTTTCCCTAAAAATAAATGTAATTTTCTCTGATAAAAAGAGAAAATCAGTTTAGTTTCCCCAAATCAATGGAAAATTCAATGAATTTAGGTATTTCGCACTAGAAAACCTATAAAGTACGTAAAATTCCCGAAATGTTAGCTCTTTTGGATATGAGGAAGAGAATATTCAATAAATTAGGAATTATGCTGCATTTTTAAAGGAAACATATATTCGTTTATATAATTCACACATTGTTTTTGAAAAGAAGTCATATATTGCTTTTCAATATTTTGTTTAAGCGTGCACAGTGCACCAATATAACTTCCATACTACTTGGTAGTATGGACCATAAGAAATGAGCTATTCAGCTCATTCTTATGTTTTTTAAAAGGGGTGGTCTTCTATCACCTTCACCTATGGTGGAGAGTGGTGCGGTGCCATCACCTATTCCCTATATTTTAGGGAGTATTTTCTGAATTTTAGGGAATAGTCCCTACATTTTAGGGAAAAAAACAAAACAACAATTTAAAATTCCCTATATTTTACGGAATGCTCCTTACATTTTAGGAAATATTCCCTAAAATGTAGGGAAAAACATAAAAAACAATAGGAAAATTACCTACATTTTAGGGAATATTCCCTAAATTTTAGGGAGGAAAACCAAAATTCCCTACCTTTGAGGGAGAAAACCTACCTACATTTTAGGGATAAAAACCTAAGGTGCAGCTTTCCCTAATCTTATCGACAAATGCCTAACCTATGTGGCACAAATCGTTGCCACTCACTTTAAGGAATTATTTTTTACTGTGTACATACATCTCAACCAGCATTCATAATATTATGACATACTTATTGGCCAAGCATATACAAAAGGGAAATCGGTAGAGTCGGCATTACATGCAGTGGTGTCTGTTGTTGAGAAGTCCCTACAGTATAAGGAGTACACTCTAGGTGCTTTCCTGGATATTGAGGGGGCTTTCAATAACGTGAAGACGGAGGTTATATTTCATGGACTGAGAAGGGTGGGTGTTGATAAGGGTCTATGTGACTGGATCAACTCAATGCTTCTCAGCAGAAAGATCAGCTCCTGGTCAGGTGACGCTTCTGTCAGAAGAGCAGTCTATAGAGGTACACCGCAGGGGGGTGCTATCACCACTCCTGTGGCTACTGGTAATGGATGAAATCCTCATCAAGTTAGAGAGAGAGGGTTTTAAGGTAGTTGCCTACGCGGATGACATATGCATCCTGGTAACTGGCAAATTTCTCTCTACTATTAGCGAAAGGCTCGAGTGCGAGCTGCTTAATCTGGATAGCTGGGCCAATAATAGTAGTTTGAGAGTGAACCCCTCCAAGACGAAGCTAATCCTTTTTACAAGAAGGAGACGGGTGCAAGATTTCAGACTTCCAATGCTGGGAGGAGAGGAGCTTACTCTCTCCAGTGAAGCGAAGTATTTGGGTGTCGTCCTCGATTCCAAACTGAGCTGGTAGGCCAATCTACAAGAACGCGTGAAGAAGCCCAGTGTGGCCTTCTACACGTGCAAGAGAATATTTGGCGGAAACTGGGGATTAAAACCCAGTGTGGTACACTGGGTGTACACAGCCATAGTTCGGCCTCCATCCTCTGTTACGGCTCTACGGTCTGGTGGATGGCACTGACGAGGAATTGTAACCTTGATGTGCTGTCAAAAATCCAGAGAGCCGCCTGTATGGGTATAACTGGGTGTCTGTGCACCACGCCCACGGCGGCACTGGAGGTCATGCTTGACCTATTGGTCCAGCGCTTTATTGTGAGGGTATGGCGGCAACTAGTGCTGTCAGGCTGAGAGCGGGGGGTTGTTGGACGGAGATGGGTTTTGGGCACTCCAATATACTCCAGAAGGTAGGCTATAGGGATGCAGGGTAGAAACAGACTATCAAGTACCCATCCTGACTTTTGGTGGAGGTATCAATGCAACGATACCCACCAGGAGTGGCTGGGAGGGGAATGAGGTGGTCGTTATATCCGATATTTCTATATTTACGGATGGCTCCAAGACGAGTGCGGGCACAGGGGCTGGAGTGTACTCTAGAGATCTCCAGTGGCACGAGTCTTATAGAATGCCTAACAAATGCAGCGTTTTTCAGGCAGAGCTCACAGCGATTTATCAGGCGGCAACATTGGTATCCATGTGCAGAGAGCCCGCACGGCACATCTGCATATATACTGATATCCAGGCAGCCATCAGGGCGCTGGATGCTGGGCTGGTAAACTCAAAATTGGCGCAGTTATGCAAAACCAGGCTTGAGGAATTGACTGTAAGGCACAAGGTGACCCTAAGCTGGGTACCAGGCCATAAGGATATCTCAGGCAACGAGATGGCTGATGGCCAAAAAGGGCTTCGAATTGGATATCTCCGCAGCTGTAGCTTACGTGAGGATCCCAATAGGAGCCTTAAAAGAGGAAATCATCAGGAACGTCTATCTAAAGGCTGGCCTCCGATTGACCAGCAGGGATACCTGTCGTATTGCGAGGCAATTGAGGGGACCATGCTAGAAGACTGGGAATAGCGGCGAACGATTTCTGCAGGAGTTGTAGGGACTCGGAGGATATTGAGTCCGTCAAGCATGTGCTTTGCGAATGCCCCGCTCTGATGAATAAAAGAAGTAGGTTACTAGGTGGCTACTTCTTTTCAAGTCTGGGGGAGCTTCAAAGATAAAGTTCAGAGACATGCTGAGTTTTCTGAGTGAGGTAGGATAGGGTCATGCCATTGGTCTAGGGGCACCATGGTCCCGTTGGAGGTCTAAGTGAGGCTGGCAGGTTGTCTAGCGGCACCCCTCTTACCTAACTTAACCTATTGGCCAAGCGCAATGAGTACTCATAACATTAAAATGGTTCCGACACTTGTCATACATAAAGAAATACGAGACAAGGTCACCCTTATCCAATACACAAATTGTATCGATTAATGTGACCCAGTAAAGTGGCCCGCAAATAAGAAGCAGTGACGAAATATCGATCACTGACCGCCACTCAATATGAGGGCTTCGATGAGGAAATAATAATAAAGTAAGTAATCATAATAGTACCCAAGTAGCAATTCGGGAACTATTCCGTTGTGGCGAACTAAACCACTAAACCACTTCTCACCATAACAAGTTTGGTTGTGAATATTTGGAAATTTCTTAGTTGTGTTTCACAACCAATTTCTGATGTTAGAAATTTGTGTGAACCATTTCTCCGATCTATTTAGTTGTGACAAGCATCTGGTTCGCGTAAGGAGTTCTAAGAGCTATACCCGAAACTATTTTTACAACCAGTTAGGAACTATCCGTTTTGAGGTTGTGACAACTATGTGCGAACCCATCTCCTTGTCCATATACGAACCTTGAATCATTTTACTTGGTTAATGAGTTGTAAGGACTACATGTGAACTTGGCCTGGTAACCAAATGCGAACTAGAAGCCATAGTTGTTAAACGTAGTTGGCACATACTTCTTACAACCATTCTTTTATTCCGCACAGAACCAAAATTTTTAGGCTTGTCAAAATATTCAATGCCGCTGTCATCTTTACTTAGAATTTCATGCTAGCAAGTTGTGCTTAAGCTCAGTTTAATTTGATTTGTGAAATGGATTTAATAAGCAAATTCAAAAGTTATAAAAATAGTGGAAGTTACTACAGAGACTTACGACGAGCGCGTTTACGCATAACAGCAAATCCAGAAACTATTCTTGAATCGAATTCAAGTGTCAATTTGCAATCCCCCACTTCAAATATTTGTGAAATACAAAATCCTGTAAATAGTAGTGTAGAATTACCTGTAAGACTTAGTACTACATGTGAAAATAATTTAAGTATTGAAGATTTTGACAGTGCCGGTGATAATATCGATAATAATGATGGTGCTATTGATGTAGAACAGGAGGATGAATCCAAAAATCTACAACTAGATTTAAGGACGTGGGCAACAGAATTTAATATTAGACATGTTGCAATAAATAGTTTACTACGAGTCTTTAAAAAACATGAATATATCCCAGCAGAACTACCTGTAGATGCAAGGACTTTACTAGAAACACCCCAAAAGATTTCAATTTCAATCATTGACGATGGGAAAGGATTCTATTGGCACCAGGGTTTAGCGGTATGTCTGGAAAATTACTTTTGTGATATAAGCAAAACAATGGATATTTCCTTGAACATTAATATCGACGGATTACCAGTATACAAAGGTATTAAGTTGAGTCAAAAGTTGACTTAAGTTAATAATTGAATATTTATATTAATTTGTGTAGCTTCAAAAGTCGAATTCTGGCCAATTTTGTGCCATATTCATGAAATACCATCTTCAAAACCTATGGTTATAGGAATTTATCATGGATCGAAGAAACCCACATCAGTGAAAAATTTCTTAAAACCGTTTGTGGATGAATTGAATTCAATATTGCCTAATGGAATTCAAATAAAGGGACATCAAGTAAATATACGGATCCGTTGCTTTATTTGCGATTCTCCAGCCAGAGCTTTTTTGAAAGGTATGTACAAGTTACGTTCATGTTTTTATAATTACTTTATTTAGTCTGTTACTGTTAGTTTGTTAATGGTGTCAATATCATTCCAGGTGTTGAATATTTCAACAGTGCAAATGGATGTTCAAAATGTACTGTAGTCGGAGAATGGTCTCATGATGCTCATTGCATGACTTTTGTACGGAATGATTGGCCTAAAAGAACAGACGAATCATTTCGTCAAAGAATTGACATTGATCATCATCAAACCGACTCACTAATTGAAAAGCTTCCAATTAATATGATTGATGATATTATTGTAGCTGATTCTCTTCATCTTATCGATTTGGGAATTATGAGAAAGTTTCTAAAGGGATGGACACAAGGAACATTTAAAAATAAACGTGGAAAGTGGTCAGCTTCGGATATGGGAAATATTACCAAATTTTTATTACAGTGTAAAATGCTAAAAGAAATTCATCGAGCTGTACGTGGCCTCGATTGCCTTTCATTCTGGAAAGGTTTAGAATACCGCACATTTTTTCACTATATCTCAATTGTAGTATTAAAAGACACTTTACCTTTTGAATTGTATGAACATTTCTTATTGCTATATTGTGCCATTACGATTTGTTCCAGTAACATTTATGTAAGCAGTCTTGCGGTGGCCAAACAAATGTTAAATGACTTCATTGAGAACTATATTGAAATCTATGGGGAAGGATCAATTACCAGTAACGTGCACAATTTGTGTCATTTAGTTGACGATGTTGAAAAATTCGGCAATTTGACAACATTAAATGCATATCCGTTTGAAAATGCACTCCATCACATCAAATTATTATTGCGACAGGGAAAACATCCCCTGGCGCAAGTGTCAAAGCGTATTTATGAGTTGAATAAAACAAACAAATTTAACCAATATCAAGCAAAAAAATTTCCAATTTTGAAAAATATTAACAATAATGGATTAATTAATAAAGTACAAATCATGGATGGCTTATTTTTTTTTTTTTTTTTTTTATATTATTAAGCCAAGCTCAGGGGATACCCTATGATGCAAAGCACAGCGTGGCGATTTGGCAATTACTCGTCATATCGACTCGCTCGAACACCGTCGCAATGTTGGATGCCTTTCGCTCCTTTATCGCTATATGCATGGTCAATGTTCTGATGAAATATCTAGTCTGATCCCTTGTAGAATAGTTCCTGCACACAATACTCGCGCTGCATCCCGCGCTCATACTTTTACCCTTCAAATTACCTTCGGCCGTACACTTAAATTCCGTGATGCTTTCTTATCCCGAACTGTGCGAATGTGGAACAGTCTACCATCTTCTGTCTTTCCTCCGGCATACAACCTGCGAAAGTTTAAGGGCGACATACATCGGCACCTCCGCCGCTCTCCTCATATCCCTTAATCCTTTCCCTATCTCCTTCCTGCCACGCTGTGCTTTGCATCATAGGGTATCCCCTGAGCTTGGCTTAATAATATAAAAAAAAAAAAAAATACATCGCCAATGAGCTTGCAGGCTCTCTTTTGGACAATATCCAATGAAGTTAAGGCTGTGCGACCAGCCCCGGCCCAGATATGGGAATTCAATTCCATTCTAGGTCTGATGTAGGACTTGTAGAGTAGCGCTATATTTGATGGGCTGAAATATTTCTTACACCTTTTCAAAAAACCAAGACATTTTGATGCTTCTTTGGCAACCGAGAAGATGTGATCTGTCCAGCTTAACTTACTGGAAATATTAATGCCAAGAATTCTTAGTGACGGTGAATCAGAAATTAATGCACCATCAAACGAAACGGGAGTGGTTAAGTGATGGTCTTATTTTAATGAGATGAGACAGCTTTGGGTCTTAGATGCATTGAATTCGACGCGATTCACTTTGCCCCAAGCGAGAATATTGTCAAGATCGTTATTCAATGATCTAATCATGCAGTCTCGTTTAACACATGTGGAATTCCCTCTGGAATCCGCAAGGGTGTCAAAGGAGTATGCGAAATCAAGGGTACTGTCATCAGCAAAGCTATGAATAGGATTGAAAGTAAGGGAAAGCAGATCATTAATGAAGATTAGAAATAGAGTCGGAGAAATAACAGAGCCCTGGGGGACACCGGCATTAATAGGATGAGGTTCAGATATAACGCCGTCTAATACAACACGTATTTGGCGACTAGATAAAAAACTTTCAATCCATAATAGAAGAGGAGGGGAAAGACCAAGTGCTTTGAGTTTGGCTAAAAGGGCTGGATGTCAGACTCTATCAAAGGCCTTTGAAATATCTAGAGCAACGATTTTGGACTCACCAAAATTGTGAAGACTACGATTCCAACGTTCCGTAAGAAAAGTCAGCAAGTCTCCAGATGAGCGACCGTGCCGGAAGCCGTATTGGCGATCGTTGATGAGCTGATTGGTTTCCAGATACTTCATTAATTTGGAGTTAATGATAGATTCAAAAACCTTTGAAAGAATCGAAGTGATTGCACTTGGTCGATAATTTGAGGGATCGCTACCCTCTCCTTTCTTTGGAATAGGCTGAACGTGAGCTAGTTTCCAAGCAGTTGGAAATTTTCCTGTCGAATAGGACAGGTAGAATAGTTTGCGCAGAGGTTTAGCCAAGGATGAGGCACAGCTTTTAAATAATAGGGGCGAGAAACCATCAGGGCCTGCGGCTTTAGAGACGTTGATACCATTAAGGACCTTTAACACATCTCTCGTACGGATGTGTATTGGCTCTTGTACACATCCGCACGGGGGATGCACGACAGGTGCCTGTGAAGTGGGTGGAAGAAAAGAATTTGATGCGAATCTAGCAGCCAAAATATTAGCTTTATCCAGGGAGTCAACAACCACTTCACCATTATTAAGTAGTGCAGGTATAGAGGAACTGCTGAAGTTGTTCCTGATGGTTTTGACCAGGGACCAGAAACCTTTACTACCTTTGCGGCTTGCCAAGATTCTTTGTCTAACATTCTGTTCGAAAAGAAATTTTTCTCTCTGGATAATGGACTTGCAGGTGTTCCGTGCAGTCTTGTAGATTTCTTTCAGTTCTGTACAAGGATGCACTTGATAGGCGCGAAAAGCAGACTCTTTCGCTTTTATAGCTTGGTTGCACTTATAGTTAAACCAAGAGCGGTTTTGCTGTTGTTGAGATCTGCTGTAAGAGTACGGAATATATTCACGCATGCCTAGACTTAGTATGTTACTAAGTTTTAATGTGCATTCATCAGCATCCCTCGAAGCAAAACAGACCGACCAATCTATATCTCTAAGATACTGATTGAGACTTTCCCAATCAGCGTTCTTATAGTGCCAGAGAAGCCTACTTGTAAGAGTTGAGGTGATAAATTGAGCCGTGATTAGACAGAGGTCTGAACTACCAAGAGGGGAGCCGACTGAGATGGAATATTTGTCAGGGTGAGATGACAGAAACAAATCTAGTAAATTGGCCCTATCTCCAGCTGGATCAGGGATTCTCGTCGGTGCATCCACTAGCTGATGCAAAATTGAAAGATTCACAAAATAGTTCAACGAATTGGCCCGCAGGACTTGTGGTAGAAGAATGTCTGAGCCACGGTATGTTATGGACATTAAAATCGCCTGCCAGGACGATTTCGGAAGAGGGGGAGACAGAAAGCAAATGATCAATATTGTTGGAGATATTGTCAAATGCGGATACCGTGTCGTCATCAGACATATTTGGGCTGCGATAAAGGAAGCAAAGGTAGATGATGTGCCTGTGAAGTTTGAACCTAATCCAGATGTAATTAAACTTAGGATTTGCAGAAGGTGGAAAATCTTTTAGAATGGTAAAGGCCACATCATTCCGAATATAAATTGCGATCCCCCTATGTGGAGAAAAAAGAGGCACTAAGCTATAACCAGGGACGTGATATTGATTAGAATCAGCATCAGAAACGACCTTGGTTTCACTTAGCGCAAGAATTGCCGGATTTTTTGATTGAAGGTGGCAGTACACCGAAAAACGATTTGCCCCCAATCCTCGAATGTTGCAAAATTCTAAAATAAAATTCTGCATATTCCAAAGCAAAACAAAAAAAAGCAGAAGAAAGAGCGACACACAAATATTTATTTAGGGGCACCCAGCTGCAGTCAACGACACAGCGAGGTAAAAAAAACAGCAATAGTGTTATGCCTATTTGCTGCTTTCAGTACCTCAGACCGTGCAGTTCAATGACCACAGCTGGGGACACCCGTATTGCTGATCAGTGACAAGGGCTAATGACCTTGCACTGATCACTGATGTACATGGGAGATTTGATAAACACCACCGTACTGTGCTGCTGGCTTGTGGAATGTCGGCAGGGCATAGAAAAGCCCTGGACTTGGCTGGTATTGTTTTATTTTATGATGTAATAAAATACGGCGCGGCGGATTTTAGATATTATATTATATTTAAAAAAATTTCACTGCACTGCACTACAGATTGATGACGCTATTTATCACTTTAACACCAGTAACACGCACGATGGAACGTCTGCTCCAGCTGACTCCACGCACTCTACTCTACTACTTATATTTAAGTAATGAAATGCATAATAGATGGATTTTGACTAAAAACAATGTAATTGTAGGAATGAAAGGTGCAGTTATAATTGAAGGCATACTGCAAATTTTTGGTTCTCCTTTAAAAAAAATTAAAAATTATTTTGAAGCACCGCTTTATTCATCATACCTTAATATTTTTCTATCGAATTGTGATGACAAATCTTCTCCAAAGATGTATTCAATAAATGACATTAAATGCAAGTTAATAATTATTTCATGTACAAAAAATGAGTCTTTGTTTATACCATTAGTTCACACTTTAGATTTGTGTAATGAAGTTTAATAAATGAAAAACTGAAATTTATATGAAAGAATAACTGAAAAATCTATATATGTATATGAAAACTCAAAAAATATATTTTATTTAAACAAAATTGGTTCAGTTCAATAAAGCATTTAAAAATATAACAGAATTATAACTCTCATTAATTGTGGTTGTGCTCATCTGAGTAGACAAAGATGGACCCTTCTTCTCTTCATCCTATGGCCCTAAGAAGATGTCCACTATTCTTCATTCTGGGTCGCCGCAGATGTACCACACTCTAAAGAACCCTCATTATTATTGTCGCTATGGTGCAGTGAAGATAAGCCGCCCTCTAAGTCATTCTTATGTACTCCGACGGAAATGCACAAAGAATTGCTTCCAATATTGTCACTGGCATCTTTTTTTCTAAGTTTTTCCATTACAATATTGGTGGAGCGTTTTCTAAATTTAAATAATATAATTTTATAAATGAAATTTAGAAATCACTTTTTAGATTTGCTTACAATTTTCCATTTTCCTCGCAAAATCGACGTTGACTGTTTTTCACAATAGACTTAAAAAATTTTGTGTTACTTTCTACCGTGAAATTCATATCCCCCAATTTTACTACTTCGTAGAAAGCATCCATAACATTGGCTTAGCTTCATCATTTTTTTTTGAATGCCGGTCCAAGAGAATTTGTTCACTATTTCTCTCTTTATGAAGCTATCCACAATTTTGTACGAAACGGCCCAGCCATTTTGTTTGCCATCACGTCCACAAATGCGAGATAATACTTTGACCTGCAATAAGACGAATATGGAGAAAAGTTTTAAAAAGTAAAAGAAAGAAATGATATATACCAGTTTTTCCTTGAATGCATCAGCATTAAGATTCTCTTCAAATGCGTTTAAGGTTTCAATAGAGTTGATCGGCATGTTCTCTGAGATCCAAAGTAAATCAATGTCCTGAGTTGCGGGACTTTGATTATGATTTGTGCCAAGCAGTTCCAATAATTTTGCTTGTTGCGTCTCAATACGAGCTGTTGTGCCAATTTGCTAATAGCTGCATTACATTAAAAGTGCCGTCGTCGTCGTCGTCAAACGCCGAACAAAACGCCGGGCAAGTCACATTAACGCTGGGCGGCAGCGCCATATCTTAATTTCCTTTACATTTTACAGTTGAGTTATTTGCTTTAATCTCTGCCGATTTGCAATAAAATTTTAAATAATATTAAAAAAGATATTTTCTTTTCCTTCAAGTCCACACTTTTTAATATAAAATCATTTATTTTCAGAAATTTAAATATCGTTTCATTTTGTCATGTTTTTTCATAATAGATTTAGATCTGGCATATTGGCAGCAATGTAGCGCCAGCGTGAAATTTAGGATTAGAGATGGGTCGACGACGACGACCACGCCGGCGTGAGTAATGTAATGCAATTCATACATTCAGTACTGTCTCTAAATATTTTTGACATAAAACGACGACCACGCCGACGACGGCGCTTTTAATGTAATCCAGCCATAACTTCGACTAGAATTCGTTGGTTTGATGGCAATTCGAGACCGTTAGCATCGATCAACATTGAACTGTTAGAGCACAGGAAATCAGCAAGAGAAATGTCATTGTTGGCTGAGACACCAACATCAGAAGGTTGATTGATCATTGGATATTCCTTCGGCATTACTTCCAAGAGTAACTTCCTCTGAAATAATCATGACATTGTGAGATGTAGTTGGATTTCGATCAATCTGAACATTTTCCAAGACATTATCAGAATTTTTAGTTGAATCCACTATTCTTCTTGTAATTTTCGCTATATTTTAAATTTTTGTTTATTATTAATAATTATTTTTAATTTGGTATAAAGGCTATTACCTGGCACAGGAAAACCCAATTCTTCATCATACTTTTCTAAGCTGTGAAGCTAGTATAGGATGTGATCGTTTACGTGTTTTATTTTGTCTGCCGTACTCCATTTCACTTTCAGTATCGCTGAACTGTGACATGTGTTTTTCAATTTTTAGAGCATCACCTGGAATGCGTATAATATATTTTAATATTTTTGATGGGTAAACATAATTTGGAATGAAAAGAAAAGGTGGAGACTTACTCAAATTTTCAATGTCTCCTCTTTTAACAATGCACTTTTCGGTTGACCAATCTGATCCAGGAATTATGCATCTCTTCCGAAGAGAGTCAACGTTTTTCTTATGAGAAGGCCAATATAGAATACCGTCCTTCTCCCAACAGGACGGCACGACAGTCAGTAATTTATCACCATCTTCAATAGTCTCGACGATCTTATAATTAATCATTTCGTGCTGAATTAACAAATTCCTAAATGAAATTAGATAGGAGTAAATGTTAAAAACGTGGTTACAACCATATAACTCAGCAGAACTACAATATCACAACTATATAGTTTTCAGAACGACTACATGGTTGTGAATGACAACTCTATAGCCCTTAATTGAACCATTTAGTTGTGAATTACAGCTCTAAAAGAGTTACATAGTTGTGACCTACAAGTCAGCAGTTCTTAAAGCCACTACTTCGCTGTAATCTACAACTCTGAAGCTCTCATGAGAAACACACAATTTTTATATAGCCCTGTGGTTATGAATACAACTACGTGGCTGTGATTGACAACTTTAAAGTTCTGAATAGAACTACGTGACTGTTGGTTACAACTGTGCAGTTCGGAACAGAACCTCATGGTTGTTAGAGACAACTAATAGTTGTGACCAAGAAAATTATATTCCTAAAAGAGCTTCTTAACACTAATTCGCTACAAATTAGAAACACAAATTCATTTAAATCCTTTCAAGTGGATTCATTTCAATTGAGGCATTACGTTTTATGAATATTCTCAACACATTTCACATATTTAAAACACAGCTTTTTTTTCGATAAAAGATATCCATTTTACAAATTTGATACAGTTTAGCACGATTACACATACATTTTGTTCTGCGGTAGAATAGATCCCACTTAATGATAACTTCAAGGGTGAATTTGATGTTTTCACAGTCGACCAGTCAGTAGTTGTAAAAAAAAAACAACAATCACAGGCAGAGTGGTGGACTGCAAATAAATAGCTCTGATTGAAAACTGACGGTACGAGCCACAAGCTTACAGACACATGTAGTAATAAATTATGATGGGACACAACTAAGTAGTTACGATCCACAAACGAATAGTTGTGATACACAACGCCGTAGTTGTTAGCCACAAATGAATACTTGTGGATAGCACATATATGTACCTCCGCCATATTTATTAGAGAAAAAGGCCGTTTGTACATTTTGGCAAAAATAGGCAAATGAAAATTTCATTTAGTCACTAATTCGAGTAATCATTTTATATTATAAAATAGTATGTTTGATTTTTCCAAGCATTCTCTACGTATTAGAAGCAATTTTAATCCACTATATCAGTCTTACAGTTTTTTTTATTTCTTAAATACAAATTTTATCTAATAAATATTTCTTTTTTTTTTGCGGCGCATTGTTATTTTCCGAGGTATCTAACACACTTTCACATAAAAACTGCCATTACCTGTAAAATATACATTTCACCAAAACGACATTATAAATCCTAGCAAATAATATCCTATTATTCTTTAATCTTTATTATGAAGACCAAGAATCTTAGACTTTGAATTTATCTTGTCGTTTCTTTATGTGTACCTTCTATCATAAAATATTATATGAACATCTCTTTCTTTTATTGGTGCGTTCAGTAGATATGCTTCTGTATATATGTTTCGCTGTCGCATTGCCGCATAGTAGTTGCCAAATAGTTCTGCCAAATGGTTTGCACAACTATTTCATGGTATTTATAATGCAGTTCGGAGACAAAGTCCTAACCAACTCCTGCAACCATAAAATGGTTCTCACTCGCAACCAAACTGGTTGTCGCATGCTTATGCGAACCTAGATATTTCCGCCAATTTGGTTGTCAAATTGTTGTGAGCTAGGTTGTGGGAGCCATTTGCGAATGGTTCGAAGAAAATACAAGTAACCCTGGAATCGTTCTCCGAACTGATCCACAACTGCTAATTGCTACTTGGGTAATTACTGTTATCATAAGCTAATTTTACCTTGTATAAATAAGCTAAGGAAATTAAAGAAAACAACCACCATTAGAAGTTCACTCATTGCGTTTCAATTCAGGTAGAGTTCTGCTATCTAGCTGCTTCCCGACTATATCTCTGGAGTTAACGCTTTAATAGCTGCTCCTCTTAAATCACGTTAAGAGTAAAGCCCATAGGCTGCTCTTCGTGCATTTATTAAATAAACCAAGCAAACATAAATTAAAGGTTTATCACAATATCTAGATAGATTTTATCGAATGGATGTTCAGCTACGTCCGCAATCACCATTGGCATTTTATACTGCGGTGAGGCCTTCATTGTTTGACATTTGGTACACCTCTTAATGTGTTTTTTGATGTCAGTAAGCATGTCCCTCCACAAGTACTTTCTTCGAATCCGTTTATAGGTTTTTATCACTCCCTGATGGCCGCCAAAGAGAGAATCATGATAATCTTTTACGATTAATTGAATCTCCTCTGGGCTCGTGATTACTTCAGGGGGACGAGTTTCGTCTATAATTTGTGGATTGGTACTGGGTGGGACATCGAGATCTCTGGCCTCTTCTGTTTGATGAATTTGTTTCTTTTGTTCTAGCTGTTGGGCTTGGCTTTCGTCGCTTGATCTTCTTTCCTGGATGTTTCGTGTCTGGGCTCTGGTTACTGCATTGCATATATCCGAGTCCATTTGGTGGTGGACTATAGCTGTTACCGTGCAGGTTGTAGTTTACTTGTCTTTGCCATTATCCCGTGGAATGCGGCTTAAAGCGGCGGCATTCGTGTTGTACTTTCCGGGCTTATACTCAATTTTACAATTGAACTCGGAAAGTTTATGGTGATATCTCACCAGACGGGATGTGGGGTCCTTAACATTGAAGACCCCCTTGAGTGGTTTGTGATCTATATAGACCGTGAACTCTCGGCCTTGCAGATAAGACCTGAAACTTTTGGTCGCCCAAACTATAGCCACTAACTCTTTCTCAATCGTGGAATAGTTACGTTCGGCTTTGTTCAGGGTACGGCTGGCGTAGGCAATGGGCTGGTCACTTCCTACCTCTCCTTGAGAGAGAACTACTCCAAGAGCCTCGCTGCTGGCGTCTGTGGTAAGGTTAAAAGGTTTTGAAAAATCGGGATATATTAGGACTGGGGGTAAAATTAAAGCGTTTTTAATGCTTTGAAATGTCTCTTGGCATTTCTCAGTCGATTTAAACTTTACACCCTTTCGGAGTAAGTTTGTTAGAGGACGTACTGTTTTTGAAAAATCGGGTATAAATTTTCTGTAGTAATTGGCAAGGCCCAAAAATGATTGCACTTGCCTTACTGTCGTAGGGATGGGGAAAGTTTGGACGCATGCCGTTTTACTACGGTCGGGTAGTAATCCTTGGTTAGATCATTTGTGTCCTAGATACACTACCTCGCGCCTGAGAAATTGACATTTCTCTGGTTAAAGTTTCAGGTTATTTTCTCTTAATCTGTCTAAGACTTTGCGAAGCTTTTCATTATGGTCTGCCAGGCTTTTTCCATAGATGACGATGTCATCTAAGTAGACGAAACATTCTAGGTCTTGTAGGCCAGTTAATATGAAATTCATTAAACGCTGAAATGTGGCCGGGGCTCCTTTGAGCCCGAACGGCATGCGTTTGAATTCATAATGCCAGTAGTTGGTACTAAATGCCGTTTTTGCTAGATCCTTCGGATCGACGAGTACCTGATGGTAACCATTGGCTAGGTCTAGGGTGGTGAAATATCTTGAATGGCCCAGTTGATCGAGGATATCCTCAATCCGTAGTAAGGCGTCGCCAATCTTTTGGACAATATCGTTGTCCAGTATTTCTCGGAGTTGCTCATTTATGACATTTCGCTGTGTCTCTGGTAACCGGTACATCTTTTGATTAACCGGTGCTTGGTCTTGCACCAGAGGGCTATCGTGGGTGATGGCATTGGTATGTGTGACCCTGTCACCTTTCAAAACGAATATGTCATGATTTTCGTAACAGAGATTTGTTATTGAGGCTTTTTCCTCAGTGTTTAAGGTTTCATCCAGATTGACTTCGTGCTCTAATCTGGCGAGGCGGGACTTAGTTATGGTGTCGTCTTGTTCGACTTCGTTTGGGAACAACTACCTTATATGTTGTAGGGTGGCCGTCTGATTGGCGCTTATTGCCCTGTTTTTATTACTCTTAATTCAAGACTTAATGGTTTTATATTATTTATTTTACCTCTTAACCTACTTGTTTTATATATGAGAGGCGCTGGCCCAGATGGATCTGCGAGAGTTGCTATCGGCAGACCGTTTGTGTTCTGGCCAGCGCCTGACGTTGGGGTTTTCATGAGGGACTCGCAAGCGTCTTGAAGTTTGAAGTTTCCTATTACTGCTTGTTTGACCGGGGCTTTTATGCCCTACTTTCTTAATTTTAGTGTTAACCGTATTTTGATGCTCACCATCGCCGTCATTTCGACTCATTGGATTCGACAGATAGGCTATTGTACTATCTTTATCTGGCTCTCGTTTTATGGGGACGACAGTGTAGTCTTTAATGGGAACCAGATTTAGGTTCACGCTGTTTAGAACTACTTGTGAACTGCGTGTGTTGAGGATTCCTATGGGGACTGCTTTTAAACAAGCTGAGAGTAAGCTGTTTGCTAAGAAGACTCCGGCGTCTATTTCTTTCGACAGACTGAGCATTTCTTCCTGCAAATGCAACGGAACTTTGATTACGATCTGAGACATTGCGGGTACGCACACAGGTTCATTTAAATTCACCTGATGCTGTCCAGTCTTACAAGCCGGATCTTCGGTAATCAAGTCACCCATATCGCGTTCTTGTAAGTCACAGCCGTCTTCTTCTGACTGAGAAGCTTTGAGAACACTTGGGTTAGAAGGTGTATCCCCGTCGGGTTTAATATCTTTTACCAGTGTCTCTTTGTTGACTGTGTTTTGTGAACGCGGGTTGTCCGATGCGGTTTCTAATGGAACAGCAAACTCTTCTGGATTGGTTTCCGTGCGAGGAAATCGCAGAACCTTGTTGGGTCCCTCAACATTGCAATTTTTGGCTAGGAAATCATTTCCGAGCAAGCCGTCGTCGGAAATACCTGGGATGTTTTTTACCACCTGAAAGTTGCAAAGTAATTTGCTTTTTAGCATGAAGTGTCCTTGGCTACTTCCTAAGGGTTTTCCGGTGCCAAAGGGGCTTTGAAGCGTTAATTTCTTGTTGGGATTTATTAGCTCGCGTGATTTTATGGCATTTTTCTTAATTATATTGATCTCAGCGCCGGTGTCCACTATTAGCTGGGCCTGACCATTTAGAACTATGTCTAGAGGAAGACTGGCGCTGATGCAATTTTCTTTATTCATTTAGTAGATAAGCTAATCATGTTTTAAGCATGAGTAGCTTATGTACGAATTTTATAAAATATAATTTCTACTTCTTGCCCTTTCTCATGTTTTATATTAAAATTCTATTTCTTGCCCTTTTTCAGGTTTTATATGAAAGTTTTCATTACTTTAGGTATATAACAGTATTCTCAAAACCGTCGAGCCAACCACGCCAAATCGTCCGTATCCCAGGTCGTTTTCTGAAATCCACATCTAAAACTCTTTATCGAAAACGCCGTACTTCGTTTTTAAAAGTCAACTGCGCTCTTGATCACTTTCATCGCGATCAAGAACCGTCGTTCAGGGTAGAAAATGAATAGTTGCATTTCTACCCTGAGAAAAATTTTCATTTATTCTGAACTTGTTTAAACAAGTCCAGAATAATTTTCGTTGGACGGTGGCTCGAAAAAATGTAATTTGATGTTTTTGTAAACATCAGCCACCGGCCCGTCGTTTGAAATTGCGGCGCGCGTATACTTATGATGTATTGTAATTTTCATGACAAATCGTACTGAATGTACGAGTTGCCTTTTGTTTTATATTTTTTAAATTAAATATTTCTACTAACAAATTTTGCTGAAGGCATAATGGGAATAATTTTGTAAAAACGAATGGTATGTGCAGAAAATTGCTGATGCAATTTTCTTCACTGATAGAAAAGAATAGATAAGCTAATCATGTTTTTAAGCATGATTAGCTTATATGAAAACTTATACATGAAATATTTAAAAAAATTATTTATTGCCTTTTTTCAGCTATCTTTTTAGACATATTTTATATATATAACATATTCTACTGGCAGCCATTTGGGAAATGCCCCTATTCTCTCCGAAAGGGGTTATCAATGGCTTGTGGGCAGTGCATAAGATATATTTAATACCTGCTAAGTATTGATATAATCATTTGCATGCGAATATTATGGCAAGGGCCTCTTTTTCGGTCTGCTCTATTTCCTATCAAATTTGTTTAACGAACGCTATATGAATGCCATTGGTTTTTCATTGGGGCAAACGCGCAATAATACTGCACCAAAACCCAATTACGAAGTGTCACAACTGAGATCCACTGGCAATTTGAGATTAAAATGCGCTAACGTCCGAAGTCACCGCTTCTTTGATTTTACCGAAAGTTTCCTCACACTTTTGATTCCATCTGAAGACTTTTCCCTTTTGTAATAGATCGTACGAGGGAGACATCATTTGTGAGTAAATTTTAAGAAATCTACTATAATAATTTACTAATCCTATAAAATATCTTAATTCTGAAACGTACTTGTGGGCGCGCGCGTTCAGTATTACTTCAACTCACTTATTTGTTTTCATTAAACCTTGTTCATTTATTTTATAACCTAAATATTTGATTTCTTTTTTAAATAACTTGCATTTTAATTTTCCAATCTCAGTCCTGCTTCATGAAGTCTTTGAAAAACATTTTCTAAATTTCCTAAATGTTCTTCATCCGTTTCTTCCGTAACTAATATGTCATCTAGAAAATTTATAACGTTCGGCAGTCCTTGTAAAACTTTCTCTATTTCTCTTTGAAATATTTCTGACGCGGGTTTAATATCGAAAGGCATACGATTCATTAAAAATATACACTTATGTGTACTTAAGGGACAGAGGTGTTTAGATTCTTTGTCTAATTCAATTTGATTATAAGCTTCTGGGAGATCAGGTTTTGAAAAACGTTTACCATTTCGCAATTTCGAAAATATTTCCTCTATACGTGGTAACGGATATTTTTTATTACCTAAAAATTTGTTTATAGTCACTTTATAACCTCCACATATTCGCATTTTTTATATTCAACCGGTGTGATGATTCCTATGCTCTGTAGATTATCTATAATTCCTTTTCGACTTATTCTCTAAATACGAATGCAATAGGTCTAGGCTTATGAAAAATAGGGTTATCGTCTGATGGTAATACTAAATGAACTTTCATATGTTTTAATCTACCCATATTTTCATCGAAAAGCGATTCATATCGGCCTAGCACCTCTGTTAGCCTATTTTCTACACTAATCTGATTAACGCGCGTCCAGTGAATTTTAAATTTCTTGAAAAAATGTCCACCTAAAATGGGTGGTCCGCCTTGGTTTACTACAACCAATACCTTGCTGGCTGGCATCGCATTGAATAATGAAAGGCCTAGTGAAGTCTGGGCTTACCAGTAACAGTGCAGAAGTCAGTCGGCATTTAAGCTGTTCAAAGGAATCTTGGGCTGCTTGAGACCATTCGAATTTCCTGGACTTTTTAAGAGTGTCCGTTATAGAAGCGGTCACCTCCGCCGGTATGAATCTACGGTACCATCCCGCCATACCTAGTAAGCGGCGGACTTGGCGGACATTTTTGGGTGGTGGATAATCGATTATGGCTGAGATTTTGTCCGAATCTGTTTTAATACCTCCATTCAAAATGATAAAATCGAGATATTTGGTCTCTTTTAAACAAAACTTACTTTTCTCTATGTTAATGGTAAGTCCAGCCTCCCTCAAGCAATTCGCTACTCGAGCCAGCAATTCTAGATGAGTGTCAAAGTCTTGAGACAAGACTAGCAAGTCGTCCAAATAGACGAGGACATTGTCACACAAGTCGAACGGGATAACTTTATCCATCACGCGGCACATCGTCTGTGGAGCGTTACACAGCCCGAATGGCATCACTGTATACTGGTAGAGGGGGTGACCAGATACCGTAAATGCAGTCTTTTCTCTAGAGTCCTTATCCAGTGGAATCTACCAAAAAGCATCCTTTAGGTCGAGACTGGTTATGTACTTGGCAGGTGGAAGTGGACCCAGGATTCCATCTATTTGTGGAAGGGGATAGGCATCCTTTTTTTCACCGAGTTCACTTTCCGTGCATCGAAACACAATCTGACTTTACCGGGCTTCCTCACTAGGACGACAACATTCGATTCAACTCTACATCCATTAAGCCCTGGACCGCCGGAGAGATTGGGTAAAAACGTTGTTTTATCGGGAGGGCATCACCGGTCTCAATTCTGTGTGTAAATAGTCTTGATTTTCCTAAGCCCAAGGCAGCAAAGGAGGGGAAAAGCTGTTTAGTCGTCTCAAGGCGTCGATGTTCTTGATATGATAGGACATGGCTGTCGGCAGTGGGGTTTGGGCCGGGGCTGGACTGTATTTCTGCGACCACGCCTAGAATATCCGCGGCTAGGCCAAAAAGTCTCCAGAAATCGATTCCCAGGTATAATGTCTGAGTAAGACCGGGAACTATGAAAAAACGTACATTTTTGATTTCACCACGGAAAGAGATATCGATATCGGCATGACCATGAACACCCGTCGTGGCCCCATTTGCTACTTGCACTAGCGTCTTATACTGTTTCCAGGGGACGTTGGCTTCCGATAGCCTCTCGACAGCTCCTTTTCCTAGAATGCTAACAGTGGCTCCGCTGTCCAGTAATCCAGCCTCTCTTCTTCCGAGCAGATACACCTCAGAATAGGGCCGAATGTCAGTACTTTGGGACTCTGTGAGATGGGCTAGTTTTTTTCTTTCAAGCTTTACGCGTTTCTGAAATTCTCGCCACCTAATCATGGACTGCTTGGGTTTATTTCTAATTGTCAAATCAGGTATGCTATCTCGTGGGCACCCAGCATGTGATGCAAAAATCCGAGATCTAGCCGCTTCATAATTTCTCATCCGAATGTGGTATGGCTTTATCGGATATAAGGCCGGTTTGTAGCTGCTCGTTATCACTGGGCCTGCTGGCCGCCTTAATATCTTGACTAGGGTAGGTTGAACTTGATCCTTGGTCATTTCAGAAGCCTTGATCACAGTTGGTATTAATGTATCATCAGAGATGATGAGCATGTCAGGTGGGTCGTCTAACAGATGTGATTTCGATTCTATATGGGTAGATTTAGAAGTATAGAGGTCGATTAGATCATCGGCTTCCCCAATAGACTGAACGGAGCTCTTTGGACTGTCCGGTTGATGGTTAATACCACCAATTTCATCGAATGATATCAATGAGGACTCTACTGAGGGGGTGGTGGTGGTGGCTGGTTGAACGTTGTCAGGGGCTGTGCTGGGGTGGAGGGATCTCTGCACTCGGTCGGGAAATGCTGTTGGTATTCCCGACCCTTCTGAAGTTTTTCTGCAAACAATATCGGCAATTAGGGGTGAGAACATTCTTTTGTCCACATCCATAGCAGAATCGGCCTTGTTTGTCTAGTGGGCAGTCTTGATAGAAATGCCCTTGCTCATTGCAGTTCCAACAAGTAGCCGTTGAGCGAGTCGGAATCGCTGTCACAACTGCTAGATCTGCATCACAATCTGGTGGTGCGTGAAGGTTGGGACAGGAAATCGGGTGACTCTCGATTTCACTCACATGGTGGCGTGGTGCTGCCTTCGAAGTGCTTGCTGTGGTATCAGCAACGTTGAAGCGAGTGGTGCTTCTACCTGTGCCCAGTGAGCTGGCTGAAACGATGCGCAGTTGAGTAGCCTGGATTTGTGTAACTAGGGATCTGACTTGAGAGATTGTGCTGGTAGGGTGTAGACAAATTTTGTGCTGAATATCTGGCAGCAGATTGGATTTAACGATTTCCAAGAACTCATTCTCAGGCATGGGACCTTGTAATTGATCGCGCAGTTGTACTAGGGTCTGATAGTAGTTGGCAAAAGATTCATCAATTTTCTGTTTGCGAGACATCAACTGAACTCGCACCTTCAGGTCGTCTTTTGGCGCTCCCCATTCTGATAGTAGTGCTGCTTTTATATACTCCCAATTGGGAGTAGAGTTTTGTCTCAGCAGAGACCAGTACCAGTCCGTGGCCGGACCTGAGAGTAACGTATTCATATTCTTCACTAACAACTCGAAATCGCCCTCTAGAGCGGAGTAAGTTAGTGCTTCTACGCGAAAGACGAATTCTTCCACTGCGAGTCCTGAGCTATCACCATCTCCATCTCCGAATTGGGCTACCTGTCCGTCTATGCCACGGACCAGAATAGGAACTAGCGGGCTGTGCCTGCCTACTGGTCTGCTCACCATGCCTTGGAGGAGGGGGTGCTTGATTATGGGAAGTGTTAGCTGGTGCTGGCATGCCTTGAGCTTGTGAGTAAGGTAGGGGTAGGAAATGTGTTCCGCCTGGCACCTGCTGGCCAATCGTGGATGACGATCTCAAATTAGGAGGCCGTGGCAAGTCTGGGAAATATCTAGGGGGTATGATAGGGTCATTAATAGCTGGGGGTGGGCGTGATACATCCACACGAGGTATAGCTAACGAGAGTTGCTGCTGAATACTGCCGTTAGTTTCAGCACGCAATGTTGTCAAACTGCGTTCTAGCCCCTCACGCACTAAATCCTGTAGCTGCACTCTAAGGCCAGCCAGCAATGCTTCGCTTGCCACTAGACCTTGTCCTGCCGCGACTTGTGTGGGACTACTCCCACGAGAGGTTGCAGCTGAACTGTTAGCTCGTTGTGGACTAGGCGGAAGGGATGCACTAGCATGCGGAGACACCTGAGGTGTCGGAAGGCCGGGCAATAGAAACGGTGGGGCTGGTTGTTGATTACCATGCCGAGTTGAACGTTTGGGTGCTGTCCCAGTATAAGCGGAGAAGTCCTGTTGGCTTAATGCATATCTACAGTTAGGACAGCTAGCTTCTTCCGAAATCCACTTCTGGAGACAAGCTCGGTGGAACATGGGGCCGCATGATGTCACCACTGGTTTTTTTCTTGAGGACCAGTCTCCATCTTGGCAGATGAAAAACTGCTCTGGTCGAGGTAGAGGAGCATCGGCTCCAGGTGGGGGTGTTCTAGCAGTAGCCATTTGCTGTTGCTCTTAGCGTACACACGCCACTAAAATGTTCAAACCGAAAATCTAAATTTTAGTCGTATCCGGGAAGGTCTGACTATTGCAATGAAGTCAGGCCGTTGCGCGAATTCACGTTTGTTACAAAAAATCAAAATAAATTATCGTCCTATAAATTCGGATCGTTACATCAACTAAGGTCGTCGCCGAAATTCAAAGGTCGATGACCGAATAAAAGTTTGTTGATAAAAAAAATGTTGATTTACGAAACGCATCGGAGCAAAAGAAATCGTTGTGAAAAATGGAAAAATATATATATACATAAGCTCTCCCCCCCACTCTCTCTCCAAGTGGGCCTACGCCAATCGCTCGTCCTACGTAACTTAAGTTAGAAATCAATGTTGACTCTGGGGGAAATTAGGAAAGGGATGGAGCGTTAGGAAGGGTTGAACCCCGTTGACTAATTGGCTATCAGCCAATAAGGCACCTCGTAGGTTCATAACCCTGTCATGCCACATGACTAAGGTCGATAGGCTACCATGTGAAAAGGAGAATAATTTAAATTGGAAAAATAATATCGAACATAAGGTTCTTGTGGAGCCGAGTACCTTTGATTCAAATGCAATTTGAAACAGCTTTTTATCGCTTCTTCACTAGATACGAGACCACTGCGTCAGGCATGTAGCTAGCAGCCAGATGTCCGCATCGTCAGGGTCTCAGTTCCCAGTAAAGAAGTCGGACGTACTCACGGTGTTATCTGGCCCCACGTTGGGCGCCATCTATGTTAGGGATTTGTATGTTAAAAAAAAACGGTGAAGACATCAGGATGACACAAGTCATCTCACTGACGTCAATCAGTTGCTTCTTTATACGATGGTTATAAACTGGCCGGCACGATCGCTCTCCTCGGCTAGGGCGTAGAGTTACTGGGGTGGGTAAAACCAACAAACCAGTCAGCCGTCGCGACAATAACACAGAAATAAATCGTGCCGCGATAAAAACTCTAGGGCAAATGAGTTCCATAATAGAACTGTAAGGATTTGACTAAGGAATGGGACTGCCAAAACTACTAAACAGGAGCCAGTCGTCAACGTGGACCTCTATATAATGAGGACAGGTGTCAGGTCCTCAGATGATGGGAAGCAGACGGCATGCATGTTCATACGATCAGAGGAGCACATTGGCATACAAACAGTCCACCTCGCCTCAACACCATCCAACCTGAAATGGAAGCAACCCTAATGTCATCTGCTCGGTAACAATACACAGATGGCCCTATCTATTATACGAGAGTAGCTGAGGCTACATACTGATCTGCGGACGAGGCCGATTCATGCTGGCCGCCCCAGAGAGAGAGAGGAGAGGAGGAGGAATTTAGGACTTCAGCAACACATGGTTATCACTAATATAAAAACTTTATCCTGTATGATGTATGTAATTATTGAATAAGCATTCTTCGATTAATAGTATCCAATATTATGATTACAAGGCCTCTACCTTCCGACCTACGTTCTTTTAAGCAAACGTTTCAAAATGTAGGTACATAAGTGTTTGTCGGATGGTACCTTTACACTAAACTAAATAAAAAAAATAAAACGTCTTACAAGGTATTGATAAATTGAGGCCAGTTTCATAATCTCAAAAAAAATATACAAACTATATATATAAAGCAACTTGAGCGCAAAAAATAAGTTTATTTTAACTTAAGCTTTGTGTGCAGAATAGCTCCTAAGTCTTAAAGTTCCGTCAAGTTTAATTGATTGTGGGATGCTACCATTTGGAAGTACGAATCTAACTTACTGAGCATCGATATAACTGCTATGTATGGGTATGTATACGGTTTTTTCTTTTATATTTTGATTTTGACAAACATTTAAATTATTCATGTCCAGTAAAATACCTTGAAATAGCGCGAAAACTGAATTCGATGTAAGTAGCACAAATAGAAAAGAGCTCGATTGGTTCTTATTAACTTTCTTACAGTCTTTATACATGTTGCTACGATTTAAATCGCCTCGACTTTGTCAAACCCAGAATTTCTTTATAATTTGATATATTCCTAGTCTATTGAACATCATTGTACATACTTACATATATATATATCAGAAAATTGAGACAGAGTGAATATATCATTAAAGCTATTCAAAAACCAGAATTTCAATTTGTGTCAACTATTCAAAAAAATTCAGCTAATATATCTTGCTTTTATGTAACGTCTTAACTACTAATCTATAGTTTATAGAGAAAATGTGAAAAATACAGAAAACATTAAGAAATCCCATTAACACCTATAAATACAAGAAATTCATTGAAATAGCAATTCTGCCCCGCAACCAGAAGTTGCTTACTACGACGATTATCAATTTTAGAAATATACGAGGGGATATGCCAAAGAACTTTCGAGTTCTCTTCCCCTTTCTCTTGATTAATAAATTATTTGTGCAAGAATTGAATAATTACCGAAATTAATGTCGAGTATTTGGGGCATTTAGAAGTGTTAAAGGACAATTTTTATCAATTTATCATAATAAATTGGGCGATTAAGGAAGAGTGAAAAAGTACTCACCGTAGTTAATGTTTGTTTGTTGCATCCCTCGAGGAGGCCTCCTGGAGCTGCTCTTCTAAAATATAAAAATGGTAAAGGAATCACGCGAACCTACTCGCCCGCCCTGGCAGTCTACACTCTATCTATCTTATTATGCTGCTTATGATTAATTAACTGCGTTCTACGCGTATGGTTTCCGCACGTAAACCGATGCTTTTGTCTGGTAGATATGTTTTTTTTTCTTTCGCACTAAGGGTGTTCCAACAAGGATATTCCAAAAGGTTCGTTCCTTGAAGTTTGTGCTTTCTGTTGGTGCTGTAATGAACCTCAAAAAAAAAATCGTGGTCCGCCTTATGAGACGGGCGTCAGCCACTAACTCCGTTATTCCTAACGGGGGGAGGTGTGGGAAGAGAGCAAACCTTACGCAATGACCATAATTTAGTATAAATGTAACAAAAAAACTTTCTGAATTCTCACCCTTTTTCTACTAACTCCTTTTTTGTACGACACCTTCCGCGTTTCCTTGCTTAGCCGAGTTGTCTCTGACCGTTGAATTGTGTGCACGGGTTAACCTGGACTTCTTTCCGCAATTATGCCTTTGGGGAAGGACAATAGAGATACATTTTAATTTTATTTTATTTTATTTTCAGTTGTTGTTTTTGCATCTTTATGCTTACCTCCCGTACAATATGAGGAAGGAGACCCGGGCTTCTTCGCCCCTTATTTCCGTGCTGCACTAATTTCCTTGGGAAATTTTGCCTAAATGCACGGAAATTTTCTTACTTAATAATTTTTCTTTTGAGGTGCTCAAAATGTTTTTATTTTTAACTTTCACTTGCACACTCCGTATTCAAAATGGGAAAATTTTTCTTCGCGTCTCTTGTTACTACGGTCGATGCCGCTCAATATGCCGCACAGAAAAGAACGTTAGTAACACGCACTTCGTAGGTATAGCCGCCGGTTGTGTTGTCCGCTATTTAGTGTGTCTCTTTCCCGCCCATTTTAACTGTAGGTGGAAACAGGCAATCGAATCGCCACGACAGCAAAACATTACGCGACTTGACAGCTCCTCACATGTAATCTTCTTCTTCCCTTTCAAGAAGATTCTAAAGAATTTGGGCACGTTCGCTCTGTGAGCTATAGCTATCGGCGGATCACATGGCACCGTGTGTCCCCTCGAGCAAAATTACACGTAGCTAGCACGCAGAAAAGGCAGTTTGCTGCATTTTTCCTTAAACGTGTCATCCTCACCGGTTTGCTACGCCACGATTACATAACAGGGCAGGGTCGCTGTGGGGCCCGTAAGGCGCACAGAAGACGCTGAGGTGATCGTGTAGGCCTTAGTTCTTTTCGCTCGGATGGGAGTGGATTGGAGAACTACTCTGAGCTAGCCGGTAATAATGATCAACGCCTCTACTCTAAGGGCGCTCCAACATGTGGCTCGTCCCAGGGTTTGTAAAATTTTCCGTGTGTGTGGAGCTAGTAAGCAGAAGGCTGTCAGGGTCGCCGGTGACGGAGGCATCATGGGAGGTGCCCTTTCATAGGACGAATCTTTTCCCTGAGCGCACTCACGCTGCCCAGTGAAGACCCATCAGAAAACTAATTCCATCATGGACTAAAAGAAAAATTTCGCACATGCGCTCGGTGACCTTTCTGAAAGGCCGTGGCCGCCGCCGTTGGCTCTTTGAAGAGCTCCTCCGCCGCCGAACCTGGGTACAGGATCCCGAACATCCCGTAGGCTTCACTGGACCTCGCCCCAGATATGCCAGTATAGCTCCAGTGAAGCTTTATCCTATTAGGCGCCTTTTACGCCAGGCGGGATTTGCCGTGGAAGGATTCTCGCCCCCCTTTCCACAGGGGGAATCGAATAGAGACATCCTGTGCTCAACTTGAGCCAAAAGGTTTCGTACAATTCCGCTGAAAGATTGAATGGGAAAAATCTAGTAGGTGATTTTTGGTGAAGGCTGGACTCGTGAAAGAGATTTCATAATTATAAACACTTCAGGTTTCAACTTTAGAAAGCAAAATCACTATTAGTGAACAACAGATCAAAAGTCTTCCCCTTTTCTTTTACTGGCAGGGAATACGATTTCCTGGCGAGACTTTCAATTTCAGAAGGTAAGTTCAGATGAATATTCCGTGATTTGAGTGCACGTAGGGGTTAGTGTTCGTTATGAATATTATGATATTGGACAAGAAGGACGGACGTCGATCGGACGTCACTGACGAATATCCTTCGCGTGAAATATGCCTACAAGTTTGCCCTGGGGGTCCTCTAGTTCATATAGAGAATTGCCCTTTTTGGACCTCACCCGGCATTTGAGGAACTTCTTTCCCAATTTAGCGCTAACTTGATTTTTAAAGCTGCTTTGCAAGAAATTTCGCCTGTACACTTCTTTTCCCACCTTGAATTCCACGGGCTTGGATCGAATATTGTATGCCTTCGCACCTTGTTCAAAAGCCTTATCCAGGTTCTCCTGAGCTTTGGCGTGAATTAGCTGAACTTTGTCTGCTGTGTCCACTACTAATGATTCGTTCATTGTCCCCAACTTCCGAAGAAGGTCAAAAGTACTGGCATGCTGAATCATGTTGAACCCGAATAGCACCTTGTAAGGCGAGAAGCCTGTCGCTTGATGTAGCGAACTCCTCAATGAGCTGGCTACATGACTTAGCTTCTCATCCCATTTATTGTGTTCGTTTTGTATATAGGCTCGGATTCCTGATAGCACTGATCTGTTCACCCGTTCAGAAGCATTTGCTTGCGGAGAATATAAGGCAGTCCTCACGTGTTGAATGCCGTACCTTTCTAATAATTTGGCGAACTGAATTGAGCGGAACTGTGTTCCGTTGTCGGTAACTATAGTTTCGGGCACTCCAAACATGTGAAAAACTTCGGTTTCTACAAATTTGCATACTTGCTGGGTACTCGCATTCTTAAGTGGTTTCAGTAGGGGATATTTGGAAAAGTGGTCGAGGGCAATTATAATGCAAACGTTTCCATTCGTGGACCTGGGATAAGGACCTAACTAATCTAGATACAGTCGCAGCCAGGGTCTTTCAGTTTCCGCCTGTGCACCCATTGGTGGACGGAGTATCGTGTTTGGTGCTTTCGTTTCTTTGCACACCTCGCAAGAACCGATATAATTTTTTACGTCAATTGTCATCCGCGGCCAGTAAAAGTGCGCCTTATTCTGTCCAACGGCTTGCCAATGCCACCGTGAGAACATTGAGGTGGATCATGTGCTCTTGCCACAATGTCGGAAACGAGCCCTCGGGGAACCCAAAGCTTCCAAGCTTCTTCTTCTTGAACTGGGTCCCCAGTTCTGGGAACTGTTCGAATGTAGACCAGGTCATCGCGTACACACAAGTCTGGCAGATTAGATGCGGCCGATTGGACTCGTAGCCTCAACTCCTCATATTCCAATGACTTAAAATGCGGAGAGTTGAGGTCGATTTCAGAGCCCGGATATTCAATCTCTGACAGCTCTTTGCAATAAATCCGAGAATGGGCATCGGGGACAACATTCAAACTTCCCTTTCGATGTTCAATGGTGAAGTCGAAGCATTGGAGCTTTAGACTCCATCTAGCGAGTCTACCATTAAGGTCTTTTTGGGACATCAGCCATTGCAGGCTAGCATGATCCGTAACTATTTTAAATGGCATTAGTTCGACATATGGCCGAAATTTCTGAACACTCAGAACAGCAGCTAGACACTCTTGTTCCGTAACACTATAGTTTCGTTGAGCAGAATTTAATTTTTTCGATATATACGCGAGGGGTCTTTCGTTTCCCTCATCATCCACTTGCAGTAATACTCCACCAATACCTTGCTGGCTGGCATCGCATTGAATAATGAAAGGCCTAGTGAAGATTGGGCTTACCAGTAACGGTGCAGAAGTCAGTCGGCATTTAAGCTCTTCAAAGGAATCTTGGGCTGCTTGAGACCATTCGAATTTCCTGGACTTTTTAAGAGTGTCCGTTATAGAAGCGGTCAGCTCCGCGTAATTCGGTATGAATCTACGGTACCATCCCGCCATACCTAGTAAGCGGCGGACTTGGCGGACATTTTTGGGTGGTGGATAATCGATTATCGATTTTGTCCTAATCTGTTTGAATACCTCCATTCCCAATGATAAAACCGAGATATTTGGTCTCTTTTAAACAAAACTTACTTTTCACTATGTTAATGGTAAGTCCAGCCTCCCTCAAGCAATTCGCTACTCGAGCCAGCAATTCTAGATGAGTGTCAAAGTCTTGAGACAAGACTAGCAAGTCGTCCAAATAGACGAGGACATTGTCACGCAAGTCGAACGGGATAACTTTATCCATCAAGCGGCACATCGTTTGTGGAGCGTTATACAGCCCGAATGGCATCACTGTATACTGGTAGAGAGGGTGACCAGGTACCGTAAATGCAGTCTTTTCTCTAGAGTCCTTATCCAGTGGAATCTGCCAAAAAGCATCCTTTAGGTCGAGACTGGTTATGTACTTGGCAGGTGGAAGTCGACCCAGGATTCCATCTATTTGTGGAAGGGGATAGGCATCCTTTTTTTGTCACCGAGTTGACTTTCCGTGCACCGAAACACAATCTGACTTTACCGGGCTTCCTCACTAGGACGACGGGGGAACTCCACGGACTCTGGCTCTCCTCTATTACTCCCAGTGACAACATTCGATTCAACTCTACATCCATTAAGCCCTGGACCGCCGGAGAGATTGGATAAAAACGTTGTTTTATCGGGAGGGCATCACCGGTCTCAATTCTGTGTGTCAATAGTCTTGTTTTTCCTAAGCCCAAGGCAGCAAAGGAGGTGAAAAGCTGTTTAGTCGTCTCAAGGCGTCGATGTTCTTGATATGATAGGACATGGCTGTCGGCAGTGGGGTTTGGGCCGGGGCTGGACTGTATTTCTGCGACCACGCCTAGAATATCCGGGGCTAGGCCAAAAAGTCTCCAGAAATCGATTCCCAGGTATAATGTCTGAGTAAGGCCGGGAACTATGAAAAAACGTACATTTTTGGTTTCACCACGGAAAGAGATATCGATATCGGCATGACCATGAACACCCGTCGTGGCCCCATTTGCTACTTGCACTAGCGTCTTATACTGTTTCCAGGGGACGTTGGCTTCCGATAACCTCTCGACAGCTCCTTTTCCTAGAATGCTAACAGTGGCTCCGCTGTCCAGTAATCCAGCCTCTCTTCTTCCGAGCAGATACACCTCAGCATAGGGCCGAATGTCAGTACTTTGGGACACTGTGATATGGGCTAGTTTTTTTCTTTCAAGCTTTACGCGTTTCTGAAATTCTCGCCACCTAATCGTGGACTTCTTGGGTTTATTTCTAATTGTCAAATCAGATATGCTATCTCGTGGGCACCCAGCATGTGATGCAAAATTCCGAGATCTAGCCGCTTCATAATTTCTCATCCGAATGTGGTATGGCTTTATCGGATATAAGGCCGGTTTATAGCTGCTCGTTATCACTGGGCCTGCTGGCCGCCTTAATGTCTTGACTAGGGTAGGTTGAACTTGATCCTTGGTCATTTCAGAAGTCTTGATCACAGTTGGTATTAATATATCATCAGAGATGATGAGCATGTCAGGTGGGTCGTCTAACAGATGTGATTTCGATTCTATATGGGTAGATTTAGAAGTATAGAAGTCGATTAGATCATCGGCTTCCCCAATAGACTGAACGGAGCTCTTTGGACTGTCCGGTTGATGGTTAATACCACCAATTTCATCGAATGATATCAATGAGGACTCTACTGAGGGGGTGGTGGTGGTGGCTGGTTGAACGTTGTCAGGGGCTGTGCTGGGGTGGATGGATCTCTGCACTCGGTCGGGAACTGCTGTTGGTATTCCCGACCCTTCTGAAGTTTTTCTGCAAACAATATCGGCAATTAGGGTTGAGAACATTCTTTTGTCCACATCCATAGCAGAATCGGCCTTGTTTGTCTAGTGGGCAGTCTTGATAGAAATGCCCTTGCTCATTGCAGTTCCAACAAGTAGCCGTTGAGCTAGTCGGAATCGCTGTCACAACTGCTAGATCTGCATCACAATCTGGTGGTGCGTGAAGGTTGGGACAGGAAATCGGGTGACTCTCGATTTCACTCACACGGTGGCGTGGCGCTGCCTTCGAAGTGCTTGCTGTGGTATCAGCAACGTTGAAGCGAGTGGTGCTTCTACCTGTGCCCAGTGAGCCGGCTGCAACGATGCGCAGTTGAGTAGCCTGGATCTGTGTGACTAGGGATCTGACTTGAGAGATTGTGCTGGTAGGCTGAAGACAAATTTTGTGCTGAATATCTGGCAGCAGATTGGATTTAACGATTTCCAAGAACTCATTCTCAGGAATGGGACCTTGTAATTGATCGCGCAGTTGTACTAGGGTCTGATAGTAGTTGGCAAAAGATTCATCAATTTTCTGTTTGCGAGACATCAACTGAAATCGCACCTTCAGGTCGTCTTTTGGCGCTCCCCATTCTGATAGTAGTGCTGCTTTTATATACTCCCAATTGGGAGTAGAGTCTTGTCTCAGCAGAGACTAGTACCAGTCCGTGGCCGGACCTGAGAGTAACGTATTCATATTCTTCACTAACAACTCGAAATCGCCCTCTAGAGCGGAGTAAGTTAGTGCTTCTACGCGAAAGACGAATTCTTCCACTGCGAGTCGTGAGCTATCACCATCTCCATCTCCGAATTGGGCTACCTGTCCGTCTATGCCACGGACCAGAATAGGAACTAGCGGGCTGTGCCTGCCTACTGGTCTGCTCACCATGCCTTGGAGCAGGGGGTGCTTGATTATGGGAAGTGTTAGCTGGTGCTGACATGCCTTGAACTTGTGAGTAAGGTAGGGGTGGGAAATGAGTTCCGCCTGGCACCTGCTGGCCAATCGTGGATGACGATCTCAAATTAGGAGACCGTGGCAAGTCTGGGAAATATCTAGGGGGTATGATAGGGTCATTAATAGCTGGGGGTGGGCGTGATACATCCACACGAGGTATAGCTAACGAGAGTTGCTGCTGAATACTGCTGTGTTTCAGCACGCAATGTTGTCAAACTGCGTTCTAGCCCCTCACGCACTAAATCCTGTAGCTGCACTCTAAGGCCTGCCAGCAATGCTTCGCTTGCCACTAGACCTTGTCCTGCCGCGACTTGTGTGGGACTATTCCCATGAGAGGTTGCAGCTGAACTGTTAGCTCGTTGTGGACTAGGCGGAAGGGATGCACTAGCATGCGGAGACACCTGAGGTGTCGAAAGGCCGGGCAATAGAAACGGTGGGGCTGGTTGTTGATTACCATGCCGAGTTGAACGTTTGGGTACTGTCCCAGTATAAGCGGAGAAGTCTTGTTGGCTTAATGCATATCTACAGTTAGGACAGCTAGCTTCTTCCGAAATCCACTTCTGGAGACAAGCTCGGTGGAACATGTGGCCGCATGATGTCACCAAGGGTTTTTTTCTTGAGGACCAGTCTCCATCTTGGCAGATGGAACACTGCTCTGGTCGAGGTAGAGGAGCATCGGCTCCAGGTGGGGGTGTTCTTGCAGTAGCCATTTGCTGTTGCTCTTAGCGTACACACGCCACTAAATTGTTCAAACCGAAAATCTAAATTTTAGTCGTATCCGGGAAATAGTTTAAGGTCTGACTATTGCAATGAAGTCAGGCCGTTGCACGAATTCACGTTTGTTACAAAAAATCAAAATAAATTATCGTCCTATAAATTCGGATCGTTACATCAACTAAGGTCGTCGCCGAAATTCAAAAGTCGATGACCGAATAAAAGTTTGTTGATAAAAAAAAATGTTGATTTACGAAACGCATCGGAGCAAAAGAAATCGTTGAGAAAAACGGAAAAATATATATATATACATAAGCTCTCCCCCACTCTCTCTCCAAGTGGGCCTACGCCAATCGTTCGTCCTACGTAACTTAAGTTAGAAATCAATGTTGACTCTGGGGGAAATTGGGAAAGGGATGGAGCGTTAGGAAGGGTTGAACCCCGTTGACTAATTGGCTATCAGCCAAGAAGGCACCTCGTAGGTTCATAACCCTGTCATGCCACATGACTAAGGTCGATAGTCTACCATGTGAAAAGGAGAATAATTAAAATTGGAAAAATAATATCGAACATAAGGTTCTTGTGGAGCCGAGTACCTTTGATTCAAATGCAATTTGAAACAGCTTTTTATCGCTTCTTCACTAGATACGAGACCACTGCGTCAGGCATTTAGCTAGCAGCCAGATGTCCGCATCGTCAGGGTCTCAGTTCCCAGTAAAGAAGTCGGACGTACTCACGGTGTTATCTGGCCCCACGTTGGGCGCCATCTATGTTAGGGATTTGCCTGTTCAAAAAAACGGTGAAGACATCAGGATGACACAAGTCATCTCACTGACGTCAATCAGTTGCTTCTTTATACGATGGTTATAAACTGGCCGGCACGATCGCTCTCCTCGGCTAGGGCGTAGAGTTACTGGGGTGGGTAAAACCAACAAACCAGTCAGCCGTCGCGGCAATAACACAGAAATAAATCGTGCCGCGATAAAAACTGTGGGACAAATGAGTTCCATAATAGAACTGTAAGGATTTGACTAAGGAATGGGACTGCCAAAACTACTAAACAGGAGCCAGTCGTCAACATGGACTTCTATATAGTGAGGACAGGTGTCAGGTCCTCAGATGAGGGGAAGCAGACGGCATGCATGTTCATAAGATCAGAGGAGCACATTGGCATACCTACAGTCCACCTCGCCTCAACACCACTCAACCTGAAATGGAAGCAACCCTAATGTCATCTGCTCGGTAACAATACACAGATGGCCTTATCTATTATACGAGAGTAGCTGAGGCTACATACTGATCTGCGGACGAGGCCGATTCATGCTGGCCGCCCCAGAAAGAGAGAGGAGAGGAGGAGGAATTTAGGACTTCAGCAACACATGGTTATCACTAATATAAAAACTTTATCCTGTATGATGTATGTAATTATTGAATAAGCATTCTTCGATTAATAGTATCCAATATTATGATTACAAGGCCACTACCTTCCGACCTACGTTCTTTTAAGCAAACGTTTCAAAATGTAGGTACATAAGTGATTGTCGGATGGTACCTTTACACTAAACTAAATAAAAAAAATAAAACGTCTTACAAGGTATTGATAAATTGAGGCCAGTTTCATAATCTCAAAAAAAAATATACAAACTATATATATAAAGCAACTTGGGATGCTACCACTTGGAAGTACGAATCTAACTTACTGAGCATCGATATAACTGCTATGTATGGGTATGTATACGGTTTTTTCTTTTATATTTTGATTTTGACAAACATTTAAATTATTCATGTCCAGTAAAATACCTTGAAATAGCGCGAAAACTGAATTCGATGTAAGTAGCACAAATAGAAAAAAGCTCGATTGGTTCTTATCAACTTTCTTACAGTCTTTAAACATGTTGCTACGATTTAAATCGCCTCGACTTTGTCAAACCCAGAATTTCTTTATAATTTGATATATCCCTAGTCTATTGAACATCATTGTACATACATACAGAAAATTGAGACAGAGTGAATAAATCATTAAAACTATTCAAAAACCAGAATTTCAATTTGTGTCAACTATTCAAAAAAATTCAGCTAATATATCTTGCTTTTATGTAACGTCTTAACTACTAATCTATGGTTTATAGAGAAATTGTGAAAAATACAGAAAACATTAAGAAATCCCATTAACACCTATAAATACAAGAAATTCATTGAAATAGCAATTCTGCCCCGCAACCAGAAGTTGCTTACTACGACGATTATCAATTTTAGAAATATACGAGGGGATATGTCAAAGAACTTTCGAGTTCTCTTCCCCTTTCTCTTGATTAATAAATTATTTGTGCAAGAATTAAATAATTACCGAAATAAATGTCGAGTATTGGGGCATTTAGAAGTGTTAAAGGAGAATTTTTATCAATTTATCATAATAAACACAATTTTCACGGAAATGCTATAGTAACTAGTTCACTTAGTATTAGTTAAAATATTAATTGTTCTTTAATTTTTAAATTGGGCGATTAAGGAAGAGTGAAAAAGTACTCACCGTAGTTAATGTTTGTTTGTTGCATCCCTCGAGGAGGCCTCCTGGAACTGCTCTTCTAAAATATAAAAATGGTAAAGAAATCACGCGAACCTATTCGCCCGCCCTGGCAGTCTACACTCTATCTATCTTATTATGCTGCTTATGATTAATTAACTGCGTTCTACGCGTATGGTTTCCGCACGTAAACCGATGCTTTTGTCTGGTAGATATGTTTTTTTTCGCACTAAGGGTGTTCCAACAAGGATGTTCCAAAAGGATCGTTCCTTGAAATTTGTGCTTTCTGTTGGTGCTGTACTGAACCTCAAAAAAATCGTGGCCCGCCTTATGAGACGGGCGTCAGCCACTAACTTCGTTATCCCTAACGGGGGGAGGTGTGGGAAGAGAGCAAACCTAACGCAATGACCATAATTTAGTATAAATGTAACAAAAAAACTTTCTGAATTTTCACCCTTTTCCTACTAACTCCTTTTTTGTACGACACCTTCCGCGTTTCCTTGCTTAGCCGAGTTGTCTCTGACCGTTGAATTGTGTGCACGGGTTAACCCGGACTTCTTTCCGCAATTATGCCTTTGGGGAAGGACAATATAGATAAATTTTAATTTTATTTTATTTTATTTTCAGTTGTTGTTTTTGCATCTTTATGCTTACCTCCCGTACAATATGAGGAAGGAGACCCGGACTTCTTCGCCCCTTATTTCCGTGCTGCACTAATTTCCTTGGGCAATTTTGCCTAAATGCACGGAAATTTTCTTACTTAATAATTTTTCTTTTGAGGTGCTCAAAATGTTTTTATTTTTAACTTTCACTTGCACACTCCGTATTCAAAATGGGAAAATTTTTCTTCGCGTCTCTTGTTACTCGGTCGATGCCGTTCAATATGCCGCACAGAAAAGAACGTGTGGCTCGTCCCAGGGTTTGTAAAATTTTCCGTGTGTGCGGAGCTAGTAAGCAGAAGGCTGTCAGGGTCGCCGGTGACGGAGGCATCATGGGAGGTGCCCTTTCATAGGACGAATCCTTTCCCTGAGCGCACTCACGCTGCCCAGTGAAGACCCATCAGAAAACCAATTCCATCATGGACTAAAAGAAAAATTTCGCACATGTGCTCGGTGACCTTTCTGAAAGGTCGTGGCCGCCGCCGTTGGCTCTTTGAAGGTACAGGATCCCGAACATCCCGTAGGCTTCACTGGACCTCGCCCCAGATACGCCAGTATAGCTCCAGTGAAGCTTTATCCTATTAGGCGCCTTTTACGCCAGGCGGGATTTGCCGTGGAAGGATTCTCGCCCCCCTTTCCACAGGGGGAATCGAATAGAGACATCCTGTGCTCAACTTGAGCCAAAAGGTTTCGTACAATTCCGCTGAAAGATTGAATGGGAAAAACCTAGTAGGTGATTTTTGGTGAAGGCTGGACTCGTGAAAGAGATTTCATAATTATAAACACTTCAGGTTTCAACTTTAGAAAGCAAAATCACTATTAGTGAACAACAGATCAAAAGTCTTCCCCTTTTCTTTTACTGGCAGGGAATACGATTTCCTGGCGAGACTTTCAATTTCAGAAGGTAAGTACAGATGAATATTCCGTGATTTGAGTGCACGTAGGGGTTAGTGTTCGTTATGAATATCTGATATTGGACAAGAAGGACGGACGTCGATCGGACGTCACTGACGAATATCCTTCGCGTGAAATATGCCTACAAGTTTGCCCTGGGGCTCCTCTAGTTCATATAGAGAATTGCCCTTTTTGGACCTCACCCGGCATTTGAGGAACTTCTTTCCCAATTTAGCGCTAACTTGATTTTTAAAGCTGCTTTGCAAGAAATTTAGCCTGTACACTTCTTGTCCCACCTTGAATTCCACGGGCTTGGATCGAATATTGTATGCCTTCGCACCTTGTTCAAAAGCCTTATCCAGGTTCTCCTGAGCTTTGGCGTGAATCAGCTGAACTTTGTCTGCTGTGTCCACTACTAATGATTCGTTCATTGTCCCCAACTTCCGAAGAAGGTCAAAAGTATTGGCATGCTGAATCATGTTGAACCCGAATAGCACTTTTAAGGCGAGAAGCCTGTCGCTTGATGTAGAGAACTCCTCAATGAGCTGGCTACATGACTTAGCTTCTCATCCCATTTATTGTGTTCGTTTTGTATATAGGCTCGGATTCCTGATAGCACTGATCTGTTCACCCGTTCAGAAGCATTTGCTTGCGGAGAATATAAGGCAGTCCTCACGTGTTGAATGCCGTACCTTTCTAATAATTTGGCGAACTGAATTGAGCGGAACTGTGTTCCGTTGTCGGTAACTATAGTTTCGGGCACTCCAAACATGTGAAAAACTTCGGTTTCTACAAATTTGCATACTTGCTGGGTACTCGCATTCTTAAGTGGTTTCAGTAGGGGATATTTGGAAAAGTGGTCGAGGGCAATTATAATGCAAACGTTTCCATTCGTGGACCTGGGATAAGGACCTAACAAATCGAGATACAGTCGTTGCCAGGGTCTTTCAGTTTCCGCCTGTGCACCCATTAGTGGACGGAGTATCGTGTTTGGTGCTTTCGTTTCTTTGCACACCTCGCAAGAACCGATATAATTTTTTACGTCAATTGTCATCCGCGGCCAGTAAAAGTGTCGCCATATTCTGTCCAGCGGGTTGCCAATGCCACCGTGAGAACATTGAGGTGGATCATGTGCTCTTGCCACAATGTCGGAAACGAGCCCTCGGGGAACCCAAAGCTTCCAAGCTTCTTCTTCTTGAACTGGGTCCCCAGATTGGACTCGTAGCCTCAACTCATCATATTCCAATGACTTAAAATGCGGAGAGTTGAGGTCGATTTCAGAGCCCGGATATTCAATCTCTGTCAGCTCTTCGCAATAAATCCGAGAATGGGCATCGGGGACAACATTCAAACTTCCCTTTCGATGTTCAATGGTGAAGTCGAAGCATTGGAGCTTTAGACTCCATCTAGCGAGTCTACCATTAAGGTCTTTTTGGGACATCAGCCATTGCAGGCTAGCATGATCCGTAACTATTTTAAATGGCATTAGTTCGACATATGGCCGAAATTTCTGAACACTCAGAACAGCAGCTAGACACTCTTGTTCCGTAACACTATAGTTTCGTTGAGCAGAATTTAATTTTTTCGATATATACGCGAGGGGTCTTTCGTTTCCCTCATCATCCACTTGCAGTAATACTCCACCAATACCTTGCTGGCTGGCATCGCATTGAATAATGAAAGGCCTAGTGAAGATTGGGCTTACCAGTAACGGTGCAGAAGTCAGTCGGCATTTAAGCTCTTCAAAGGAATCTTGGGCTGCTTGAGACCATTCGAATTTCCTGGACTTTTTAAGAGTGTCCGTTATAGAAGCGGTCAGCTCCGCGTAATTCGGTATGAATCTACGGTACCATCCCGCCATACCTAGTAAGCGGCGGACTTGGCGGACATTTTTGGGTGGTGGATAATCGATTATCGATTTTGTCCTAATCTGTTTGAATACCTCCATTCCCAATGATAAAACCGAGATATTTGGTCTCTTTTAAACAAAACTTACTTTTCACTATGTTAATGGTAAGTCCAGCCTCCCTCAAGCAATTCGCTACTCGAGCCAGCAATTCTAGATGAGTGTCAAAGTCTTGAGACAAGACTAGCAATTCGTCCAAATAGACGAGGACATTGTCACGCAAGTCGAACGGGATAACTTTATCCATCAAGCGGCACATCGTTTGTGGAGCGTTATACAGCCCGAATGGCATCACTGTATACTGGTAGAGAGGGTGACCAGGTACCGTAAATGCAGTCTTTTCTCTAGAGTCCTTATCCAGTGGAATCTGCCAAGAAGCATCCTTTAGGTCGAGACTGGTTATGTACTTGGCAGGTGGAAGTCGACCCAGGATTCCATCTATTTGTGGAAGGGGATAGGCCTCCTTTTTTGACACCGAGTTGACTTTCCGTGCATCGAAACACAATCTGACTTTACCGGGCTTCCTCACTAGGACGACGGGGGAACTCCACGGACTCTGGCTCTCCTCTATTACTCCCAGTGACAACATTCGATTCAACTCTACATCCATTAAGCCCTGGACCGCCGGAGAGATTGGATAAAAACGTTGTTTTATCGGGAGGGCATCACCGGTCTCAATTCTGTGTGTCAATAGTCTTGTTTTTCCTAAGCCCAAGGCAGCAAAGGAGGTGAAAAGCTGTTTAGTCGTCTCAAGGCGTCGATGTTCTTGATATGATAGGACATGGCTGTCGGCAGTGGGGTTTGGGCCGGGGCTGGACTGTATTTCTGCGACCACACCTAGAATATCCGGGGCTAGGCCAAAAAGTCTCCAGAAATCGATTCCCAGGTATAATGTCTGAGTAAGGCCGGGAACTATGAAAACACGTACATTTTTGGTTTCACCACGGAAAGAGATATCGATATCGGCATGACCATGAACACCCGTCGTGGCCCCATTTGCTACTTGCACTAGCGTCTTATACTGTTTCCAGGGGACGTTGGCTTCCGATAACCTCTCGACAGCTCCTTTTCCTAGAATGCTAACAGTGGCTCCGCTGTCCAGTAATCCAGCCTCTCTTCTTCCGAGCAGATACACCTCAGCATAGGGCCGAATGTCAGTACTTTGGGACACTGTGATATGGGCTAGTTTTTTTCTTTCAAGCTTTACGCGTTTCTGAAATTCTCGCCACCTAATCGTGGACTTCTTGGGTTTATTTCTAATTGTCAAATCAGGTATGCTATCTCGTGGGCACCCAGCATGTGATGCAAAAATCCGAGATCTAGCCGCTTCATAATTTCTCATCCGAATGTGGTATGGCTTTATCGGATATAAGGCCGGTTTATAGCTGCTCGTTATCACTGGGTCTGCTGGCCGCCTTAATATCTTGACTAGGGTAGGTTGAACTTGATCCTTGGTCATTTCAGAAGTCTTGATCACAGTTGGTATTAATTTATCATCAGAGATGATGAGCATGTCAGGTGGGTCGTCTAACAGATGTGATTTCGATTCTATATGGGTAGATTTAGAAGTATAGAAGTCGATTAGATCATCGGCTTCCCCAATAGACTGAGCGGAGCTGCGGAGTGCATCACAATCTGGTGGTGCGTGAAGGTTGGGACAGGAAATCGGGTGACTCTCGATTTCACTCACACGGTGGCGTGGCGCTGCCTGCGAAGTGCTTGCTGTGGTATCAGCAACGTTGAAGCGAGTGGTGCTTCTACCTGTGCCCAGTGAGCCGGCTGCAACGATGCGCAGTTGAGTAGCCTGGATCTGTGTGACTAGGGATCTGACTTGAGAGATTGTGCTGGTAGGCTGAAGACAAATTTTGTGCTGAATATCTGGCAGCAGATTAGATTTAACGATTTCCAAGAACTCATTCTCAGGCATGGGACCTTGTAATTGATCGCGCAGTTGTACTAGGGTCTGATAGTAGTTGGCAAAAGATTCATCAATTTTCTGTTTGCGAGACATCAACTGAAATCGCACCTTCAGGTCGTCTTTTGGCGCTCCCCATTCTGATAGTAGTGCTGCTTTTATATACTCCCAATTGGGAGTAGAGTTTTGTCTCAGCAGAGACCAGTACCAGTCCGTGGCCGGACCTGAGAGTAACGTATTCATATTCTTCACTAACAACTCGAAATCGCCCTCTAGAGCGGAGTAAGTTAGTGCTTCTACGCGAAAGACGAATTCTTCCACTGCGAGTCCTGAGCTATCACCATCTCCATCTCCGAATTGGGCTACCTGTCCGTCTATGCCACGGACCAGAATAGGAACTAGCGGGCTGTGCCTGCCTACTGGTCTGCTCACCATGCCTTGGAGCAGGGGGTGCTTGATTATGGGAAGTGTTAGCTGGTGCTGACATGCCTTGAACTTGTGAGTAAGGTAGGGGTGGGAAATGAGTTCCGCCTGGCACCTGCTGGCCAATCGTGGATGACGATCTCAAATTAGGAGACCGTGGCAAGTCTGGGAAATATCTAGGGGGTATGATAGGGTCATTAATAGCTGGGGGTGGGCGTGATACATCCACACGAGGTATAGCTAACGAGAGTTGCTGCTGAATACTGCTGTGTTTCAGCACGCAATGTTGTCAAACTGCGTTCTAGCCCCTCACGCACTAAATCCTGTACCTGCACTCTAAGGCCTGCCTGCAATGCTTCGCTTGCCACTAGACCTTGTCCTGCCGCGACTTGTGTGGGACTATTCCCACGAGAGGTTGCAGCTGAACTGTTAGCTCGTTGTGGACTAGGCGGAAGGGATGCACTAGCATGCGGAGACACCTGAGGTGTCGGAAGGCCGGGCAATAGAAACGGTGGGGCTGGTTGTTGATTACCATGCCGAGTTGAACGTTTGGGTACTGTCCCAGTATAAGCGGAGAAGTCTTGTTGGCTTAATGCATATCTACAGTTAGGACAGCTAGCTTCTTCCGAAATCCACTTCTGGAGACAAGCTCGGTGGAACATGTGGCCGCATGATGTCACCACGGGTTTTTTTCTTGAGGACCAGTCTCCATCTTGGCAGATGGAACACTGCTCTGGTCGAGGTAGAGGAGCATCGGCTCCAGGTGGGGGTGTTCTTGCAGTAGCCATTTGCTGTTGCTCTTAGCGTACACACGCCACTAAATTGTTCAAACCGAAAATCTAAATTTTAGTCGTATCCGGGAAATAGTTTAAGGTCTGACTATTGCAATGAAGTCAGGCCGTTGCACGAATTCACGTTTGTTACAAAAAATCAAAATAAATTATCGTCCTATTAATTCGGATCGTTACATCAACTAAGGTCGTCGCCGAAATTCAAAAGTCGATGACCGAATAAAAGTTTGTTGATAAAAAAAATGTTGATTTACGAAACGAATCGGAGCAAAAGAAATCGTTGAGAAAAACGGAAAAATATATATATGTACATAAGCTCTCCCCCCACTCTCTCTCCAAGTGGGCCTACGCCAATCGTTCGTCCTACGTAACTTAAGTTAGAAATCAATGATGACTCTGGGGGAAATTAGGAAAGGATGGAGCGTTAGGAAGAGTTGAACCCCGTTGACTAATTGGCTATCAGCCAAGAAGGCACCTCGTAGGTTCATAACCCTGTCATGCCACATGACTAAGGTCGATAGGCTACCATGTGAAAAGGAGAATAATTTAAATTGGAAAAATAATATCGAACATAAGGTTCTTGTGGAGCCGAGTACCTTTGATTCAAATGCAATTTGAAACTGCTTTTTATCGCTTCTTCACTAGATACGAGACCACTGCGTCAGGCATTTAGCTAGCAGCCAGATGTCCGCATCGTCAGGGTCTCAGTTCCCAGTAAAGAAGTCGGACGTACTCACGGTGTTATCTGGCCCCACGTTGGGCGCCATCTATGTTAGGGATTTGCATGTTAAAAAAAACGGTGAAGACATCAGGATGACACAAGTCATCTCACTGACGTCAATCAGTTGCTTCTTTATACGATGGTTATAAACTGGCCGGCACGATCGCTCTCCTCGGCTAGGGCGTAGAGTTACTGGGGTGGGTAAAACCAACAAACCAGTCAGCCGTCGCGACAATAACACAGAAATAAATCGTGCCGCGATAAAAACTCTAGGGCAAATGAGTTCCATAATAGAACTGTAAGGATTTGACTAAGGAATGGGACTGCCAAAACTACTAAACAGGAGCCAGTCGTCAACATGGACTTCTATATAGTGAGGACAGGTGTCAGGTCCTCAGATGAGGGGAAGCAGACGGCATGCATGTTCATAAGATCAGAGGAGCACATTGGCATACCTACAGTCCACCTCGCCTCAACACCACTCAACCTGAAATGGAAGCAACCCTAATGTCATCTGCTCGGTAACAATACACAGATGGCCTTATCTATTATACGAGAGTAGCTGAGGCTACATACTGATCTGCGGACGAGGCCGATTCATGCTGGCCGCCCCAGAAAGAGAGAGGAGAGGAGGAGGAATTTAGGACTTCAGCAACACATGGTTATCACTAATATAAAAACTTTATCCTGTATGATGTATGTAATTATTGAATAAGCATTCTTCGATTAATAGTATCCAATATTATGATTACAAGGCCACTACCTTCCGACCTACGTTCTTTTAAGCAAACGTTTCAAAATGTAGGTACATAAGTGATTGTCGGATGGTACCTTTACACTAAACTAAATAAAAAAAATAAAACGTCTTACAAGGTATTGATAAATTGAGGCCAGTTTCATAATCTCAAAAAAAATATACAAACTATATATATAAAGCAACTTGGGATGCTACCACTTGGAAGTACGAATCTAACTTACTGAGCATCGATATAACTGCTATGTATGGGTATGTATACGGTTTTTTCTTTTATATTTTGATTTTGACAAACATTTAAATTATTCATGTCCAGTAAAATACCTTGAAATAGCGCGAAAACTGAATTCGATGTAAGTAGCACAAATAGAAAAGAGCTCGATTGGTTCTTATCAACTTTCTTACAGTCTTTAAACATGTTGCTACGATTTAAATCGCCTCGCCTTTGTCAAACCCAGAATTTCTTTATAATTTGATATATCCCTAGTCTATTGAACATCATTGTACATACATACATATATATATATCAGAAAATTGTGACAGAGTGAATAAATCATTAAAGCTATTCAAAAACCAGAATTTCAATTTGTGTTAACTATTCAAAAAAATTCAGCTAATATATCTTGCTTTTATGTAACGTCTTAACTACTAATCTATAGTTTATAGAGAAAATGTGAAAAATACAAAAAACATTAAGAAATCCCATTAACACCTATAAATACAAGAAATTCATTGAAATAGCAATTCTGCCCTGCAACCAGAAGCTGCTTACTACGACGATTATCAATTTTAGAAATATACCAGGGGATATGTCAAAGAACTTTCGAGTTCTCTTCCCCTTTCTCTTGATTAATAAATTATTTGTGCAAGAATTGAATAATTACCGAAATAAATGTCGAGTATTTGGGGCATTTAGAAGTGTTAAAGGAGAATTTTTATCAATTTATCATAATAAACACAATTTTCACGGAAATGCTACAGTAACTAGTTCACTTAGTATTAGTTAAAATATTAATTGTTCTTTAATTTTTAAATTGGGCGATTAAGGAAGAGTGAAAAAGTACTCACCGTAGTTAATGTTTGTTTGTTGCATCCCTCGAGGAGGCCTCCTGGAACTGCTCTTCTAAAATATAAAAATGGTAAAGAAATCACGCGAACCTATTCGCCCGCCCTGGCAGTCTACACTCTATCTATCTTATTATGCTGCTTATAATTAATTAACTGCGTTCTACGCGTATGGTTTCCGCACGTAAACCGATGCTTTTGTCTGGTAGATATGTTTTTTTTCGCACTAAGGGTGTTCCAACAAGGATGTTCCAAAAGGATCGTTCCTTGAAATTTGTGCTTTCTGTTGGTGCTGTACTGAACCTCAAAAAAATCGTGGCCCGCCTTATGAGACGGGCGTCAGCCACTAACTCCGTTATTCCTAACGGGGGGAGGTGTGGGAAGAGAGCAAACCTAACGCAATGACCATAATTTAGTATAAATGTAACAAAAAAAACTTTCTGAATTCTCACCCTTTTTCTACTAACTACTTTTTTGTACGACACCTTCCGCGTTTCCTTGCTTAGCCGAGTTGTCTCTGACCGTTGAATTGTGTGCACGGGTTAACCCGGACTTCTTTCCGCAATTACGCCCTTGGGGAAGGACAATATAGATAAATTTTAATTTTATTTTATTTTATTTTCAGTTGTTGTTTTTGCATCTTTATGCTTACCTCCCGTACAATATGAGGAAAGAGACCCGGACTTCTTCGCCCCTTATTTCCGTGCTGCACTAATTTCCTTGGGCAATTTTACCTAAATGCACGGAAATTTTCTTACTTAATAATTTTTCTTTTGAGGTGCTCAAAATGTTTTTATTTTTAACTTTCACTTGCACACTCCGTATTCAAAATGGGAAAATTTTTCTTCGCGTCTCTTGTTACTACGGTCGATGCCGCTCAATATGCCGCACAGAAAAGAACGTTAGTAACACGCACTTCGTAGGTATAGCCGCCGGTTGTGTTGTCCGCTATTTAGTGTGTCTCTTTCCCGCCCATTTTAACTGTGGGTGGAAACAGGCAATCCAATCGCCACGACAGCAAAACATTACGCGACTTGACAGCTCCTCACATGTAATCTTCTTCTTCCCTTTCGAGAAGATTCTAAAGAATTTGGGCACGTTCGCTCTGTGAACCATAGTTAGCGCCGGATCACATGGCACCGTGTGTCCCCTCGAGCAAAATTACACGCAGAAAAGGCAGTTTGCTGCATTTTTCCTTAAACGTGTCATCCTCACCGGTTTGCTACGCCACGATTACATAACAATATCAAGTGCACACAATTGTGTATCGAACAGATAACCTACCATTCTCAAATAAGAAAGTTGCTCAAAGTTCAACTTTTCTCACTCTTGAAAGTCAAAGGAGGGGTTAAATTTTGTTTTGGTTTGTAAATGTTGGAAGTATAAAGCTTTCGAATCATCCATTTCGGTTATTAAAATAGCGAAATACATTTTATTCAAATTCACGAATTCATCATAAATTGTAACTTTGCAAAATACAGGAATTAAAGCGCTACCTACTTTTCGTCTATTTAAAACATCAGTCACAGAGCAGATACAATACAGGTCTTGTAAATATATATATTCATGGAAAAGTTAAGAAGGTTTGACTAAGAAGCCAAGCTGAGAACATACCCATGATGCAAAGCACAGCATGGTAGGAAGGACATAGGGAAAAGAGCGAAAGGCATCTAACATTGCAAAGGCGCTCGAGTGAGACAATCTGACAAGTTTTTGCTAAATAGCCAATGAGCTTGAAGACTCTAAAAGCTAAAACTGTGCGACTAGCCCCGGCTCAGATATGGGAATTGTATTCCATGCTAGGTCCTTATAGAGGAGCACTAGATTTGATGGGATGAAATATTTCTTATACATTTTCTAAAAAAAGACATTTCGATGCTTCTCTGGCAACAGAGAAGATGTGATCTGCTCAGCTTAATTTACAAGAAATATTAATGCCAAGGATGCATAAAGACGGTGTACCAGAAATTATCAGTGCGCCATCAAAATAAATGGTAGTGTTAAAGTTATGATTTTGTTTTAAAGACAAGAGACAGCTTTGTGACTTAGATGACTTGAATTCGACATGATTCGCTTTATCTAGCGATGATATTATCAAGGTCGTTAATCAATTATCTAATTATGCAAACTCTATTGACAGATGTGGCATTCCCTCCGGAGTCCCTAACTGTGTTAAAGCAGTAAGCGAAATCAAGGGTACTGTGATAGGCAAAACTATGGATAGGCTTAAAAGTAAGGAAAATCAGATAAGTAATGAAAATTAAGAAGAGGGATAGAGAGATAACAGAGCCCTGAGGCACACCGGCATTTATAGCGTGAGGTTCTGGTGAAACACTATCTAGTACAACCGGTATTAGGCGATCAGATAAAAAGCTTTCAATCTACAATAAAAGAAGAGGGAGAGACTAGGTGCTTTAAGTTTAATAAGAGGGCTGAATGCCAGACTCTACCCAAGACCTTTGAAATATCTAGGGTAGCGATTTTGGACCATCACAATTGTGAGAAGTAGGGTTCTTACGTTTCGTAAGAAAGGCCAGCAATTCTCCAGTTGAGCGTCCAGTCCGGAAGCCATATTGATGATCATTGATGAGTTGATTAATTTCTAGATACTTCATTAATTTGGAGTTAATGATAGATTCAAAAATCTTTGCAAGGATCAAAGTGATTGCAGTTGGTCAATAATTTGAAGGATCGCTACCCTCTTCTTTCTTGGGAATAGTTTGAACGTGAGCTAGTTTTCAGCCAGTTGAAAATTTTCTTGTCGATTAAGACAAGTACAATAGTTTGCGCATAGGTTAAGCCAAGGATGAAGCACACCTTTTAATTAACAGGGGTGAAAACCCATCAGGACCTACGGATTTAGAGAAGCTTATAGACGCTATAAGGATCTTGAACACACCTCACCTACGGATGTGTACTGGATCTTGTATACATCCACACGGGAGATACAAAATATGTGTCTGTGAAGTGCACAGAAAACGAGAATTTTGGGCGAATCTACCAACCAAGATATTAGCTTTATCCAGGGAGTCAGCAACCACTTCACCATCGTGAAGCTATAGAGTAATTAGTGAAGTTGTTTTTGATGGTTTTGGCCAGGGAGCAGAAGCCTTTGCTACCCCTGATTCCAAGATTCTTAGTCCAACCTTTCTCTTAAAAAGAAATTTTGCCTCTCCGGAAAATGGACTTGGAGAGTGCACCTTGTCGACTTGTTTCAATTCTGGACATGAATACAATTCATACGCAGACTCGTTTGCTTTTTTTACTTTTCGTTAAAACAAGAGCGACTTTGTTGTTGTTGAGACCTACTGTAGTAATAAGAAATGCATTCATCCATGCAAAGACTTAAAATGTCACTAAGTTCTAATGTGCATTCATCAACATCGCTAGAAGCAAAACAGACCGACCAATCAATTTCTCTAAGATACTGATTGAAAATTTCCCAATCAGTATTAATATTATCTTTTTGTTTAACGTGTGAGCTAAGCATTCTAGTAAAACTATTGCATTTTACGAAATAAAAGAAAACGTATTCCAAAATAAATCGTTTGCTTTGAATTTAATAACTCACTACACCAATATACAATGATTTGTTTGAAATTTTGTGCAATAAGGATATACAATGTGATGATAAAACCGCATCTTGAATACTGCTCCACAATATTGTTTCTGTGGACAAAATAGGGAATTGAACGCCTCCAGAAAATGCAGAATAAAACGATGCGAAGTATACTGTTGTGTAGTAGATATTCATCTTTTAAATGGATGTTGATACGCTTAAGTGGATGAAAGTACAACAAAGAATTGAGCGAAATGTACTCTTATTCATTTTTAAAATAAAGAGTGGGATATTACCAAACTACCTTAAAGAAAAGATGACCTTCGTGGCGGATGTTCAACCCTACAATTTGAGGAATATGGATGTCAATGTGAGATTGGAGTATTACAACAAAGCGAGAATGCAGAATTCGTTAATATGCAAGGGGTTCCAGTTGTACAACAAGTTACCTGAAGACATAAAAAGAGAGACGTCTATTAGTTGTTTTAAAAAGAAATGCATAGAATTTATAAAATGTTACCGTAGTTGAAAGCATATTCTAAATACTAATAAAGATTATTCTATTCTATTATATTCTATTCTATACGTAAAATTGAGTATATTCATTTGTCTTTCCAACGGTAATGATAAGCGGCTGTAAAGCTGTCCTTGTTTGCGAACAAGCCTGTCGTTTTTTATCGATAATAATGTCGTTTTCGCTCGTTTGTGGTTCGAGCAGACTGATAGTTACAAATACTAGATTCAATTCTTTTTCCGCCAATAACTTTAGAAGACGGGACCAGAACATCATGAAGAAGCTGGAGCAGCATAATACTTTTGTTATCTGTCAAAATTAACCGGTTTACTAAGAAAAATAAAAATAATTTCTGCATATTATCCATAATTTCAGTAAATTCTGTAAGAGACAGTTTAGCTGCATAGTATCTTTAACCCGTTCTTTAAAGAGCGGTATTGTATTTGTGCAAAATTTTTCCCAGTGGTCATACCAAAAGTCCTTATTAGGGTAAACGTACTTGTAGTCCATTTCAACCTATGCATATTATAGAATATTAGTTTAAAACTTGCTTCATTCTAAAAATAACTACTTACCAACTCGGGGGCCTGGGCATATTTATAAAGGGGCCAATCTTGAAAAATTTGATAGAGAGGTAATTGGGAATTAAGCTGCTGTCCGCGATGTTTTATGGTTTTCCGCCATTTAGGTAGTACTTCATCCCATTTTCGCAAATACTTCAGCATTTGGGATATTTCACGCATTGCTGCAACAGTTAATCCTAACGAAAGCCACTCCCTTATTATGATATGGGAAAAAACCAAAAGCATGTTACCTGTTTCGAAGCTCTTTGAGGTAGTAGGTTTGGAAGTACGAAACTTCCTCCGAGCACATTTTCGACCTTGATATCTGTCCCACAATTTTCCTTTCGGCGGGTTTGTACCTCTTCCAATATAGTACGTCGACTGCAATTGATTTGTTTTCAATAAGTTTAAAAATAATTTAAAAAACTACCATTAGTTCTGTAGGAAATAACTTAACAACTTGTTCTGAGGGATTTATACATTTCGATACAGATATCGTTTTCAATGAAATGTTGTATTATTTTTTGAACAAGTTGTGTCCTATCCTCTGGACAAAGTAAACCTTTCTCTTCATATCTACCAAAAAGGGCCATGTTCAGTTTTGATTATTATGTCTAAAACAATAACCTAAATAAATGCAAATAAATTAATTAAGTAGTTCAAGAAAAGCATAATTTAGGTTTCGCACATACACCGCCAAGACTTTTGCTACTGTACCGTTATAAAGATTTTTGTTGCATTTATCTATCAGTAGTGAGGTTAGAGATTCTGTGAAAACAAATTTAATAAAAAAAAACATCAACTTCCGCTATATGAATTTAGTTAACCGTATATTTTCTTCGTAATATATAACTAATATGTTAGTTAAATTATTTAAATTAATTAATTAATAAAAAAGCAGAGTTATGATGTATTAATATAAGGATTAGCTATTCGCTGAACGGCTATTAACTTGAGCAATGAAGATAGATCGATCAGAAACTTTTTACGCAAAGGTTTGGAAAACTTGAAAGTCTAGACCAATCTAGAGAAGTCCTTCCTTTAATATTAACGTATTTATACCCCGTCAAATAGTAAATACAATGCTCACAAATAGAACTTTCACTTGCTCAGAATAGCATTCAATATTTTATAAGTAAGCTCACTCAATAGAATTTCAATGAAAAACTTAAGTATTTTAAACAGCGTATAATACACTAGCTCCACTAAACCAAACCACTATGAGCACTCAAATTCAACTGGAACTGTAGAACTGATTACTTGAGACTCCACACAATTCAATTCAAAAGCCAGTCGGTGCGTCACGCCGCACAATATACGAAATATAAACCTACACAGTAAAAAATAATTCCCTAAAGTGAGTGGCAACAATTTGTGCCACAAAAGTTATTTATCGATAAGATTAGGGAAAGCTCCACCTTTATCCCTAAAATTTAAGGAATTTTCTCATGGTCCATACTACTAAGTACTACTAAGTAGTACGGAATTTATGTTGGTGCGCTGGGCACGCTCAAACAAAATATTGAAAAACAATATATGACTTGTTTTCAAAAACCATGTGTTAATTATATAAACGAAAATATATTTCCAAAAAAAATGTAGCATAATACCTAATTCGTTGAATGTTCTCTTCCTTATATCCAAGAGAGCTTAAAATATCGGGAATTTTACGTACTTTAGAGGTTTTCTGGCGCCAGATACCTAAATTCATTGAATGTTCCATTGATTTGGGGGAAATTAATGAATTTAGTTAACAAATGTAAAAAAAATCAGGAGGTGATAGAGCATACTGAGATTAACAAAACATGATGTGCCCACGTCATGTTTTTCTAATTTCAGTATGCCTTATTACCATTTCCGATTTACGATAAAAAAATTTCGCAATTTTCTGCAGAATGGGTTTGAGTGATATCAATTTGTTTTAGAAAAATTTTTACGTTTCAGATGAGCTATTTACATTTAACCAGTTAAAAACTCTTTATTTTTAAATCTCGTAAATTTCTAAAGATTTTTTGCATAAGTGTGTGTAATAATTTTTTAATCACGTTGTAAAATTTTGAATAAATTTTTAAATATAGAATGAGGGGAAAACATACCATGTCCATGAAAATTTACGTAAATTTTAAAGATAATTTTATCCAAAACATTTGGAAAATTACCCAAATTACATAGGCAAACTTACACTGAACCAGTTTGCAGGTACTTGATTTAAAGAGAATTTCCTAACACTTGGCTTAATATTCACCAAAAAAACTTCGGCAAATTAACAGTTATTATTTAGCTATTTTATTCAAGTTTTCTAAGATCAAACCATGTGTAAAATACAAAATTACTAGCGTAATTTTACATACGTTTTCAATTCCCATATAAATTTTTTTGCCCAAGCGCACTTAGATAGATTTTTAACTGACATAACCTCTTTTGCGGCTATGGATGGAGATACGTTCAAATGTTTGAGCTTCTTCTTTTTTTGGAGCTATTGATGGAGACAGATTGATGCGTGCTCCAGAATATGCGCCCTTAGTGAGGGAAAGATTTATCAGTATGTACTTTAGTCAAGGTATGTAATTGTAGATTAGATAATCCGTCTTCAATTGCTCTTACAGCCTGACTCTCATTATCTTTTAATAAAGATCTAAGAAGTATTTTGTCTGTTGTATATGAGTGTGTAGCTTCATTTATCTTCAACAGTATTACATTTAATCTTTGGTGGAAATCTTGGGTACTTCCCTCGTTTCTCTGTCTCGAATTGCTTAACTGGGACTACAGGGTAGATCTACAGGTCTTGACTTCGAAGATTTGAGTCACAAGAGACTTTAATTCAAACCAAATTGATATTTGGTTACACCTGAATACATCATACACTTCGGCGGATAGTTTACTCTTTATTAAGCTAAGGATGGAGTTCCTTTCATTCGCCGTCGTTGCCGTTGCGTGCATGTCATCAAAACTTGAAATAAATTTGGGAAAATCCTTCGGATTTCCACAGAAATTAGGAATTAATGACTTTGCTTCTGATAATAAGAGGGTAGATTGGTCTCTATAGGAGACGTTAAGATGATGGTCTGTGGAGTTATATGTATTATGTGATATGTTTTGGAATCGGGAGTCCAATTGTTCTTGCAGTGCAATTATAGTGTCTGAGAATGATTTTTCCATGTTTATGTAAACATCATTTGTGAAGTAATCGCACTTGTATTTAAGAATATTTCATTATGAGTGGCCTCAAAATCATCCCATTATTTAAGCAACGAGTTCAATTTTTGGTTTGGCTTGCAGTTGCAAGTGAATTACTATCTATGGAATGAATAATAAGCGATAATGTTTTTCGTCTATCTTCTTGCAACCGAAATCGTAATGTGTTAGAGTGATCATCATGTCCACATTCTTGTATAGCCTCAGTGTTGGTACCATTTTGACAATTTTTGGGAGCTGGGAAGTAAAATGGTTTTTTTTTCGTTATCTGCAAGGCTTGAAATGGACCTCAAAACCTATCAGATAGTATGGCTCTGATGAGGTTGTACCAGTTTTCTGTCTCTTATCAGAGCAGGATTGTTTGAAGTATTCGTGAGTTTCATCGAAAGATTTGTTGTCTTCTGTCATGTTTGAGTTGAGTAATATTTAGATCGAGGTAAATTTGTCTAAGTTTAGAAAAAATATGGAAGAGAGGTAATTTTATATGGAAGATGAAAATAAAAAACAAAAAATTAAATAAATCGATAGGACGTTCAACAAGGAGAATTAGGAAGTAAGTTCTTTATTATGTAATTATTTGTAGAACGTAAAAATTTGTATATGTTTATATATATATACTGCAGCTGGTAAGTAGCTGATCGATTAACGGGATGGAAGAAAATAGCGATTAAATTTGTTTTAATTATAATTAAATATATATCTAATATATATCTGTGGTCAAAGTAAAAAGATGTGGTAAAATTACGTGCAAAAATTGGTTGAGACTCTCAATAATAATGTGTAAATATTTTCGTGTAAATAAATAAGAGGTTTAGATGTAAGGAAATAGGAAAAAAAATATGTATCAATATGATGGAACTATTTCTGGAATTTAATAAAGATAGAAACTTTAATACAATATTCACAAAAAAAAAAGAAAAGAATTGTTGCAAAAATCGCACATCCACAAAAACAAAAATGCGTGAAGACAAGGGTAAGAACACTGGCTTCCAACTATAGTAAAATTTATTACCGAAAAGAAAATGTATTCGAAAATAAAAAACTAAGACAATTTTCACTCTTCCAACCAATATCTTTCGCCTGAACGGTAGGCTCACGAAGTCGTATCGCAGGGGATCGATTCTTGATTTCAGGCGAAGTCCTCTGACCAGCAAGCTCACGGAGCAGCGTTGCCATATTTTTTTTTAAAGAAAACTGTAATAAACAGAAAAAAACTGTCATTGAAAAAAAGATAGCTTCTTCTTAGTTTAAGTATCATTTTTATTATATACGTACTCAGACCATAATAGATATTACAAAAATCACACTTCTTGTAAGAAAAATCACACTTCTTGTAAGAAAAATCACAAAAATTATTAAAATAATAGGTACATTTCTATTGCCACAAAGAGCCTCCTTGGCATAGCATTGCTAACTAAAACTTGAATACTTAGTAGAATATAATTATTAATTATTTTGCATAAATCTTTGTCGAATTTTTTAACATTTCGTTAGAATGTTTAAAATTTTTGCAATCTGAATTTTGCTTTTTTAAATAATCTTTCGTCCTTAAAATTCCTCTAGCCTGCTCCGAATTTTCGTTTTATTAATGTTGATTTGCGAGAAAATTCTCTCTACATTTGCTGTATCTACAGGGATTGACAAAACTGCTGACACCAGTTTTTTCAACAAAGGAAAACACATGGATCCATCGCTGCGCTTTAAATTCAAAATTGTTTCCCAATACTTTTCTTGAACAAAATTAATATGACGCAGTTCACGCCACCCAATGGAAGACGATATTAACATTTTATAGATGAGATGACAGATGACACTCTACGGGAGTCAGAAAAAAAATGACATTCCAGGATTGCCGTTTGAACTAATTTTGAAAAGAGCAGAATTGAAGCAAAATATCTGAGCTTTAAAAGTTATACAATAGGTCTGTTTTTGTAAAATTATTAAGCAGTTATAAAAAATTACTTTTTGTCTACAAAAACTGTAAAAAACTGTCAAATTTGGCGGATAACTGAGGAAAATTGGAAAACTGCACAGCTACCAAAAAAAATGTCATTTACAGGAATAACTGGCAATATGGCAACGCTGTCACGGAGTCTTACCGTAGAGGTCGCTTCTAGGAAGAGCGAACCTTATTGTTATTCACTGATCACTGGATATGTTTTATCATTCATTAATTGTAATGTTTCGTGAAGATGTTGTGTAAGATGTTGTTATGTATGACGTCTTCTTGCTGCCTTCCTTCCCTAAACGTCTTTTTGAGGCAGGGACGAAGCCTTGCAAGGGTCCACCGGAGTAGTGTGTTTGTGCCGGTTCTGGGTCACGGTGGCGGTGGTGGTGGTGGTGGTGAAAAATGTGGTGGAGCTTTGCGGTGGAGCTTTTTTTATTGAATGTTTTGTGGTGGAGATTTTGTAGCTCAAAAAATGTGGTGGAGCTTTTTTATTGGATGTTTTGTGGTGGAGATTTTGTAGCTCATGACGGTGGTGGCGAAAAATGTGGGGGAGCTTTTTGTGGTGGAACTTTGTAGGGTTATGTGGCGGAGATAAAAGATAAAAGACCTAGGCGTATAATACGCTGTGATTATATGTCAACAAAGTCTGTACTCGCATTTTAGAATCGTGAAAGCATTCGCAGAATTAACATAGTGAAAGTCCAATTTAATTTTTTAAAAAGCAATTCAACAAGCGACATCCAATATGCAGTTCACACAAACATTTTTTAATGAACACATAAATGAAAACTTGTACGAAGATTTTGAAGCGCTAGAGGAATTGCAGACTTTAATATTCAAACCAATCCTTGCGATGAAAGATATGGAGAAAGACAATCCATACAAAATTTTAAGTTCTAAGAAAGTAAAGACGCGTTTTGGCGAAAGACTTCTTCTGGAATTGGAACATTATCAACTATATTTACCACCACGTTTTGTGCAAGTGTCAGAGAAAACTCTTCATAGGATTAACGAAGGAAACTTTTGCATAACTAGCAAAGGAGCAAATGGAAAATATTTTAATTTAATATTTACTAAATAATAAATTGCGAACAGTAGTTATTTGGCTTTTAATTTTGTGAAGTGAATTTTTTATAAAAATTTTTATTGAATATAAAAGTATAAAACCAAATATATTTTTTTATTTTTCCTTGAAAAATCGCCACTCCCGTTACTTTGTTTCTTTTCAAGCGCCTTGCAGGATACATTCAGGTTTAATCTTACCGTACCAAATGCAATTGCTTTATTGCAATCTCAATTAGTGTATAAATAGAGCGTTGCGTAGTGAGATGAGTTATTCAACCAATAAGAGGCAATCAGTACGCAACGAATATTCCTAATCAGAAAAAAGTTATGTTCTGGTCTGAGATCATAAGAGATAAGTATAAATTTTGTATTTGTGAAAGCGGGTGGTCAGCTTTTAAAATAGTGAATACCAACGTAATTGGAGAAATACTTAATTTTTATGTAACACCTGATAACGGAAGCACTTGTTTGATTTTTTCTCAACGAAAAGGCGAAACATTTCCTACAACATTAAATACTAATTTTTATTTTAAACCACTTCAACATGTAAAGTTCTAATCAAGCGGAGGAGATGTTACTGTTGTTGGAGAAACATATGGCGGCGCAAGGAGTCATAGAAATATGAATCATTTTCCCTCAAATTGCCCTTTCGGCGATGAAGATGATTGGAAATATTGGGAGAAGTTCACACAAAATGATAATGAAAATCATTCACATCGTAGTGATAACAAAAATCTTAGTTTGAAAGAAGAAATAAAAAAGTTACAAGAACGCCATAAAAAAGAAATAGAGAAGTTAAAAGAAACGGGCTTGAAAAAAGAAGAAATAGAAAGGGTAAAAGAGCGTCATGAAGAAGAAATAGAAAGATTAAAAGAAACGAGATGGGTGGAATATCGTACAAAACTTGATCAAGAAGGTGAAGAAGTTCGAAAATTGCTTGAACAAGAAGGTTACATAAAGGATTAAATTCGGTCAAGCTTTTAAGACTTTAGTTGACGGATGGTGATGAAATTTCGCGGTAATATCGGGAGGAAGAACTATATAAAGAGACTCAGATCTGGAAAATTTATTATTTGTCTAAGAAGACTCCGACCATTAAGTCTGAAAAACTTTGCAGCAGAATCATATATCAAAATGTGTGTTATTAAATTTTTTGGCATTTTATTGATTACATCGCTCTGTCATAGCCAACCAATACCGCTATCTGTTAATCTTACAAGGGAAAACATTAGTAACTTAGATTTCGCATTAAATCTTCCTGATAATCAAACAGTACAAATTGGATTGTCCTTTCGCTTGTTAACCTATAGCGATAATAATAATAAAAAGAAAGACATAGAAACGACGACTTTGATTTCAAATTCGGAAAGTGAGGGTTCTACCATTTCATTTATTGAAACAACTACAGTACCCTCTAAAAGGAAATTTGTAAGCGTTGAAGAAGCTATAGAAGGTTTTAGGCAAGATTTAATTAAGAAAGAATTAGAAATTGCCGGGGTAATTGAGAGTAAAGACATTTTTTATAGACATTTCAAACTCGAATTTGATGATGATAAATCTATAACAATTCGCTGCACATATGACAGTAACTACTTGCTACGAACATTGAAGATTTCTTGTTATGAGTACCACGAATTTGAAACTGAAAGAGTTTTAAGTAGTGGCGAAGTGGAGATTATAAAGCAGTATGATGCCGACTACAAGAGTGATATTGAACTTCTCGATTTAAGACGCATGAAGCAAACATATCTAATGAATATTTCCAAATAAATTTGGGTTATGGAAAAACACAACAAAAAAGTAATTTTAGATAATATAATTTTTTTAATTGACTCAACGAACTTTAATGATCTGATTGCTGAATATGAGAGAAGAGGATGGCTTTCATCGTATCTTCGAGAGGTTAAAGAGGTAACATTTGATTTATAAAACAATTTCATAATTTTGACAAATTTCACTGTTATCTTTACAGAATAAAAATAACTATTTCCATTATCAGAAACATGGACAGCTATTCCTTAGGATTACTAAAAGCGACTCGAAGGCATATGAAAATCTACAAAAAATTTGTGAAAGTTTCGGTTATAGAGATGTTCTGTTTTTGCTGCAACAGAAAGGAAAAAAGGAGCGCAAAGTAATTAGATGTGACTCAAACCGTCAAATATATACCGCGGCAATGTGGGGCCAAAAGGCGTTCATGGGAAACTTATGCTGTTGATAGATTTCGGTTTCAACGTCGCATTGAAGAAACTGCTGAAATTTTAGCTCCGATATTAAATAAGAAGCACAGAAATAAAATTTATGATCTTTGGTTTTTTATATTAAGTAACAAACTAATAATATTTTTGTTAAAAACTGTTTATGGGATTTACTTTTAAATTATAATACATCTTTTTTATTAATCCAAGAATTGTCTTTCGATGGAAATCCCAGCCACTTAACATAAACATTATCGCCCTTTTGCTTCAAAACCTTTTCGACCAGGTAAAGTCGGGGATTTTTAGACTTTTGAAGTTCCAGTTCATAGAATCCTCCCTTGATTGGTTGCCCCTTATAATCTTCCAAAAGATATGTAACGGGGTTTGTGAGCCGAATGTCTCTAATTTTAAAGATTTCTGCTGTCCAATTTGGTGTATAACCCTTTTCAAACACATGCTTGTATTTGCTAATCCGAACAAAATCTCCAACCTTATATCTGGGTGGATGAACGACTTTTATATGATTATATGCTGTTGAAAGTAATTGTTTCTCATTTGAATTACTGACGTCGATTGGTTTCATTTTTATTGTTCGGTGTTTCTTGCTATTATAATTCAATAGAAGATCTTTTACTATGTCAACCCATCGATATGTTCCTCTCATGCTAAATTCTTTCCACATCATATTTTTTAATGTTCTATTAAATCGTTCAACTATTGATGCCTTGAGGGGGCTATATGTTGAGTAGTGATTAATTTTGTATTTTTTCGTTAAGTTTTGGAAATTGCTATTAAAAAACTCCTTTCCGTCGTCAGTCTGTATGTTTTTAGGTATTCTACCATCATCATCAAAAATAGTTTTCATTGCTTTAGATATTTCAATACCGGTTTTATTTTTCACTGGAATAGCCCAGGCATATTTAGAAAACGTATCAATTACTGTTAGGAGAAAACGATAGCCTTTGTTCTTATTAGTATATACCCCCATTTCAACCAAATCTGCTTGCCAAAGGTCATCTAAGCCTTTGATGACGACACGACGCTTTTTGACATTTTTCCGGGCTGGTTTATGTAATTCTTCAACAACTTGTCTTTTACCCATCATAGAGTTAGTTGCCCGTAACCGCCTCTTTTTGTAATTGTTATCGCTTCGACATCTATTAATTTGCTTAAAGCTCCCCAAATTTTATCCAATTCAGTATCAATGTAAGTTTTTACTATGCCGCGTAAATTATTTACTGAATTACTTGTTTGCGATTCAGCTTCTGATTCCAATTTAACGCTTAGTTCTTCAATTGCTTCATTTATAAAGTGCTTGCATTCTTTTTCGGTGTTAACTTTAATTACATCATATATACCATTCACTACATTCAGATCTGCATCAAACTTTATTTTGCTCAATTCCATCAAGTCTTTAACGTATTTTTTATTAACTCCATCCCTTTCTTCTATTGGAAGCCCGAGATTTTGCATCCTTTTGTTGTTAACATTATAGTCTCCAGTTTCTGCTAGCTCGAATCCGATACCCGGTGGACCTTGTTCACCACGTACACCTTGAGGCCCACGTTCACCAGGAAAACCTCTTGGCCCTCTTTCACCAGGCGCTCCTGATTTCACTTCCTTAGAAAACCTTCCGAACTTGTCAACACTCATTATTTTATTAGCGCTATTAAGTAAAGAGTGTGCTATTTATACTATAATGTTTGCTTCTCTTAATTCTTCAATTATTGACATGATTTCATTATGGTGGCTATTGTTACCAGCCTGTTTTGAAGCTATAAGGAGGCGCAACCGATCTACGAGTTCATTAGGATTATCCCAATAGACATAATCAATATTTTCCTTGGGTAAAAGCATTAAACCTTTTCCTGTAGAATGCACTAGCTTGCTTATAATGTCTTTGTATTTAGAGCCTTTACTACCCTTTATTTGCCCATCATCACTATGACCTCGTTTATAAGCATTGGAATCTTTGAGAATAGTTTGATAATTGATTAAGTCTCGTTCTGTATATGAGCCCTTTGTAGGATCCTTCATGAATAATAATTCGCATAGACCTGATGTTATTGGGTAAAATTTACTATTAATAATAAAGGTATCTTCATCAATAACAATTGTAGAATTCCCAATTTTCAATTTATTGTTATTATCTAAATATACACCATAGGTGAAGTCGATTTTTGGGCTTTTATTAGCATATGCTTGTAAGTATCCATCAATTAACCCGCCAGATAAATTTAAAGTAGAATCTCTACTTGTTGCTGTTGTTAAAGTTTTTGAACGAGTTGGTGTTACAAATTCCTCTTCTAACGAAGAATATCTTTGTTTTACTGGTGTACTTGCCGACTCCATTTTTGCAAATTTTATTTGAGGAGTTAGTTCATCATCATCACCTTCTTCTTTTTCTTCTTCTTTGTATTCGGGTTTAATTTCAATTTTTGGCTCACGTTTTACATTTGTTATGAACTCTTCAAGAGGTTTTGTTATAGGTTTAAATGTTTTCTCAAGTTGAAATTCTGTTTCAATTTTCCCACTTTTTATAGCTTGAAATTTCTTTCTTATAGCATTTCTAGTTTTTATAATGTCTTTTATTATTTCTTCCTTTTTGGCTCCTGACTTTTCTTTGTATTTCATTTTAGTTGAAAAAATGTTCTGCTTTTAGCTGTCTTAACAGGTTTATTAACTGGATTTAACTGGTCTGTCAACTGGTTAATCAACTGCTTTTAACAGCTCTTAACGGATTTTAACTGCTTTCAACTGCTCGATTAACAGTTCTTAACTGATTTTAACAGCTCTATAACTGATTCATGTGGCATATTACATTTTATAGAACAATAAAGGCATCAAATCCTTTGCGATAACGTCCTTTAGTTAGCGGACTATCCTTAACTATCGTCAGAAAGCCATAATTATCTTTCCAACACTCTGCACATGCATTCTTGAAGGTATCAAAGAACATGTCTGTATTCACATGATCGCTGTAAATATGTTTAAGGTTCAAATCATCTTGCTTGAATAAAATAATCAAATTAGCATTGTCTCGAATTAAATGCTTGAGAATATGCGTATATGTTTGGCAAAGATAAAAACTATCGATATCATTATGGCGCCCCATACAAAAATATGCTCGCATATTGTCTTGTTTACCGCAAGCAACGTCATCAAAAATTATAATCGAATTTGGTTTTGCTTCTTCTGGTGAAATGACCTGACAATTTTCGGAAAATGTATAAAAGCCTAATCCAGAAATCGGGCTTATTACTCGTTTCAAGTACTCATATTTTTCTTGATATAGAGATTTTGAATAGATATAAATATTTTCAAATTCGAGCCCATTAGGGTGTTCTATAAGACCAATCATAAGATTGGTCTTACCACAACTAGAAGGTCCTACGATGATAGCTCTTATATTATTGGGCAATAATAACCCATGCTTTTTCTTTAAATTTGAATGATTTATATCAATATTCCTTATTGGTAATGACACTTCTTGCTTAACGAATTTCATTCTGAGAACTAATATATGTACTTGAATGAACGCATTTTTATATCAGTTTAGTTATGCTCGTGCTGAAGTAAAGACATAAATGATAGTTTACAAAAGTAATCGAAGAGGTGAAAGACATATCGGGAAAGGTTTAGTAAACGAAGCGATCAGCAGATTACCTTTTGAGCTGCATTTGCCTGGTTATCAATACTGCGGACCTGGCACTAAATTACAAGAAAGGATAGCTAGAGGTGATCCTGGTATAAATCCCCTTGACGCTGGCTGTAAAGAGCACGATATAGCCTATTCCAAGTACAAAGATATTAAAGATCGTCATATTGCTGACAACATATTAGCAGGAAAGGCGTGGGAGCGAGTAAAATCTAGAGACGCACCACTTGGTGAACGATTAAATGCCTGGCTTGTAACAAACGCAATGAAGACAAAAATTAAATTCGGAATGGGGTTAAAAAGAAATAAAACTTTCAGGAAGAATAATAAAACAAAATTGACACTTCAAAAACGGGTTCGTGAAGCAAGAAATATTTTAAAGACGAAAAAACCAAATTCTTTGCGAGATGCCCAGTAAATTTGTTTTGAGGAACACTTAGATGGCAAATATTACAATACTTCACTTTTTCTTTGGACGCTGTTTGGTTTGAGTCTGCGAGTTTTCGCGTTTTTTCTTTCGGCGGTCTTTGGATAGAGTTTTCAAGTTTCCGCTTTGCTGGCTTCAATCTATTTTCTAATTCAGAAGATCTTCTTCCTCCAATGTTATGTTCTCCCGAAAGATGTTCATCTAATAGTACCAAACGCTGAAAATGCGCTCCACAAAATTCACACAAAAATCCATTCTGATTTCTGCTATCATTCTCCGAATTGTCCTCTGTTTTGTTTAATTCATGTGAAGAATTGTTTTTGTGCGTTATAATCAAATGCCTCTTCAAACTATCTAGTCTCGTGAAATTTTTATCACAAATATAACAGTGTAACATAACACAACTCGAATTATGCACGATATTAATATGACGTTTTAAAGCATCAGCGCGACTAAACTTCTTGTTACAAATTTCGCAAACATTCATTTTAATTAATTTAAAATTAACTGAACTCCTTTCATTAACAACCAGTTTAAGTAACTGTAGCCAGAATACAAGTAAATTAAATCCGTATGCTTATAATCATCAAAGGCGAACACAAAACCCTAGAAAAATAACCACAGGATTATCAAGGAAGGAAATTTAAAAACCAAGAAAATGATAACAACAAAAAAATTAGGTTGATATTCTTTTATTCACCACATTTTTATAATTTTTATTACTAAATATTACTTTGACAAATAGGAAGCTGGGTCTTTAGAAAAAACTAAATTATAGGCTTTGCCATTCATTCCCAAAAAACTTATGTAAAATCCTCCGCTGTTCAACCTGTCCAGAGCCCTGGGAGATAAATTCGAGTACCGAGTAGGCAAAAATATTTGACAAGTTTCCAGCTCCAAATGTGCTTTTTTTCCGTATTTGGTATCCATCACTTTACAACTTAGAATTTTATAACTGCAGGAAGCCTCCAGATCCTTTATTGACTTTAACGGTTTAAGATTTTTTCCATTCAGTTCCTCTAAGGTGACAAAATCTTCCTCCAATTCGCGGTCTTGTTCTTCGGCAAAATAAGACTCCATTTTTACTTAATTCGCGTCGCGGAAACTAATTTCTACTGTTTAACTGTTCACAACCTTATTCAAACTACTCTGAGAAATAAAAAGTACTTGAAATTCGAAGGCAATAATCAAATATTAAGTTCTCACGATATGAGCTAGTAGATTAATAAAAATTATTCACCGCAAACAATCTTGCTTTTGCTAAACATTGCAGACAAAACCACAATTTCAAGAAACCAAATACTCTTCCCTGAAATAATTCAAAGTTCCCTAAATTTATCAAATAATTAGACCGCAATGATATTTGCCATCATGGGAAAGTTCTGAAGCAAGCTTGCTTTTGCTATTATAAATATTGCAGGCAAAACCGCAAAAGTACTTGAAATTCGAAGGCGATAATCAAATATTAAGTTCTCACGACATGAGCTAGTAGATTAATAAAAATTATTCACCCGCGTCTTTACTTTCTTAGAATTTAAAATTTTGTATGGATTATTTTTCTCCATATCTTTCATCGCAAGGATTGGTTTGAATATTAAAGACTGCAATTCCTCTAGCGCTTCAAAATCTTCGTACAAGTTTTCATTTATGTGTTCATTAGCCCCTTGCACTACGCTGAAATTCGGAGAAAGCCCTGCCTAACTTAAAGCGCATTGGGACACAAGATATTAAATATTCATATAAAGAAACGTTCTTGTTTGGCTCTAGATTAAGACTACGAGTACGGCTCGTGATATTCATGTTTGGCGTGAAATTAAACAACGAGGCTGACTCGTGATATTCAAGTTTGGTTTAAAATTTTCATCACGAGACAGACTCGCGAAAATAGTGCAAGGGGTTTGTGTGAACTGCATATTGGTTCTAAAATGCGAGTACAGACTTTGTTGACATATAATCACAGCGTATTATACGCCTAGGTCTTTTATCTTTTATCTCCGCCACATAACCCTACAAAGTTCCACCACAAAAAGCTCCCCCACATTTTTCGCCACCACCGTCATGAGCTACAAAATCTCCACCACAAAACATCCAATAAAAAAGCTCCACCACATTTTTTGAGCTACAAAATCTCCACCACAAAACATTCAATAAAAAAAGCTCCACCGCAAAGCTCCACCACATTTTTCACCACCACCACCACCACCGCCACCGTGACCCAGAACCGGCACAAACACACTACTCACCGGTGAGCGCTATGGCGCTTAAACCGTTATTATTTAAATTTTTCCTCTAAGTACCCTTGTTGGATACCCGGATTAATTTTGTTTTATTATTATTATTAACGTTTTCACTTTTTAGTTAAATTTTCTTTTATATAAGTATATAAAAAAAATGACACCGGATTTGGGTGAATGGGTTCCCCTGTCACCAGTCATTGGGTGTAGAATATTATTACTGTTATTATAGTGATTTAATTAATTTATAGCAGTGATTGGTTCCAAAATTAACGCTGCCACCAGTTGTTGTACGTAGGTGTGTTCCGTGCTCTTGGGGGAGAGGCCACAGCTTTTATAGTTAAGAAAAAGGCTTTTATTGGGATTCTGCTATTAATTTTTCCTTTTTTTAATCCTAGTCTACTGATTCTTTTACAAAACTCTTTCTATTAATAATTTTCACTTTGATTAATTATTAGTAATAACGTACTTCTTCAATTTAATTCTATTGGATATATTCTTTACAAAGAACTCTTTTAATTAAATAAATTTCACTTTGTTTATTTATTTCTATAAAGGGGAACATGGAAAAATTCAAGCCACCGTCCATCGAAAAATATTCTGGACAAGTTTAATCATGTCCAGAATAAATTTAAAAATTTTCTCAGCGTAAGATAATGCAATTAAGCATTTTCTAACCTGAACGACGGCTCTTGATCACGATTAAAGGCATCAAGCAGGGAGTTGATTTTTGGAGTTGGATTCGGCGCGGTCTCGGTCGGAGAAAAGTAAGAGAAAGAAAAGCTTGAATAGTAAGCAGAAAATTTTTAATAGTAAACGGAAAAGTTTGTAAGAAAAGTTTTATAGTAGAAAGAAGAGTTTTTTAAGAAACGTTTTCGAGAGTAGAAAGAATAGTGTCGAATAGAGTCAAAGGCTTTGAAATTAAGACCACGGAGTGTAAAAGACAAAAAATAAAGAAAGTAAAAGTTTAAAGTGCGGTGTTTTAATTAAAGGGCCAACACAAAGGATAACAGTGAATATATAAAGGAGTGAAAGCTGTGAGTACGCCCCCTTTCGACGTACGTTGAACAAATACTTAACAAATGGCTAAACACAGATCTTTTTTTCCTTACGCTGTTGGTACATATATATATCCTTATATATTATACTTAATTGCGTAGGTTGGAATGTAGTAGCTTACCTACTAATTAGCTGCTGTTATCCGGGAGCTGTGAAAAAAGGGAGAACCACGTTGAACAGGCATTAGTTACTTTCAATAACCACTCACTCTCAAAACTAACTATCCCTGGCTACGCAGTGTAATTTAGATTCCCGGAACTACCCAGTTTAACCTTAAGTCTCTTATGCTGGCTTTATGCTGACTGCATCTGCGAAGTATGTCATAAGCAATGCTAGAAGCAACCGGTGTCAAACTGTAGGTTTTCTGGCAGAAGTCCAGACTATCTTCCTATCAAGTTGTCCAACAAACGTTCATTGCTTTTGTGTCACCGTTGTACGGCACATTTGAACTCGAGGAAGACACACCATTTTTCAAAAGCATATTGGAAAAATCTTGATCCTGGTGTGATTCCTCACGAAATTGCAATTGGAGATTCGATTACACGTTTGAATCACCCATTTCTGAAAATAATTAAGTATGATGGTGTGTTTGGGCAGTTTGGATTCAAGGTTCAAACAGTTTTGTTCGCCCCAGATATTTTCGAAGTTACTGAAAAGCTTCCAACAACGTTGCCTCGATCACCTGATTCTGCCGGCTTAATTGTCATCACTGAATCACTGGAGAACTTTGACATCAAATGTAACAAATACTACTCAGATTGATGCCGAGAGTGCAGTCGCCTCCAGCACCACTGCCAAGTCGTGTTCCAATCAGTGATTACTCGACAATTATCAGTGCTCTGTGGAATCAGCTAAATCCGATGTTTGGTGAAAATGCAGGCAAACAATGCTGCGCTATGGGATTTGGAGCTATTGTTCAAACAATGCTGCGCTATGGAATTCGGAGCTATTGTTCGCTCGATCATTCTGTCGCCAACTGAATGGAACTCCAACATAGTCAATGGTATTTTGATTGAGCCGGATGCACTCTATGAGACAGTTCTGTCGTTATCTGATCAGCAATCAATTCCACCGAGTGGGTATCTTCTCTTTAATAACTTCAATTTCGTGTCAAGTGATTTACAATGCTCGGAGTCAGTCTATCGCTTCATTACGATTAAGAATTGGAGTTCTTAAGGATCGCAAAAGTCTACCAGATAATCTATGTGTTTCTCAAGGTATGCAGTAACCATTCAGCTGGAGTTTTAATTGCAAATTTGAAGAGCTACGCTGTTTTGAAAATTAACGGCATGTTCTAATTTGTTGACTCTCACTCATGTGGTCTAAAAGGAGCTTCTGCAATGAATGGTCGAGCGTGTCTTGTCGAGTTCAACACTTTTGACGAATTCATTTGCATCTGTAAGCGTGCAATATGGTCAAAGAACTTCCAATACACACTTGAATCCATTTTTAAAAACAACAAAACCTCAGAAGTCGTTTACACAGATGCTGAAATTGATACTGAGTACAAACTTTCATGCATTTCATCAGTTGCTCCTCCTCATATCTGTTCTCAACTCTCTGACGTTATCTCTAGTAATCTTAAGTAGATGCAATTCCCGTTAAAACGTCCCTTATGGCAGCTATTGATGTGCGTCAACCGGAAGAAGACTCGGAACTTACAGGAATACCAAGCGATGGTGGTCAAACCGAATTGCTAAAAATCTCAAGAAAAACCACCAACATTATCCTTAATTATCGTTATAAGCTTAAAGTTGAGGAGTTTTCTTGGTATCATCTCATCCCAAATGCCACTAATGAACTGAGGCAATATCCACAAGTAAATCAATCACGCATTATGGGGAAGGATAAAAATTTCAACGCACTAACTACCTATTTTATGCTCTCTCGATATACGACCACCGCATTGTTTCATGACTTTCAGTTGCAACGATCTTCATTGGAAAGATACGATTCATGCATTGTCGATAGCCGACGGTAACTCTGACAAAGATGCAACCACTTTGAGCACGTACGGTCTTCAGAAACTTGTTGAGAAATATCCAATGGTGATCAATCGTCATTTTATGATTCTAGTCAACGTAATGATGAATCTGCTGATGTCAGATCATACTATGGTCGCACATTGAATTCCAAAATCGTGGATCGCCGCATCTTCACATGTAGGTTTGGGTGGAAGGAACGCTAAGCTTTGACACTCCAGAGGTCATCGCTCGAATTGATTAAGTCCTGACGTGTGAGTTGCCAGACGAGCTACCTACCTAATTAAGTTACCTACCTAGCTAAGCAACCTATCTACCTAAACTACCTACCTACATAAGCTACTAACCATCCTTACCTACCTACCTACGGTACCTACATACCTACCTATCTAAGATACCTACCTTCCTAAACTATCTACCTACCTATCTACCTACTATCTACCTACCTGAGCTACCTACCTACCTACCTAAGCAACTTACTTACCTACACTGAAAAAAAAGATTAGTTGCTTTACGCCAATGAATTTGTTTCATCAACAAATGATATCAGTTGATTTTCAGCTTACGAATCATATTCGTTAAGAAAACTTATTTGCATTCGTTGATTTAGCTAATCATGTTTTTTTATAACAGTTGTGAATTCAACTAACTGTTTAGTTAGTTTTGATAATCTTTCGGAATTTCGTATCCGAGCATCTTTTGTTTTTTCAACTAATCATTTTGTTGAATTAACTAATTTTTATATAATAAATTTCGAAAGAATAGAAATATCAACTAAAACAGTCGTTGTTTAATCCAGTCGTTAGAAGGACTTATTAGAACAATCGACTAATTAATATTGCTCTTTCAACAAATTCAATTCTCCAAATTAACTAATTGATTGGTTGATTTTGCATAGCGCATTATTTGAAATAACTGAAACATTAGTTTGAAGACATTAGTAATCATCTAATCGAATTTGTTAAAATATGTAATGAAATTGGAAAGTTCAACTAATTTTTTAGTTGATCATAATAATAAAATGCTATGAATTTAATTATTTTAGTAATTATTATTTTTATATCATTTTATTATCTGCCCGCAGTAGGCTGACAATATTTTTAATGAAGAGGAAAAAAAGCGTTCTGTATGGGCAAAAACTCTATGTGTACACATTAGTACGACTGAGAGTTTCTGCCTACTGTATACGCTGATGAAAATATTGAGCAAACCCCATATATACACTCAGTATAAGTTCTAACTGTGAATTATATGAAGCAAAAAATTCTGATTTGTTGATTCATCGAATGTATAAGTCGAAGCTACGACTTGAGTTTTAAAATGTCCAAGCGAAATTGATATTGAAAAAATCTTTTTCAAAGCAATAGCTCAGATTTGTCGATTCAACAAATGTACTGGTTTAATTTAATGGTTTTGCGCAACAACAACACCACGGCTTTCAAGATTTCTTCAATTTATGAAATTATATCAATTATTTTTTCGAAAATGCTAAAATCAAAATAGCAATTATGCGTGGGTGTCCAACCCATTTTTCCTTTATCAGTAATATGCGTTACCAGCGAAATGATAAACTCAGTATGACCTATGAGATTTCATCTAGGGTATAAAAATAAATATCAATGATGAAGTGATTTCAAATTTAAAGTTAAGCGAAAATTATATTATTCATATCAACTAATGTAATTCGTTAATTTAGATAATTGTGAGGTTACATCATATTAAAAAAATCTATCAATTTATTTGTTGAATTTATTAATTGCAGAAATTCGCTAATATAGCCAATCATATTCTTAAAAATAAACAAACAGTTTCGTTGTTTCTGCGAAAAAAGTAATAATTTTATATGTTGATTTTACTAATATGTCTTCTGAAATATGATTAGTTAATTGTCACCAAATACTTGTTAATTGAACTAATTGAATTCGAAGCTACAACTAAAGTATTTTCCAAAACAACTAAGGGCAAATCAACTAATTCCAATTAGAAATTGCAACTAATTAGCACTTACAATTTTATTAATCACTTAATTGTTTTTCCAAATCAATTTACAGGAATTACTAATTTACAATCAACTAATCGTGATTAGTCGTTTTAACTAATAATTTTTTTTCAGTGTACCTAAGCTACCTACCTACATAAGTTACCTAACTACTTAAACTACCTACCTACTTAAGCCGCCTATCTACCTGAGCTGCCTACCTAAGCAACCTATCTACTTAAGGAACCTACCTACTTAAGTTACCTACCTAACTAAGCTACCTTCCTATATATCTACCTAAGCTACCTATCTATCTAATTAAGCTACCTAACTACCTACCCTATCTACCTAAGATACCTATCTAACTAAGATACCTACATACCTAAGCTATCTACCTACCTGAGCTACCTACTTACCTATCTACCTACTTGCCTACCTAAGCTAAAAATGGAGGTCGCATGTTCATTTGGAAACGAAAACCGGAATAAAACTTTATCAACAGTTACAACAGGAAGCTGCTGAAATGTTAGAAAGGCAAACCATGCGGAAAGAATGAGTCGATCGCCACGTATATGGCAAAATATTTTTCAAAGAATGAGCCAGCCGAAATGACTGCAAGTTTGAGGAATGCAATTTGAACCATAGGAAGAAAGCAGCACATCAGCAAATCTGTTCAAGATATGTATGAAAATTCTGCAAGAGCATCAAGTTTCTACTTGCGAATGCATCTATCGATTGTGTCACCTTCCGTTGAAGCATTCTTCTCGTAAATGTGTGTTCCTAAACACGTGCAAGCTTGAAATGCGCTGCAAAGTTTTCAGTTTCGTAAATGACCATGCTGCCGGCCAACATATTTGATCGATATGTGTACAGACCACATTAACATACGACTAATAACTCAATTGATAACATGTTAATGATTGAGTTTCGATGTTGTTTGAACCTCATTATAGAACAGTTGTCGATTGTGAAGACGCTGGACATCAAGATGCTTACGATAGTTTGCTGACTCTTTTCGATGGCACAAAAGTACCAAACTTCCGAGAAGCGAATGATCCGGAAAACTATTATTACAGTCTTCTGCTGAGAGGATGTGATTCATCAAAAGATGCGTTCTTAGCGAGAGAAGCTCAATTCATAGCTACAAGCAGTTACATGGAAATTCATCGAGTAGGAGATCGACAATTGGACAATGCAATTAATCAGGCAAACGCTTTCATCCAGTTGCAGAATCCAGTCAATGATGGAATTGAACTAGATGAGAACGACTACGATGCGAATGACGTTAGGCCAAACGATATCGATTTCCAATGTTCCCTATTCAAAATGAATGTTGGCCAAAGGGATCTCTGCACTTTCATTATGAAAAGTATTGAACAGCACCTAAAAGGATCAGCAGAGCGAGTTGGAATGATCATCACTGGTGGTGCTGGGACAGGCAACTTGATCAAGGAACAAATTCGTCGTTGCTACGGTGGGGAGATGGATTCTGGTCGGTGTCGCAGGCAGCAAAGTTGATATCAGGTCGAACTCTTCACTTGATGCTCAAATTACCAGTCCGACGAGATGGAAAATTGACAGAACTTCAAAATCTAACTGGAATATATTTGAGATCTTTGCGATTGCAATGGCAAAACACACAATGGTTCCATACGAAATGCTTGAACAATTAAAATCCCGACTGCAGCAACTAACGATATTAGTGAATTTTTTGCAGGTATGAATATTCTTCTGTTTGGTGACTTAATGCAGCTTCCACCAGTTCGAGGAAACGCAGTGTTCAATCAGCCACTCATCTTTGGCGTACTTTGCCTTTCTGTGAACTTGTACAGAACATGCGACAGCGAGGAGACACAACCTTCATTGATCTTCTGAATGACTTCAGAATTGGAGAGCTAAGCCAGATCATATTGCAATTTTACTTGGAAAAGTCGACAAAAATCTTTGCGATGAGTTCGGAGTTGGTAAAGCGCATGGCATAGTTCCCGCCAATGCACTGATCGGTGAACATAATAATGAAGCTCTTCGCACCACAACAACAAGGCAATTAGTAAATCTTCGTGCAGCTGACCGCATCTTCGATGTAATAAAAAATATTAGCAACCACGGAATATAGAGGCCAAAGAAGTTGATGCTCTTTGTCGGTGCGAAGGTGATGCTTAGATATAACATCGATACAAGCAAAGGCCTCGTTAATGGTGCGATGAGCAAAGTAGTCGGAATAATTTGGCCATTATATCGTGGAGCACAAATGTATTCAGAAGATTTGTCCAATGTAAAAATAAATTTCTTTGAGATCAGTGAACATATCACCGCGCCTAGGATTGTCGAATTCCCGGCCAAGTTATCGGCAGGTACAGCAGAAAGACGAATGCTTCCGCTTATACTATGTATGTTGGGCAGTGACAGTTCACAAAATGCAAGGTTCAACGGTCGATCGAGCGGTCATTAACTTGCGATCAAAAGTATTTGCGAAAGGTCAAGCATACGTCGCGCTGAGTCGAGTGAGATCGCTCGATTGAATTTGATTAGAAGATCTTGACGTTTCCGAACTGCAAGACAAAAGTATTGCAATCAACCAGCGTTGTAAGAGATGGAGCATTTGCGGAAACTTCAAACAGAAGAAAATAGTAAAGAAAAAAAAAAAATTATGTAAATATCAATCGCCTCGCATATAAAGGATTTATAGTGAAAAACTTTGTTTTTGCGGGTTAATTTTTTTATTACGTACGTACATACGTGAGACAATGCAGAAAAGCTTAGATGCACCGCAATGAAAAACTGAAATCCGATATGCAGTTGTGCGCTCATTGTACATACAGTTAGATTGGAAGAATTAAGTACTGTACGTATGTACAGTGTACATACGGGAAAGAAACAGAAGAAGACACTGCCTGTAGGAAAGTATGCATATCGTGAGAATGGAATGTGTGCCTGATAATAAAATATAATTTATGCTTAATTGAATTTTATTATAATATGGGAGAAGGGCTTTTAGTGAAGATTGAAATTAAATTAAAATAAATAAAATAATTTTTGGTTTTCAGAGTCATTTCTCTGATAGGTACATCAATATATTGATGTATTGACTTTATAGTTGTGATGCAGGTCATTGGGCACCTGAGTGACAACAGACATAGATTCTGGAGAAATAATTCCAGGATCATGATCATGGACAACAGAGGCAGCGGACGAAATTGGTACATTCGCAAAACTTCAAGGGCTTGCTCGTAAACCTTCTGATGAAGCGAAATTAGCAAAAGACAAATATATGGATTTTTTATATCTGATGAAGGGGCAATTCCATGGCAAGTAAAATATTTATAAAACTTTTTTCATTATGTATATCATATAAAAAAAACAGTAAGCCACAAACCTTTTATAACTAGATTGTTTTTATTTGCGATGACCGATATCAGAATTAAGAAAAAAATCTGCATCAAAATTGCACCTTACTAGAGAATTTTCAGTATTTCTTGTAGCATCCAGTCCCACTCTCGATTCCAGCAAGTCTAATAGTAATAATAAATTGTTAGATGCAAACCAACGTGATTTATAAACGTCATTTGTTTTTCACTTCTTCACTGATAACTGAGTTTTGAATTAAATTGCTGTACATATTTGAATTCGGCTTCCACAATATAACCAATTTCTTATATTCTTCTATAAACATTATTGTTTACTTTTCTGTTTTCTTCGGTGCAAACGTATTATAACTGAATGTATGTGTGTAAAAGGGTACAAAAATTATAGAATAGGCATGCGCTGCGCATGCAATATAAGCGCATGTGCAAAAAGGCACAGTAACTCTGAACTAAGTAACGTTTTTCTTACTGACTCATGCTAAAAGTTATTTTGATTATTGACAAATGTTACTCCGAATACATCTAATTTTTCTATTTGAGAAAATGTGAAAAGTTATTCAAGAAACTTTGAAAATTGAGCCGTTTATTTTGAAAGTGGAATAAGTTCATTTGGGTGTAGTATTTCTATTTTCTTCAGAATTCTTTAGTAAACATAATTGGTTAATAAATTTACACTTCAAAACACACAAAAGCTCATAGTTCTTATAAATATTTTTAAATTCATTTTTTAAATGAATTTAAACTAATAGTGAATTCTTTTCTGCTACTCGGTGTAAGCACTGCCACCGAATCTGTCATTTTCGTACTCTTTTCTTCCCACCACACCAGTAGCAAAACCAAACGCGCAATCCTTTCTACATGTTATTTTGGTGCTGCCCCTGGTTGCAAATTTCTACACCCAAATTTTTTCGGTGTCTAGTGTTGAGTTTGAGGTTATGCTTAATTGTTTTGATTGATCGGGATATTTGTGTTATTTGTAGTGGAAAACTTAATCACATCGTTTTTGTTTTAGTTTATTATAATTTATGTTTGGAAAAAACAGTCTTACAGCGTTTGTTTTGATTTTTATTATATTGTGTTTGGAAAAAACAGTCTTACAGCGTTTATTTTGATTTTTATTATTTTTGTGTATGGAAAAAACATTAGAGCGTTTGTTTTGAATTTTTTATAATTTGTGTGTGGAAAAACATTATTAAACAATATGCCTAATAAAAAAGACTTATTGTTGGCATTAAATATTATAAATGAAGACTCGACGAATACTTCAGAGGAAGATAATGTGAAAACGTTTTTATCACTACTGCCAATTTTCCGTAACTGTACTGTTCTTCATAGTGCGTTCACGTCGTAATATTATTTGGTTCATTCTAAACATTGAATAATACCCCCGTCACCACCGAACACACACTGGAATTGCCAATTTCACATTTGACAGCTCCGAACAGGAATGGTGTCAGCACAGTTCTGGTGCGTGTGTGATTTCAAGTTCAGAAAAGAATTCACTATAAAATAATTCATTATTTTGTCTTTAAAAAAACATGGACTTATTCCACTTTCTAAATAAACGGCTCCTCAATTCTTATCTTAAAGCAATAATAAGGAAAAATTGAGAAATCATAATTTCATAACGCAAATGAATCTGGACCTTATCTTGCTAACTTACGAACTTCAATCTCCACCCTTGAATGAAATTACGTCAATTAGTTATAGAGATTAAAACTGTATCAATCGAAGTGGGCTAATCAATGACATTCCATTTCTCTCATGGGACACAGTTTTCTCTCTCATTAGGCTCGAAGACCAACTGACCAAGTCGCTCACTTCAATACTTTGGCGAGAAATCATGTTCCTCTGCGCACTCGGTCTAGCCATCGATCTGTTCCATAGTTTAACGAGAACATTGCCAATTTAATTGCAGAACGAGATTATTATATCCACTTTGGAGATGCAATTAGAACGATGAAATCTGGGAACGTTTTCGTATGTAACGGTACATTACCACAATGGCTGTTCGTACCTCCAAAGAGAACTATTATAGATCTGAGCTCAATAGAAGACTATCACTTAAAGAGATCCTAACAATTTAAATAGATGCTTTGTTATAAATTTCAGTTCTACTTTTTCAAGCACTCCACCATCAGCAGAAGCTCCGATACCGTTGGCTAGAGTGGAAGACAGTATAGTTGTGTTCAACTTAAATATGTCTCTCTGACGAGGTGCTAAAAGCTGCATACTCGATCATTTTTAATGCTACGGATATGGATGATATCCCACCAAGCTTTCTCAAAGATATACTGCTTAACTCCCTTATATTACTCACATATGTTTTTAAAAATAGGAGTGTTCTGTGTCCTTAGGATTTTTGCCTAATAAATATTTGAAAAGCTTCAGAATTAGCAAATGATGAACTATTGAATTACTGAAAATCTTTTGAAAAATCATAATAGCACTACAACTCTCCTCAAAATCACTGATGATGTAAGAATTGCTATGGACTCTGACTTGGTTTCTATTTTGGTGCTTCTTGATTTCTTTAAGGCCTTCAATTCGGTGGATCACACAAAATTATATTATAATCTGCGTAATACTTTCAAGTATTACTGCAGTTATCTATCTAATCGAGATCAAAGGGCCTGAGAGAATGGGCTTCATCTCTTATCACACTGTTTATAAATGATAGTGCATTAGTACTATAGCACTAAAAATACTCCTGCACGCAGATGATGTACAGTTATATTATTCGCGATCCGTTTGGCTACTAGAGGATCGTATTTGCAGAGTTAATGTACCGTCTCATCTCATCTTGGGCACTCTTGAATGGCCTGGTTCTTAACCTCAGTCTATTATTATTTAAAAATGTAGACTGGACACTCGGAACTTCTCGCCTATTATTCTTAATAATATGATTATTCCATATTTTCATGTTATTAAAAATCTGGGGCTATCTATGAATAAAATACTTACTTGGGATGAAGATGCAAAGGCAGTGATGGGTAAAATCTATGGCAGCTTACGTAGTATGTGGGCATCTAATTCATTCATGCCACAACAGGTTCGACTAAAATTCGTTAAAATCTTGCCGTTACCTTTTATTATGAATGGAGTGGTAGTGAAAGGCTGTATGAATGAAGTATATGCTCGCGCAAACTTAATATTACGATGATAGGATCACGTATCCAATCATATACCAACCATTTCTTGGGCCGCAGTCGGAATCTTAAATACCGCACAGTACTTTTTCTTTTCTGCTTAATGTATAATAAGTAGCCGATACTGATTTTTGAAAAACTTAATTTTGCCACATCGTCTAGGTCAAGATCACTAATCGTACCCAGGCATACTGTAGAGTAGAAGATCATTCTAGGCTTACACGATTCATCTCTGGAACACCTTGTCTCTTGCCATTAAACGTATTAACACTTTGGCTGCCTTTAGGGGTGAAATCTTCGATCACTATAAAAATATATAAATTTCTTACTGCTTCTCTTCTTATCTGCAAGTAATGCTAAGAAATTCTAGCTACTCCTATTCTTTGTTGTCCGTTTTCTAAAATGTTCTATATTGATACTTATGGAAAAGTGCTAAACATTGGCTTTATATATGCCATAGAGCCTAAACTACTATCCATAAAGGAAAATAATCTTGTATTAATTTAAAGCTTGGTTCCTTACCTTCCCATAGGCTACACTTCCTATATCCTTACTTAACAAAATAATAAAATAGTTTTGATTACAAAGTAACCTTACCATTTTACGCTCAATACCTCTCAGCTGAGTGATAATTGCATGTGTGTATGTGCAGCCGAAGTCCGCAGTGATGCTAGATTATCCCATGGACTAAGCGCCCAAATAAAGAAAAAAGATAGCCCAAAAGGCGCCGAAATATTTATTTTTAATAAGGCTGAATTTCTGATAAAGTGGTTGCTATTTGATTAGTTTTTAACGATTTAATCGATTATAGATTGCATTATACCAGAAAAACTATACATGCGCGATACTTTTCGTTACAAAAATTGGCGCTCCAGGTCCGAATTTTCGTTTTAAAAAATTTATAAAAAATAGAAATATTCAATTTTTTAAAACTGCTTTCACGGCAATAAGTTGATAATTAAGCTTCCTTAAAATGAAAAAAAAAAGAAATGTCAATTTAAAAAGTTATGAAAGAAATATTGAAACGGCTTAGTGACAGTCCACCCAACTCCACACAAACAACCATAAAATCACCATTCTCGATTTGAGCGGCTGTAAACATTACTGAATCTCACTGAAATTTTGCATAGAAGTTTGAAATTGCATTATCTAACAAATTCTAAATGAAAATTTTAACACTTTGCAAATCCATACATTTTTGGGCCACCCTTACCTAATGTATATATATGCTTTTCTTTTTGCTGTGAACTGAACATTTTCTGAACAAATATAAAATATTATCTTAATTAAATTCCAAACCTTTTCCTTTTTAGTTAGAATGACATGTCCAAGAATAATTTAATGTGAATAAAACCCATTAGTTCACTGTAGTGTATACAGCAGACAGTTCAGAGAGCTTTATTGCTGTCCTGATGAAATCGTCCTGCACTGCTAATCGAAACATGCAGTATGCTCTCAAAATTTCTTTACGAAAGTTTGATTTTCGGCTACAATGCCAGTAACTGACCAGTACCCCGGTACTTGTGTTTTAAACATTGCACCCGTTAAACGGAAAGTTGCCTGTAAACTTGTATATTATACGGGTCTCAAAAAAATAACCCCCTTTTCTATTTAGTTAGAATGAGATATCCACGAATCATTTAATGTGAATAAAACCCATTTGCCATTCTATTTTATATCCTTAAATAGAGCCCAAAAAGCGCAGAAAAAGCAGTGACGCGCCCAGTTGGGCGTTGGGCGCTTTTCATGAAAATCGAAGCGCAAATTTTGTAAAAAGATAGCCCAATTTGTGGAAAAGCGCCCAATCTGGCATCACTGGCGCTGGGCCTCGCATGTGGTAGGGAGGGAGTCTGTTTCATGGCTTATGAAGTATTCTCGAAGGTTTTGCTCTGACTCGAGCGCGCGATTTCGTACTCTAGGGTTTCACTCTATGACTACATGTGCGTGTGCGTTTGTGTGGTGTATGAGTGTGCATGCATACATTCATATGTGTGGAAGAGTGGAACTCTCTACGTCAACGCGTTCTCAGGCACTGCCCAAATATATAGCAAAACATGAAATTTTTGTATGGAAACTCTACGAAAGAGTTGCCCGATTCGTTCCATTTTCGAATTGCATTTCCAATTTTTATGAAAACGCCGTGTACGAAATATGAGGTTTCCACCTCGACGCTTTCTCAGGCAGCTACCAAATATATAGTGAAAAGTTTTGTATGGCAACACCAAGAAGAGGTTAACCGATTTAGTTTATCTTTGAAATTTTATTTACAATTGATATGAAAACAACACGTGCCAAATTTTTTGTATGGTAACCCTACGAAGGATCTGCCCGATTGGTCCCAATTTTGAATTTAATTTACATTTTTTTAAAAAAGGCTCGTGTTCAAAATTTCAGATCTCTACGTCGCGTCGACGCGTGAGCCAGTGTCCAAATATTTAGTGAAAAACTAAAGTTTTGTATGGCAACATCAAGAAGAGGTTGCCCTATTTAGAAAACACATTTATGAAAATACCAGGGTTGTAAATGAGCGGACTCATTTATCATATCAACTCATCGCTCAACTCAGGATTTGAGTCTGCTCAACACTTGAGCGGTGGTTCATCGCTTGAAGTTTGAGCGGACTCACCACTTGAGCGGACTCATTCCTTGTGCGGCTTGAGCGGACTCACTGCCTGAGCGGACTCAAATCATATTTTAAATAACATAAAGAGAATCTGATTTAATTAAAATTGAAACTAAAATTTCAATCAAATAATAAAAGCTTATAAAAAAGTCATTCATTATATTATATTATATTAATTTAGCTTTTGCTAAATTTCTTAGCCTACATTTCTTCTTCCTCTCAATATAATGTACAACTGTACTTATTCAATAATGTGTAAGACCATATGGTATTTTCCCTTACTTGAAAATAATATGATTCAATTTATAGCGATTCTACTTACAATTATCCATAGAAATACTTATTAAATATAAAGGGAAAGTAATATGCATACGAATTGAATTGTGAATTGTATTTAAATTTTATAGCCGAAAATAAGTGTTAACTTCAGACTTTAAAAGTTCTTTTGTTATGACCATTATTATTGTCATTGTATGATTTTTATATCCTAGATGAAATCTATAGAGTAGGTATGTCTACTAAGCTTGTCATTCCGTTTGTGACGCGTAGAAAAAAAATTCTTGTAGAGTAAAATGGATTGAACACCCACGCATAATTGGTTCAGAAATTTATCAATTCCAGAATCAATGAAAGTCTGGAATATTTCGACATGAATACGCAATCCCAAAATAACAATCAAGCTACGCCATTTTGGGATTTAGATTGTGAAGATGACCAAAATTCAATGGTGGGTCAAAAATTGTTCTTGGATTATAAATTTTCCACAGACAAAACCTCGATCATATTTGAAAACAAACGTTTTTCGGTGATAAAAATCCTTTTTACCACAGCACTGCCTAGTAGTGCTTCGGTAGAAAGATTGTTTAGCATAGGAAAACTAACGATAACTCCTAATAGATATCGTCTAAATTACGAAAATTTTGAATCAATAGAAAAAATATAGAGTAAGATGCTGAGTTTATGGAAAAATGTAAGTACAATTTCCTTGAATTGAAATATAACATTTTCAAGTATGGTACTTTTCCTACAGGTTTTACAAGCTGTTGAATTTGTTCATTATATTGAGAGGAAGCGAAGTGTTGGCTAAGAAAATTAGCAAAAGCTAAATTAATAAAATGTAATATAATGAATGATTTTTTTATAAGCTTTTCTTATTTGATTGAAATTTCAGTTTCAATTTTAATTAAATCAAATTCTCTTTATGTTATTTAAAATATCATTTGAGTCCGCTCGACTCAAATGATGAGTCCGCTCAGGCAGTGAGTCCGCTCAAGACTTGAGTCCGCTCAAGTCCATTCAAGCAGTGAGTCCGCTCAAGACTGAGTCCGCTCACGATTGAGTCCGCTCAAATTTCGAGCGATGAACCACCGCTCAACTGTTAAGCGGACTCACTGCTTGAGTTGAGCGATGAGTTGAGTACAAATTTGAGTCCTTTACATCCCTGGAAAATACCATGTCAAAATTTTAGTTTTCCACGTCGACGCGTTCTCAGACAGTGCCCAAATATATAGTTAAAAACGAAATTTTTGTGTGGCAGCCCTACGAAGGAGTTGCCCAATTTGTCCCTTTTTTAAACCTATATTTTCTATAATTGCAATTTTCATGAAAACGCCGTGCACAAAATTTAAGCTCTCTACGTTGACGGGTTCTCAGACAGTTTGCAGATTTATAGTGAAAAAACAAAATTTTGTATGGAAACACCAAGAAGGGGTTGCTCGATCCATTTTTAAGTTTTATTTATTAATGCTATAAAAGCACCACGTACGAAATTTCAACTCTCTACGTGCATTCGTTGTCAAGCAGTGTTCAAATATACACTAAAAAACGAAATATTTCTATGGCAACTCTACGAAGGACTTGCCCGACTTGTCCATTTTTAAAGTTGTATTTTCAATTTTTAAGAAAACGCTGTGTACAAAATTTCAGCTTTCCACGTCGACGGATTTTGATGTAGTTTTTTAGATCTCGACTACAGCGTCATCGATCGTGTTCATAACTATCCTATCTCTCAAGCTGGAACCAACTTCACAAAATTTTATTGAAATCGGTTGGGCGATTTCGGAGATTAGCGTGAACAAACATAGTGACACTGAATTTTATATATTAAGAAAATAAATTACAGTAAAAGAAAAATACATTATTAATAAATTCAAATAGACTTTAGAACAGAAAAATACAATTACTGGCTACGAGGACAAATAAGTATGTAACTAAGCGGTCGTTGAGAAAATGTTTAAAATTTTATGACTAATACTACGGTTTTTGTTTGTTCAGTATGTATTTGTAGTCTTTAGTTATTAGTTCTGTGTCCTGCCTTAAGTTTATAACTTTGTTTTTGTTAAGGTATATGTGGCATGCTTCTTTAAGTTCACGTTTTTTTCTATTATTTTCCATGTCGATTATTTTTGTATTATCGATGGAAAATACATGCCTGTGTCAATTGCGTGGGATTCTAGTGCATTTCGTGGTGCTTGTTTATTAACATATGCCTTATGTTGTGATAGTCTGGTTGTAAGCTTTTTTGATGTTTGTCCAATGTATGCCGTGTTCAGGTTTTCACATTTGACCTTGTATATAACGCTGTTTTTTTTCTTTTGTGGGTATCGGATCCTTGGTTTTTGTGTAATTGTTGTTTAACTTAGTTATTGGCTTGAATGCTATTTTTATGTGATTATTCTCGTTTTTAATGATTTTCGCGATTTTTATTGTGTTGTTCGGGGTGTGTGTTAAATTGTTGAAAAGGTTGTTTCTTATCGCTCTTTTTATTATTTTGTGGATTGCATGTAATGGATAGTTATTTTTTATTAATATATCTGTAACGATTGTGGTGTTTTTTTGTGAAAATTTGTTTGACTGATTTTAAAGATTTAGTTTGCGAGGGTTTGGGCTGTATTTATTTTAGTATTATGCGGGTGATTTGAGTAATAATTTAAAATTCTATTAGAGCTACAAGGTTTGCAGTACTAGTCTGTTACAATGCTCTGATTTCTTGTTCTATGTAGTTGCATGTCAAGGAACGAGAAGTTATTATTGATTTCTTTTTCCACTGTAAATTTGAATCGATGGTGTATATTATTGTAGGTATTGGCAAAGATAGCTTCTAAGTCTTTGGGTATAGCGCAAATGATGTCGTCCACATATTTTCTTAGAAATGTTGGTACTATTTTGGATTTCTTTAAGGCTTCCTCAATTATATGATCTAACACCATTTCTGCTTAGATGCCTGAGAGCGGGTTACCCATCGCTAGACCGTATTTTTGTTTGTAGAATTTGTTATTGTATGAGAAATAATTACATTCAATTACACAAAAGATGACTAATTCTTTAAATAGATCTTTGTCTATTGGTGTCAAGGTTTCTATAGTTGACCATTCATTTCGATGGTTTTTAGCGCTAGTTCTATGTTGACATTTGTGTAAAATGATTCTACATCTAGTGAGATAAGAATATCGTTTGGCTTAAGTGATATATTGTCTATAAATTCCTTTAAGTCATCTGTATTTTTTATATTACAATATATCACTTAAGCCAAACGATATTCTTATCTCACTAGATGTAGAATCATTGTACACAAATGTCAACATAGAACTAGCGCTAAAAACCATCGAAATCAGCTTGTGGTGTTCATCCATTCGATCCTAACTTACTGGATTATTCGAAATGCTTAAGCAAGAAATCACAAACTATGCAGAAAGTGTTAGATACATCTGAAAAAGAGTCGTACAATAATCTCACATATGAAGATTTTAAGAACATCATTGGAAACAATAAATTACAAAATCTCAAGGATTTTAAAAATTCGACCTCTACATACTCAGAAGATTTCCTTTTATTACACACACTTTTCGAAAGGTTTACGACAAGTAAGCACATCGCTGGTTTATTTTTTTATTTGTTAAAAATAATTTGTTTTTTCAGCTGATTGATGAAAATATCCCAAGAAATATGATAAAGAAGAGAACGTTCAAGCAACAGAAAATGGCAAACAAAATATCCTTTCAGAATTACTCTCCAATACGGATGGCAATGTTGATTTTTCGCGGGAGATTAGTTGATAAAAATCGTTTCACTTTCGAATTTTAAAATGCGAAATTGGTTTTTATAGGTCGATATTGAATTCGACATCAACGACGTGCCCATAGATTTTTTGCTGTGAAAAACCTACTCGTTTAAGTACAAAGAATGTGGAACAGCAAAATTTCATTATCTGTTCAACACCGTTTCAAAAAGCGGAAGAAGCTAAAATTGAGAAGAAAAGAGCTCAAGAAAAATTAAAAGCGGAAAACTTACAGAGAAGGGCAAAAAGTAAGAAAATTAAACAAGAGAAAGCTGAACAAATAGCAAAGAAAAAACATGAACGTACAAAAATGGAAGTCCATGGAGTTGGAAAAAGTCGAAGGGTTAGAAAAGAAAATATACTCAAAATAAAAGCAATAAAACAAAACGGTGCATCCAGAAAATGCAATTGACAGAAAATTTATGTAAAAAAATAACTTCTATACAACATGGAAAACAAGATGATAGAACCGATTCTGCTACTTCAAAAGTATCAAAGGATCATGAGTCCTATGTTCGTGTATTGTTTCCGAGAAACGAGAATTCATGCCCCTTTAAAATGGGCTCTGCTCCAATTGCAAACTTGCGCTCAATTATCACACTATTCCTTTGCAAAATGTGCTCTAAATAATTAAGTATGTATGAATATAATATGTTTTTCTTTTTTAAGTGGATCAATGTTTTATTTTGTTACTGAAAAACATTGTGTTTGAAACAAAAATATTTTATTATGTTTACTCTTCTTTTATTATCTGTTATTTTTTCTATTTTCTGACTTTTTTATATATGTATGTTTGAAACATCAAAAATATTTTATTGTCGAAGTTATGATTCGTATTTGAGGGAGCTCGGATCTAAAAAATTATAAGGCTCGTAACTGGAGAAATGGGGGCTCGAAACTGGAACTTGGACCGCTACCATAAATTTACTTTATAGTTTTCAACATACTTAGTTTTATGTCCTGATTTACTTTTAAATTTGCTTAAAATAGTATTAAAAGATACAAAAAATATTTGAAAGCTTTACAATGTAAAATTTGTTGATATCAGAATGGAAAAAGTTCAAAAATTCCCTAAGGGGGGCTGTTAACTGGGACTTTACCCTAATATAAAACGTAAACGAGTGCAAAAATAAACCACAATAAAACGTTTCGAAGCCATGATGAAAGAAACTCAGTATAAGCCCAACAGCTCGAAGACGTAAATAATCTGCCAGCAATCGCAACCAATTTCAAAATTGTTGATATCTAAAAGTAAACAAAGCACATGCGTTCTCGCGGCATTTTCCCCATTTTCGTACGTAAAAGCTCCAACAGACAACAAGGTGACTGGAAATGAGAATTTCTACTTGTGGGGCTATATTATCGTAGATGCTGTAGACTGTAGATGTCAAAAAGCTTTCGTGGCGGTTGGTTGATTCTGAGAGTATTTTCGTTGCTTGATGACTGCTGTACGCAGTTAACCATAAATTTAAGGGAATTTCTGAGTCTTGGCATCGTAAGAAGATAATTCGGTCGACTCCTTATACAAGTTCGTGGTACGAAATGTGTTTAATTTGCCGCAGTGAAAGTGAAAAGGTCAAAAAATAGTTCAGTCAAATTTTTACGCTTGATTTGGTAATTGGTGGTTGGTGTCTTCTGTCTAACTACGTCAGTGATTCGTCGACCGTGACTTTATGACTTGCGTCCGTACGTCCCAATAAGGAACTAGGAAGTATACGAGGAAGATTTATCTTGCCGGGCTTGAAGTTTATGATTAATGATAATAAAATTAATCATAAAACACTTGAGCCGCCCACCACTTAATTTAATTTAAATACATTTACGTCGCGTCACTTGTATTTTATTTTATAAAGCTTTCCGAAACGAATTAAGTAAATCACAATTTCTATCTAAAAATGTCGTCGGTCAACGAGCGCTTATCATCAACCGAAGATAATGATAAAGGTAAAGACGGTAACAGCTGTAAATGTCCAACACACGGAAATACTAATTTAGTGATTGAGCCGATGAGAATTTTAAAATTGTGCGAGAATTTATGCGGTGTTACCAACTCAATTCAAGTCCAAATAATTATTAATAAATTTGTAAGTATCTAGTAAATATATATCGGTAGGTATTTTGTGATAATTTTCCGCAAGATGTTATGCTGGAGGAAATCTTTTATTGGGAACTCGTCTACAGTTGCAGGAAATCTCCAACGCACCCTATGTATTCATCATTCCTTTGCTACCAAGCAGTGAGGAAGGATTAATTCAAGTTATTGGAGATCAAGTTATCGAAAAAGAATTGCGATTTTCGGTAAGTACGATTTTATATTTTCACTTTCATTTGCATGATATCTTGTTGTGTTTCCAGAGTATGTATATATTTACATATATATTTATGTATGGACTGTTAAATACACAAAATGTACATTGCTCAACAAGTTAACCACCAGTCTGAATTTGTTTCTTATTATTTTGGTTGCAAACCGGTTGGTTCGTGAATTATGTAGGTACCTACTAGCCTGTGCTGTACCTGTGAATTGTAATGCAACATTGCAATTTTATTAATTACTGTTGGAATCTCTTACTACATATTTCACGTTTTCCGGCTCTGCATTTCATCTTACATAAATGTGAGTTATTTCTTTGCCTACTTATGTGTATTTATGAATTTCTTGAGATATGTAGTTATTGCAGTGTTAAATCTGAGATTTGAAATAAGATAATCGTATTAATGTGGAAATGAAAATATTTTACAGGTTTTTGAAAGAAATTACATATATTGATGACAATCTCTTTTCACATAAGTAATACAAAATCGGTCCTCCTCTTCTAAAGGGATGCGTCATGAGTTAACGTAAAAACAACCAACGAATGAGCCTGAACAAGCCTCAGTCAGAGAGATAATACCTACCTGCGGCAAAGTTAACTTAACAGAAGAAGTTGTACATTTAAAATGCACACGGCTAGAAAAGGAAAAAAGAAGAAAACAAATAACAAAAAAATCAATTCAGATTTTACTATCATAAAATGTTCCCGCACAGGTTTTTCTGAAATATTGAGAGAGTTGGTTCCAGAATTGTTGTTAAATCCTATATTGTGGTTCCAAAGTTGTTGCTGTATGATATTTAAATGCACTTGCTTGTAGGAGAAACTCATGATAGATTCTCTGATATTTTTGGGAAAAATGAGAATTTTTTTTGACAGAAATCTTACATCTCCTTTCACCATTTTGGCCAGAGCGAAATTTATCTTTTTCTTAAAAAATTGACGTAGGGAACCCGATGTACATTATTATAAATAGTTTGAAAGGATTTTGGAGATGTTCAATAAGATTTTGTCGTTCGGGTAATCACTAATCATACGTTCACTCGATTTTTGTTTTTAACCTCAATCATTCATACAAAAGACGAAAGTATATAACATTATATTTTTCTTTCTAAAAACACGAAAAATTTCCAATTTTGTTCAGCTGCTTCTTATCTTCTTAATTGGCTATCTTTGTCTGCGGTGCGGTACTATGGCTGCACTGATTATTACCTACATTTCGAATGATATTAATCTAACGTCATTCATTATTGAATCTTCCTTAATTGGATGGGAGATGTTGACACCTTCATTAGTGGCAACGGCAGACTTTCTTCTGCGCAATAGTCTAGTTCATCTTAGGATCTACACTTCGTGATAGAATCGTCTTTTTTATAGTCTTTTAAGGTCTTCCTAGTTGACGGTTGCATTGTGGATTCCAGTCGAGGACCTGCTTCGCAATATTATTGCCACGTCGCGGTCGTAGTTTTGCTTGACATCGACCTAGAGTTCCATATCAGACAAAGCTGGGCAAAGATACTACTTGTTTTATTTATACTGACTTGTTCTGTTCAGCTCGTTTCGGTAATAACTCTACGAGTTATATCTGTCTTTTTTAATCATTTATTGGCTCCTCTGAGGAATATTCCTATAAGCGGTCTCTACATAAAACATCCATTTGGCAGATGTTTTTAATTAAAACAAACCATCCATCTATATGATCTGTCCAAGTACCATTAAAGGAGTGACGCTCATGATGTACACGAATCTTATACTTGTGTATGTATATTTTACTTTTATTGAGTGCGTTTTTAGAGCAATATTGTTCTTTAAAATGGAATTTGATTTACGACCATACTTAAAGTGATAGTTTTCACAAAATGTAACAGATTGACATCTCTGGCACTATTGTAATTTTTCAAAAATAATCCGCAAACCGAAAGTATAACACATAAATATTCGGAGACGGTTCACTCCTCAGTTCATGCGGGATTGAAAAAGGGACTTGAAAAGTTTGGATATTTATAGTACTGTTTCCTTATTAATACTGTTCAAAAAATGAGTTATAAAAATATAAAACTGCAGATATTGCATATGAAACCAGAGAAGTTTTTTAATTAAACACTGCCAGGTTGAGTTTTCGGTTGGTGCCCTACTAAAAGGTGAAGAAAATCAAATATTGCAGATCAGATTTGAATACGTTATTTTATAAAAAAAAAACCATTCCGCCTGGAACTACATCGAGTAAAATTATTAAACCAAAAAAATTATAAAGAAAAGCAGAGGCTGGATCGTCAAGGAAAAATGGAGCAATTCAGTATTCTACACGTAAAACTACTTAATGCTAATATGACTTTAACTGCAGAGAAAAAACTGGTCATTATGCCAGTGTTGTCGTACAGTAGGTGGCCATCGTATTAGAAACTCGCAAAATAATTTTATCTTTCCAACATAGAGAATTTTTCTCGATTTCTTAAGATTCTAAGTAGACCATTTGTGTACCAGGATATTGTTTATGAATACCTGACTACATTATGCGTATCATAAAATCTATTTTTTCGAAAGTAGGAAATAGGTAAAAAGGATATTTTTACCTATCTTTTGCGCGCTTACAGTAATTTTATCGACTAAGTTGAACATCTCGTCAAAGTTAACTTATATGACAAGTTAGGACACAGAATAGTTTTCCGATTGTTTTACATTTAAAATGCACACGGAAGAAAGAAAAAGAAAAAAAAAAGAACTCTCTTTAAAACTTTTATGAATACAAATGAAAGCGCAAATTGCATGCAACGTAACAGAATGTCAGATGTCAGAGGCGGAGTTTTCAGGTTTTTCTCTTATAAAATGTTCTCGCGCTTTTGTGAAAACCGGTTTTCTCTGAAAAGTTGTGAGAATTATTCAATGTTTTTTTGTAGCAAAACCAATGTTTGTTAGTGTAAATTTTATGCTATTTGAACAGCACGTGCTTCTGTTTACATTCGTTTTGCTCTGAAGGCATTATAAGTGGGAGAAGCTCATGTTACATTCTCTGATATTTTCGGCAAAAATGAGAATTTCATTTCAGAGGAATTTTATATCTCCTTTCAGTACCTTGACCAAAGCGAAATTTATCTTTTTCTTAAAAATAGAGGTCTCAGTCGCAGTGCATAGCCAAGTTCTTTTCCCCCCATTCATGCAAAAGACGAATGTTTAAAAAACACGAAAATTTTCCAATTTTGTTCGGCTGTACCCTATCTTCTTATTAGGTTATCTTTGACCGCGTATTCAAGTTTTGAACTGTTTGCATTAAATGAACTTGTTAATTTCTATTTAGTGTGTTGTGTTAAAGTATTTGATTTGAATTTTATTTTTTATGTGTAAAGGGAGCGTTTGTGCAGGTTATCCGTTTAAGCCCAGTTTTTTGCAATGGGTCGCAAAAATACATAAGAAGTGAAAAATCGGAAGTGATTTCATCTCAACGAGAAATATTCCACATAACAAACATTTCTTATGTCACAGTGTGGATGATGTCAAACAATTTTAGGGAAAAGATACCACCAGGCATGAGCCATCGTCGAAATTGGCAAGGTAAAATAAAAATTACCTTAAGCAGCGAGCAAAAAATTATTTCAGCAGGTTTATTACATCGCAAAGCTTCAAATAAAGTACTAAAAAAACACTCTGAGTAAGGTGTAGAGATATCAGCTAGGACTTAGCGTCGCGGATTGTTCGAAGCAAATTTAAAATACAGGTGTCCGGCCAAAAACACTAAAATTGACACCAAAAAATGAAAAAGGCAGTTTTCAGTTTCTGAGAAAATATAAAAACTCTACAGTTGACGATTGAAAGAAGATAAGTTTACCAATTCAACCGAACAAGCAGTTTTTGTGCCTTTTTAAAAACCAATTGAAAATTTCAAAATTTATTAATTTATTATTAGGTTATCTTCAGTGATGAATGCCGGCTGGAAGCTAAAACGGAGGAGACTATGTCAGAAGAAGACCTTCAGAGAAATACGAGGAGAGCTGATAACAATGCAGCATCAATTAGCAGTAATGATTTAGAGCTGCATATTAGCAAAGCGTTCGGGTCCTCTCCATTTTATTACGGGAACAAGATTGCAAGATCAGTACAAAATAGTTTTGGATGTTGTTCTCTGACCACATATTGAATATTTGAACGCGTAGAGAACATTATATATTTTTGTGCAAGCTGGTGATCCCTGCCATACCGAAAAATCTATTAAAAATAATGACCTCGCGGAGTATGAATTTCCATTACTTCAGTGGAGCGGAAACTCACCGGATTTAAGCCCAATAGAGGACTGCTGGGATATGCTACAATTTAAGGTTTTTATCTTTTCAAATCCAACGGTGGAAATATTGAAAAAGAGAATCGAAGATATCTGGAAAAATTACAAGGATATTGACATGATTCAGAAATACATTGCAGGTTTGTCGGACCGTATAAAATCAGTAGCCAATGTTAACTAAAGTTGTAACTCCCCCACAAAATATTCATTTTAAAGACACATTTTGTACGTACATATTAGCTGTCTTCTTTTGTGTCTGTTGCACACGTCACAGTCATACATTGAACAGTGCAAAGCTACTCTGGGTCGCTAATCTTACTAAAAAGTGCATGTTTTTCGAACAGACTTGGCTATTTCTGATGGTCAATTTTGTTTACAAAGTTACACAATTTAACTCTTAAATGAATAATTAAGAAGAAATAGTCCTCTCAACGGTACTAAAATTACAAATAAAATTAGAAATGGAATCAAGACTAAAATCTTCATATTTTTAGATTATGGAATATCTGGACTCGCCGTCATCCAGTGATAATATTCTCGATTCTACTGAGACGTCTTCTTTATCGTCTTCCTCCTTTGAATCAGATGTAGTTGTCGAAAGAGATGATACATTTTTAAAGAAAATTAGATCATTTTCTAATGAACAATTCAGGCAACACTTCCGTTTAACCAAGGAGACAGAAAATTTAGTGATTGGTAATAATATATTTTAATCGATGAACAAATCTGATCAGACATACATATTACACATTTGCTAGACAAATATAAGTTAGCTGAGATTGCACCCAATGGGGAACAAGGAGGGCACTGGTATATAGCTAATAGTGTAACGTTTCGCCAAATCTCCAACTTATTTGGAATTTCCAAGTCGTCTGCGTGGTATGTTGCTAAATTTCGTATTTTTATCAAATAAAGTTCTATTGTTATTGTGGACGCAAAAAGAGATTTATTGATGTTCACTGTGGAGCACCTGGATCTATTCATGACAGTCGGATGTTTAGACGGTCAAATATCTACCAAGAAGCTACAAATAACATTGAAAGCGTGTTCCCACAAAAAATGATATTACTAGGTGATTCCGCATATGCTTTAAGTGACTGGTTAATACCACCTCTTAAAGATAATGGCAATTTGAGTGATTTGCATTTTCAATTCAATGCCATACATTCTTCAACACGTATCATTGTAGAAAATTCCATAGATTTACTGAAAAATTTAGACATCTTCAGTATGTAGACTTAACTCTAGTTTCAAATATAATAGTTTCCGCATGTGTGTTGCATAATATACCTATGTATTAACAATAATGAAAATATTATTGAGTGCCCTTTCGATGAAGTCCATATCGAGGAAGAAGAATTTATTGAGAACCCTTTTGAAGAAGAAGAAATTGTAGCTGGACCTGAAAATAATTCTGCAATGGAAACAATGATCGAAGGCAAAGATTGCTTAGCAAGCTGATAGAAAAAGGCATATTGTAGTTAATACTTGAATAAATTCATAATAAACTTAAGCAACTTTTATTTATAAAAACAAGTAAAAAAGCTAGATTTGGTCTAAGACCGATTCTTATGATACCCTAGATGAATGCCCGTATTATATTTCGTATGGTCACCGGTTTGATTTTTGAAGTTGTTTTTCGCATATATTTCTAGAACGGTTTGTCACACAGAAAAAATGATTATAACCAATTTTATAGGATTTCGTATTCTGAAGAAGTTCTTAGTGCAATAAAAATGTCTTGGACTGATCGTTTTCAAAGTATACGTAAAAAACCTAAATTTTTATATGGCAACACCAAGAAGCAGTTGCCCGATTTAGTCCATTTTTGAAATTTTATTTGATAATACAATGAGAACACCATGTACCAAATTTCAGCTCTCTAGGTCGACGCGTTCTCAGGCAGTGTCCAAATATATAGTGGAAAACGAAAGTTTTGTATGGCAACCCCACGAAAGAGTTGCCCGATCTGTCTCATTTTCGAACTTAATTTTACTTTATTTTTCAAAGTCTGTGTACAAAATTTCAGCTCTCTTAGTATACGCGTTTTCGAGTTGTCGTGCGCACAGACGGACGGACGGATGGACGGACGAACAGACGGACGGACAGACGGACGGACATGCAAAAATCAAAATAACTTATAATATTATGCATGGGTGTCCAATCCATTTTGCTCTATGATCATTATTTCGAGGTGTTACAAACGGAATAACACACTTAGTATACCCTATAGATTTCATCTAGGGTATAAAAAAGTAAAAAAATTAACACAGCAAAATTGTTAATACACGTCTTCTTAAATGAAATAAGATATAGAATGGAATATGTTAAGTACTTTTTATTAACGAGATACTCTTCCATGAATTTCATCATTAAGTTGGTTTTTCCTCTTGCCTTTTCATTTTGTTTCCTCGCATTGCTTAAATAACTCTTTTTTATATTCCCACCTCCGCACTTTGTTATCCTCTTTTTCCTTCAAAAATATTATTTTTTCTTGAAAAACTCTTTCTTTTGGCGTGTTCCGTTTATATTTTTTTGTGGGGCCAGAGGACTTGTTCTGTTTGGAATTAAGGGATGATACCATAGATTTAAGTGGCAAGTTCACCCGGCGGCGAAAAGAAGACGTATATTGGGCTTGCTGATTTATAGCATAACTTGATACAATATCCTCGGTTGAAGATACCTCATAGGCTGACTCTATCGGATAATTTTTGCTACTACTTACACCAACTGGTTTCTGTACTTTTTCTTTTGATCTATTGCTCGATGATATCTTAAAAGAGCTAGCACAAACTAGAAGTTTTGTGTTACCAGCACACCAAACATCGTCGCGAAATATTTGTGCCATATCGTCTGCAAAGGGCTCTGTAAATGGCGAATTTCCAGTTTTATTATTATTGTCGACGGCAAACTTATAGGCGCACATGAGAGATTTTACTTTCCACCAATAGGGCTGTTACCAATGAATTCTATGTTTAAAGGGAGAAAATATTGGCCACTTTCGTTTGAAAAATACAATTATATACGTACCAAAATATTCATGGAAGTTAAACCTTAGACTATATTTTGGAAAGCAAATTTCTTTTACCGGAAACAGTTAAATTCTTCCTTCCTTGCTTTATAGCAATGCTGTAATCCTTTGGTCTCTTTATATGACCACGCTTTCCTTTTTTCCTTTCTGAAACTTGCAAAAATTAATAATTGTTCTTTTTAATTAACTTTTAAGAATAAAATTATTTGTGTCTATCAGCCATTATTCCCAGAGCCCAACAAATTTTTTGAAATTTTTGCGTGGAACGTTTATGAATAAATTTCGTTGGTTGTGTGTGCGACTGAGGCGTTCTTAATTTCGTTAGGAAATTTTCAAACAAAATTCGGCTCCTGGATTTTGCAACTTGGTTCTTTTCTGGTGTTCTGTTCGGTGTCTTCTGTTGATGGATTTTTAGAATATCTGAATATGGAATTTTGGGAATGCACCGCAAACGCAAGAAATTGTTACGTCTTCCAAGAATGGAATCATCGGCCGCTTGATACATCTACCGAAGAATTATTGCATTTGATGGGAATGCACAAACTAATGGGATATATAGAATTAACCCAACTTAATATGTGCTGGTCTAATAACTTTCGAATACCAAATATTGGTAATTGTATGTCCAGGCAACGATTCAGTGAACTAAGAAGATTTACTCGATGTGTAGATCCTGGCAATATTACTGATCGAAGTGATCGCTTATGGAAAGTTAGACCATTTGTTGATGCAATATGTAATCAATGTCGAACATTACCCTGTTTTTATCATATGGCTATTGATGAACAAATGATTCCGTTTTCTGGAAGATGTGGTATACATCAATACATGCCGGCACAAACGAATCCCCGTGAGCTAGAAAATTATGTCTTGGCAACCAGCGATGGTCTTGTCTTAGACTTTCATATACTTATATATTGGGAAAGGAAGTGTTGCAAATCAAGACATGAAAGAATGTGGTTTAGGTGCTTCCATTGTTAAGCATCTCACTTCTAGTTTAACGGAAGATCGATTTTTTACAAGCTTAAAGTGCGTTGAGCTTATGAAGAATAGAAACATTTTTCACACTGGAACCGTAATGAAAAATCGTATTGAGCCTATCATAAAAAAGTTGAAAGAAGATAGAAGGATGGAAAGGGGTGAGCGGAAGGAATGGGTCAGAGAGAATGATAAAATGACTATTGTCAAATGGACGGACAATAAAGGAGTGCTGCTTCTATCATCTTACGTTGGAGGCTACCCACAAAATAATTGCCAAGGAGCAGAGAAAAAGGATTTTTTTACCTCAGCAATTGTAGCTGTATACAATAGGTGCACCAAATGTTTTACTAAGCAATAATGTATATTAATCGAATCTAACTTGTTTTAGATATATGGGAGGAGTTGATCTATGCGATCGTTACATAGCGCTATGTCGATGCTATGTACGTACGTTAAAATGGACGTTGAGAGCTTTCAATCATTTCGTTGACTTGATTGTAGTAAATCTATGGATTATTCACAACAGAAGGAAGCCGGACGATCCAAAAGAAAAAATAATTACCCTACTAGATTTCAAAATTTATGTTGGAAAAGCACTGACTAATTATAGTAGCAAAGTTGAGGAAGCAAAAATCCATGCCCATTCTAATCGCACTGGCTTGCTGCCCTCATTTTTAGCGACTCCTCAACATGCCATATCTTTTGACTGAATCAATCATAAAATCCTGATTCATAAGTTGACTCTTCTTGGTTTTCCTTCTGTCTCTGGCAATTAGCTTCATTCTTATTTATCGCATCGTAAGCAGCGAGTTATAGTTCGCGGAGCTCTTTCTGACGAAATAGATAATACATCTGGTGTTCCTCAAGGCAGCCATCCACCAATCCCTTTTTATTATTTTCATTGATGATGTATCTCTGATTTTGGCTATTTCAAGAATAATTTGCTATGCTGACGATGCCAAAATCTTCCGCATTGTTTCTAATGAAAACGAGTGTGGAATTCTAAATTTGGACTTGGACACCTTTCATAAATGGTTTTCTATTAACTGTCTTCCTGTCAACATCAACAAATGTACTGCTATGCCCTTTTCTCGTAAACGGAGGCCATTGAACTGCAGTTATTCTTTAGATGGATGCTCATTAACTAGACTTGACAAAACCAAAGATTTGGATGTTAATTAATGAAGTGTACTTTTGGTCGATTATAGTACATTCCGGTGTGACTCAGGGGAGTCATCTAGGGCCCCTTCTTGTTATTATATTTATCAATGATGTCTTTTACATCTTTGAATTTTCCTCTGTTCTAGGTTTTGCTGATGATTTTAAAATTTTCATGGAAATTGTTGATATGTCTCAAGTATCCAAACTCAAATCTGAAGTCGATAAATTTGCGAATTGATGTCATCTTAATCATTTATCGATAAATTCTTCTAAATGTAAACACTTTATGGCTACTAGAAAAGTATCACCAATTAATTTTGAAGTGTTTATCGATGGAATTATTATTCCAAAATGTAGTATAGTCTCGGACCTTGGTTTTATTCTAGATAGTAAAACATTTTCTAACCATATTGATTATGTAGTAAGTCAAGCTAATTCTCGGCTTGGTTTTGTTAAACGTCGTGCTAGTGAATTCTCTGACCCATACACACTTAAGGCATTATTTTCAGCATTCGTTAGGCCTATATTGGAATATTGAACGGTTGTGTGGGATCCGTTCTAAAAGAATTGAAAATGTGCAAAGGAGATTTACCAAGTTTACTCTTAGGAGACTTAACTGCACCGGTGATTTACCTCCTTATGATGCCAGATGCCAGTTGATTGGTTTACAGAAACTGTCTCTCAGTCGAAAAGTGTATAATACTATGTTTATTAGAGATATAATTGAATACAGGATTATTTCTCATGATATCTTAAAGCTTATCCATTTATATGTGCCGTGTAAGCAAATAAGACTGCGCCCTATTCTTTTTGAAGCTTTTCATAGGATAAATTATTGGATCAGTAGTCCATTAAATCTGTAGCAGTATAATTGACTTTAATCAAGATAGAGTTTCTTTTAACGCCTCTGTTTCGGAATTTTTTGAATGCTTACTATGAATATAATATTAGATCTATAGGTATAATTTTATATTACATAGTTTTAGTTGATGGTTTTGTGATTTGATTTATTTTAGTTTTAGTATAGGCATGGTCTGTTGATTTGTAATCTGTAGACTAAGAATAAATAAATAATGCTACTCTGGGGTTTGTAAAGAGATGGTCAAACGAGTTTAATGATACATTCATAACAAAGGTCCTTTACTGCACATTGGTTAGACCTATTTTGGAGTATGCCAGTGCGGTCTGGTCTCCTTTCTATGCTGTATACATAAATCGTATTGAGGCTATGCAGCGGAGATACGTTCATTTTGCCCTGCGTGGAGATAACCCTATTATTCTACCTCCATATATTGATAGGCTTAAACTTTTTCCATTGGATTCTATTGAAAATAGGCAAAAAGCTCCCAGAGTTGTTTTTACGTTTCAGTGCATACAAAGAGCGATAAATTCCTCAGAGCTCTTAAATGCTTTCAATATATCTATTTCTGTACGCTCCTCGAGGAACCACGACTTCTTCGTCGTTCTTCAGCATAGTACGAGCTATGGTTTGCATGAGCCGATTTCATCAATGTCTCGTCTCTTTAACAACCAGTTTGATTGCATTGACTTTCATCTTTCAAAAAGTTAAATAACAGATCAACTTAATACTTTTTATTACTATTGTTATGTATAGTTTTTGTTCTTTTCTTTTGTAAACTTAGTAATCAGATTTTTGATGAAGTTCTAAATAAATAAAAAATCCTGCAACGGTTGATACTCTCAAACGGAGAAAAGATAGTATGCCTTTATTACGTGAGGAAAGATACGATGCATACTCACATTTTCCAAAGTTTATTGATGCTAAAAATGCATCCAAATGCCGAAACCCTCAAGGTTTATCACGAACAGGAACAATGTGTACGAAGTGCAATTTGTATTACAATAATAAATGCTTTTTGTCTTACCACAAAAAAATAAATTAATAAATAAGAATTAAAATATATATTTTCCTTAACTCGAAATCTTTAGATTCTATCAACACTGAATTATCTAGAAAAAAACTTTAAAATTTTTTGACAAGTTTTATGGTTTTTTTTCAAGTCAGGATAACCAAAGTCAACATATGTATGTGTACCATCAAATCCTTCTATTTCCAAAAAAGAAAATATATATATATTTTTTTCTAAAATTTTACTAATCACATTATTTTAAATAAAATTGCATAAAAAAATATGTTGGTGTTCTATTTACTTTCACTTCGGCAGCGAAGAAGTGGCCAATTTTTGGTCTATCGAATCTTCCTTCCTGACACGGACTTTCTCTGGACACTATGTATAAGATTCTCCAAATTTACTGAGAATATTTGGAATGGTCTTCGGAATTTTCAACTTTTTAGCTAAGCTTCTTTGACACAAATTCGGATTTTCTATATGGATGGAAAGACATAATTTGCGACATTCCTCTTGGCTGACTTCCATTTTTACTGCATAAGAATTTTGCATTTAATGACTGCAATTATAAGTGCACACGTTCTTATAATGCAGTTTTACCAGCGGTCCCGAATTTTCTTTACCTGCTGATAAGTAATGGTAGTGGAGATAGGTGGTCGGTTGTTTTCTGAAACAGTCTTTATCTCAATACAATATACCGATTAAAATCAACCAAGCTGGATTTAAAGATAAGGCAAAAGATATAAAATCTCTTTTAGTTTATCTTCCAGATGCAAATAGAAATTATTATCAAACAGTTTTAATGCTCAAATAAGGAGTGTTATTGAGTTTTGCATATTTTATTTTGTTTCTGTTATATTCTATTTTCTTTTTTGTATTAACTTCAATGAAGTAATATTTGTTCAAGTAGGCCTTATTGGGATTCCCCGGTACAAACGGAAAGCAAAAAAAGGATTTTTTTTATTTATTTTATCACAAAATTATTTTATTTAGGACGGCAAAATTTGAATGGAGAATTTTGTTTGCATTCTCCTATTTTCATTAATTTTTTTTTTTGAGTCATTCAATTCTGATGTTGGGGATCTGTTAATGAGTCGAGCCAAGACTTGAAACTTTGCCGCCCTAAATCGAATATCAAATGTGAGTGTGATAGAACAAATAACAAAATTCCTTTTTTTTACGTTTCGATTGGCCGACTTGAACAATTTTAAACTTCACCCGGTAAAAAATCAATAAATTATATTCATTACGAATGAAGAAATGTATTTTCGATTAGTAAAACTAGAAAATATTCAAGGCTAAATAATGATGTTGAAGTAAGTAATGAAATATTTCTTTTAAATTTATTCAAAGCAATGTAATGTTTGGACATCTAGGTTCAAATTAATGGAATTTTAACGGAATTTTTCTTCTATTGAAACAGAAATAATTTAAGATATAAATAGACGAAAAAAAACCTGAGTTTTAATGCAATTAAAAAAAAAAAATTATCGAGAAGTTTTTTTTTATAATAAAGGCATCAATTTTAACTGCATTTAACTCAAAACTACATTTTTTTGCATATGGGGCAAAAAAGTATTAAGGCGACGATATGTATATATATACCTATTTATTCTTTTTATTGAACGGAGATTATTTCATACATATCTCTTTTCTTTTATACATTTCATGTTTTATTTACTTTATTCAAATTACCGTTTTAGTATATAACAATTTTGTATATCTCGCGTAATTCCATCCTCTTGATCAGACCTCCAAAAAACTACTCTCGCTTTCTTCAGCTACCATGCCACCGCCTGGTCTAGGTCACTGCAGCTGCCAGACAGTATTCAAATGTTTATTATTTCGCAGTGACTCGCTTGCACAACAAACCCAATTAATCTTAGATTGTTGTAAAATGCGATGTACTGCAATTTTTAATTACAGGTCTTGTTCGCAGTAATTGAGTGTCTTGTTTTTCTCCACGTAATAATGACTTTGCCAAGAAGCGATGATCAACCAATTCTTGTTTCACATTGCTTAATTGATTATCTATATTTGCAACAAGAATTGATTGATCTTTTATTCACAAGAGCCATAAGATGCTTTGATATTCAACATCATCGGGGTGTATCCAAATTTAGCGGTACATTTTTTCGATGTCTGAGTAAAACCATAATGATGAAATCTCCATTTTGTCAAGATACAAGATATGTCTTGCTGAATAGTGGTCCAGTCAACAATAGGTTATTAAGAGATTTTCAGAAATTACTCTATACTTAGTAGTAGAGCTAGTATCTTTAATGACAGCATGGTGCTGAAGGTAGTTTTTCTTCTCGATATGTATACCTAATTTACAATGCATGGTACAACCACGCCGTTAAAATGATAGCGTTTGCTGAAGAATGCATATAATACACGAAATATGTAAGTAGTGATAAGCTGCCTAATTAAAGAAGTGAGCGAAGAACACTTGAGCGTACCAAGATCTACCTAGAAAGGCTAAAATAATCATGGGCCAAATTTGAGGAAACACATGAGCAAATAGTGGAAAAGAGGGAAGGCAACTGGGACCATCCTTACTTCGCTCAAAACTATTATGAACAAGTCTACAAGGAATACAAAAAGTTTGTGTTAAAATGGAGCAACGTATATTGCAAATCACGAACGCACCAATAGTCTCAACTCACAAACGGAGTGAATGTATACAGACAGCAGACCATCTGAATCTATCAAAGACAATTTCGAGCAACTCAAGCTAAAAAACGAACTAAACACAATATGAGGCCCAAAATGAATTCACAGTCACAATGTAAACGTATTTTCAAAGTTACATTCGCGACCACGACTGTATGAACTAATTAGTATTGTAATTGTATTGTAATAATTTTGAAAAAAAAATAAATAAAATGGAAGAAAGAATTATCAATTACATGAAAATTCATACATTTATGCATAATCATGGTTGCTTTTGGCCAGTGGCCGTGAATGTAACTTGCTTGGCTTCAGCAGTCAGCCACAAGCCTCTAGTGGGTTGTGGCCTGTGGCCTGAGGCCGTGAATGTATTTTGGTCCCCAGCATTAGACCGAGTCATTAATGAGAAAGAAATGACAAGCCCACAGTCCAAGGCATACTATATCCAAAATCTGAGACTTGTTGATGATCCTACATGCAGGGATTGCGGAGAGGAGTCCGAAACATTTACCCACTTTCTATGTTACTGCCCGGCACTCTCAGGAATATGTTATAGAATTCTTGGCTCACACCTCCTGGATGAGTTACACGATGACGGCAAGGTGGGGCCAATACTGAAATTTATAGAAACGTCCAGTTGGAACCCATGAGCGATCGCTCATGGGTCTGGAGGGTGGACAATGGGCCTTGACTTGGCCTACGTTCGGGGTCCCAAACCTCTGTTTCAATCAATCAATATCCAAAAACTTAAATGTGCCAACCAATATTGGGATCAAATATCATTTTTACATGGATGAATCATGGCGCATATTAGCGATAAACCTTGCAACGTAAAAGTTTATTCCATAATTAAAGACCGCTTCCAGACTATCGCCATAAAACTACAGGAAAAGCTGGAAGAGCAAACACTTCTCTCGGCGGTAATAGCAATGTAAAGCTGCCAAAAATTATCCTTCCTACATTTGATGAAAGTTACAGCTAGAGCTGCAAGAAATATAAAAAAATCATAATACACTAATTCATGATTCGGAATTAGAAAAGGCCATATCTGCTCCACGGCATGCTAATGTATCTAGTTTTGCCAGCTCAAATGATCCACGCAAGCCAACGTTACCACATGGAAGGAAACCTGTCTACTACGCAATCAGTATCCAGTGCAACAACCATGAGTTAAATGTCATCTAAACGGTCCCAAGTTATGCTAGCAACCACTGTGATAAGAGTTAGCAGCGCTACAAGGAATCCGGTGAACTGCAAAATGCTGTTAGACTCGTAGCTTCACTTTGTTTGCAAACGATTAGTACAAACGCTAGGCCGCCAACGCCGTCGAAATTCTCTACCAATTGGTGGAATTGGAGGTCTCGAAAAGAAACGCAAGGTACGAAATTACTCTCACGATTCATTCGAGATTAAATAACTCTTCTACGGGCATGAACGCAGTGATTTTAAAAACTATTACGGAACAACAACCTTCAATGTATATCAAAACATCTTGCCGGAATATTCCCAACAACATACAGTTAGAAGACCCTGCATTTCACAAACCTCAGCCTATTGATATGTTTTTGGCGACGGAACTATTTCTTCAGCTTCTGAGAGAGGGACAAATTTACATAATGATCTGCCGTTGCTCCAAAATATTCGGCTTGGATGGATACTTTCGGGTAAAATACAAGAAGATACAAGGAACTATATCGCAACTCAACCTTCAGTGCAGTTCAAACAATTCTGGGAAATAGCAAATTAAAACTCCGCTCCCTCGTACATGTCAAGAGAGGAATTAGAATGTGAAGAACACTTTCAAACCACAGCTCAATGATCAACATCGGGACGATGTACTGTAAAATTCCCACTCCGGGAAAAACCGTCAACCCTTGGGTCATTTTTTGACATTGCAGCTAAGCGGGCTTTCGCCTTAGAGAGAAAACCGTATTATAACAAAGGGACCAGAATACAGTATATAGAGTTCATGAGAGAATATGAAGCTCTTGGTCACATACAGCTCGTCGGACGGGACTTCATTCTTCCCATATCATATTATATGCCACACCACTGCCTCACGAAGGCTGATAGCACCACCGCTAAGCGCCGGATGGTATATGTTACATCAGTTAATATAACATCAGGTAAATCGCTCAACGATATTCTGATGGTAGGGCCAACAGTTCAGGCAGACTTATTTTCCATCTTAAGCAAATTCAAGATACACAAGTAAGTGATGACGACAGACATTTGCCAAATGTATCGCCAGATTGAAATACATCTAAACGACAAAAGGTTTCGGCTCAAATTGTTGCTTGATTCCAAAGAGAAACTACTTCAAACATACCAATTAAACACTGTTACCTATGGAACCGCAGCGGCTCCATTACTTGCGACTAAAAGCTTAAACCAGTTAGCTCTAGCTGAATACGATTCAGCTTTAGAAGCAATAAATGTGATTCTTGAAAGCACCTATGCAGACGACATCTGGACATAAGATTTAATAAACCTTAAGGACGATCTAATTCGACTACCATGATCTGGAGGCTTCGAATTAAGAAAATTCAGCACCAATCATACCGAGTTATTGCAAATTGTACCAGAAGATCACAAAGAGAAAATGATTCTCATCAATGAAACTGAGGTAACCAAGTCAGTAGAATTACTCTGGGAGTCAAACAAAGATTCATTTCAATATCACATCGCAGAATATAAGCCATACAAACTAACCAAGCGCACAGTATTGTCCGACATAACTCGTATTTTCGAACCTCTTGGATTGATAAGACCCGTCACAGTCTTAGGGAAGCTATTTCTATAAGAATTATTTAAAGATAAGTGCACCTGGGATGCAGAATTACCCGCCCAATATAAGAAGAGTGGATCAAATTTAAGGAATGTTTATCTGAACGAAAGACTTTAAAAACTCCGCGAGATGTCGTATTGTCAAAACTAATTGATGTGCAAAGTCCAGAATTTTCTGACAGCAGTGAATACGCCTATGGAGCCTGCTGTTATCTTAGAACATCACTGCCAAATTAGGGTTAGGTTCTTGTGTGCAACATAAAGGATAGTACCATTGAATACCATGACACTTGCCAGATTGGCATGGACTACCTTCGTGGCAAATCGGGTAGAGAAAATACTCACGAACCAGTGGAGGTACACTAATGGAGCTCAACATCCTGCCGACATCATTTCTCGAGGCATGCTGGCTGATGCCCTAGTGCACCCAGGGGTATGGTTTAAAGGACCAGCATTTTAGCGAATCTCGAAGTAAGTTGCCCCAAACCTTCATTTAAATTGCCTAACAGGGTTTCAGAGACAAAACCGATCGGCACTAACGACAGGAATAAAGGAGCATGAATACATCTATTCTATATGCTACAATTAGTGAACCATTCAAACTCAATTCTAAAGATGTACAAACTATTTGTCTACCATATTAGATTTACACAGAATTGCAAAACATCAAAGGGGTCTAGGGAAACGGGAGAGCTTTCCATCACAGAATTGGATAAGGCTTTAAGTGGAGCTATCAAGAATGTGCACAGATCTGCATTTTACCGTCATTATTTGGAGTCTGATGTTGCGCAAGAAGCAAAAGCGAAATACTTTTGCCTTAGAGACACAAAATTTATTGAGTTATTATTCGATCGTTTGCATAAACAACACATGCATGTCGCTCCTCGAACAATGATCTTAATTGCAAGACAACGATACTGGGTCATACACGCCAGAAGACCTGCCCAAAAAACGGTTCAAATAATGGGAAACCTACCAAAGGAACAAGTGAAGACCACAACACTGTTTCACACCATCGGCGCGGCGTCGACTTTTGTGGTCCTATAATGATTCACTTCAATGTTCGCGGAAAATTCCAGACAAAGGCAAAGAGATCAAAGCGACCTTACCATCCACTTCGAGGAGAATTCTTGCCAATTAATTCCAATTGTGCAAATTCAGACTTTGTGAAGAGGAAAAAGATAATTACAGTTATTGAAACGTCAGAGTATAATACTAAGCTTGGCACCAGTCAGGTTAAAACATTCACTAGCCTAAGACCTCATTCATACTTCCCATACTATTCTATGAAAGAACCTGTGAAGGCAGATCCATTCACTAGTAGCCCAGGTATTTTCTTCGAAAAAATAGGACAAGCACAATTAATTAAGGAATCTAATAACCTATTATAACCTCGACAACTATTGGAACGAGTTAAGAGGGGTCAGGAAATGTATAGGTAAAATAGGCAATCTCTGCAACTTTACAATCATTCGAAGAAATCATTGCTTGGAAATATTCTCCCAATTTCAATATTAGCTTACGCACATCGAGGAAGCCAATGAGATTCTATATAATCGAAGTAGTGGACGCAGAAAATGGGCCCTTGAAATAGTGGGAAGTATTTGCAAACACCCTTTTTGGAATTCTCGATGTATCTTATGCTGACCATATTCAAAAAGAAATTGAAAAATCTCGTGCGAATGAAAATCACTTACTTTACTTATTAAGAAACCAAAGATTTATACTGGAATACACAACCAACATTCTAAAGCGAAAGAAAGAATGAATCCAACGTCAATTTAAGGCAATACAAGATCACATTTAGGCATATAGCAGCTATATAGATAATCTGTAACACTGGAAGGAAGCAACACAAGCGTTTACTACACTTTACCTTCTGACGAGGTTGGTTCTACAAAATTATCAGCGAATGCAAGATGCTTTACTAAGTGTTCTGATAGATTTTCACCATAATAAAATCAGCAGCCCTTTGCTAATTACTCCAACACAGCTACATTAGCAATTTGCAATAATAAAGCAACACCTTCCATCTACCTTATCCATACCAGGAAATGACTTACAGTTTTCCTAATAAACGTTTAGGATTAATCACATCATTTATATTTAAAGATCTAATACCCTAGATCTAATGAATCGTTAGTACTAACTACTTATTAAAATGCAGGGTGTCACACAGTATACGTCATTATAGCTCGAGAATCAGATCATAATGAAGTACACTAATGAAATGTTTTCTTCCTTCATTATAGCTATAATGAGGAAAAATGTGCTAGATTTGGCATATAATGTAAATCTGGAGCTCCGCTGTGCATTTTCCGATTTGAAAAATAAGAAGAAGAAATGAAAAGAAATGCAAATCACAAATTATATTATCAATATTATTTTTTATATAATGTTTTCTCATTTGTAAATTGTTAAATTGAAAAATAAAATAAATGAAAACAAAGTTTTTCGCGTTAATTCGATCCATATCGCTTCTTTAATGAGATAAGTTTATCAAAACCAATTTGACAGTACAAATTTATTAAAGAAATGGCTGTGTGTCTGCAGTTTATAATTAATCACTATATAGACTAATGAGTCGTTACTTATTTCTTCATTAAGAGGGCTGTGTGTCTAGGGCACTACTCTGTATGTGCACCGTTTAGTAGGTACCTACTTTGACATTCAGGTAAATACATACATGATGATTATTGACTTCGCTGTTTATGACACCTCATTAATATTATTATAATTAGCTGAGATTAGGAAAAATTGTAAATTGTAAATGCTTGTGTGTTTAAAAGCATTAGTTGCAGGTAGGTGAAAGTAACGGAAATCTTAGCTACTTAAAGGGAAGAAGTTTTTCGTATTTAACATTCTCTATCTTAATAGAAAAGAGGAAACACAACACTGCTTCGATTAATTGGCAATTTCCAATTTGATAATACGATAAGAGTATTTTGAGCCAGGAGAACTTTCAAGTGTTCTATACTTATTTGATTTGTGCTTGTTGTTGCTAACATTTATTGGGTATAAAAGTGCTACGAAGAAATCAATATGCAGATTTTGTATTCTGAACTTATTAAAATAATCCGTGATAACAATGTTATGGAATACTAAGAGTTTGTGGACGAAGAAAGAGTTCGGCGATTCTTTGGGACTTTCAAGAAGAAGTGGCAACGTAGTATTAGAAACGCACGAAAGTTTTAACAAAACAATGATTCGTGGTTTAATACAGTAATGGAAAACAGTGCTAAAGAATTAAAATCTTCCGTGTTATTTCAATCATCAACTTCAACATTTGCCTACATCTTTACCTTCTACATCAACATCGGAATTTTCTATATCAATATCAAGATTTTCTTCATCAACATTGAAAGCTAAATCCCTCGATCAGTGCTCGGAAATCATCAAAAAGGGAAAAATCAAATAAAATAATGAAGATTTATCAACGGAATTAATAAGGCAATCACTTTGCCAACGATATATGTCCGAGAAACTAGTTGAAAAAACTTTTGTTCTAAAAGCTCTTGATGAAGCCAGTCCAAATCGTGTGAGTAGAATTAAGGATAGTATCCCCACCCCAATAGATCAGCCGCAAAAAATTCACTCCAGAGGAAGCTTTATCCTTGTTTTAGACTTTTGATTTTCTAAAGACAAGTACGATTTTCTGAGAAATGAATTGCAAAAGAGAAACCACTATGCTATACCAAGCTATAACAAAATTGTCGCACCAAAAAAAGAGTGTTTACCTGACTACCAGACTATACCGAAACTTTCGCTTCGGTGCCTCTTCAAATTTGCTTGATTCAACCGCGAACAGAATTTCAAAGATAAAATCACAGGATGAAATCGAGGCCTTAGATGGTACCACTTTAGTGCTGTTGAGTAAATGGGGATGTGATGGATCTTCGGGACAAAAAGAATACAAGCAACAAACTTCTGGAAATAATGACGAAAATATAACAGACGCCAATTTATTCGTAATTTAAAATGCAGTACTTCGAAAAACTCAGTGTGGAGAAATTCTCGTCCATCATTTGTAGACCTATTAAATTTAAATATGTATAGGAAACAAACGAATTGGTTCAAAGTGAAGTTGTGAAACGAGAAATAAATGCTTTACTGCCGACGAAATGCTTAGTTAACGACAAAAAATATAGAAGTAATTTATATACTTCACTTAACAATGTGTGATGGCAGAGTAATTCAATTTGTAACAGACACCAAATCATCGGCAACTTGTACTATGTATTCTCCAAAAAATCTAAAAGATTTTCGAAATACGGAAGAAGAATGCGATGTTGAAGAAAACTATCAATACGGGCTTTCGCCTCTTCATGCAAAAATTCGATTTATGGAATTTATATTGCAACTGAGTTACGACTTGAGTTTCACTGATGAGGGTGTACGAAATAGCACTGATAATAAACAAAACAGACTGGAGGAGTAATACAGCATATAACAAGAGTTCAGACGACAACTTGGTTTAATTATTGATATACCTAAGCAATGATTTGGATGTACACATGATGGCAACAGCGAGGAGATTTTTTAAATACCCGGACATAACAGCGGATATTACCAAAGTGGACTTGGAAATTATAAAGATATTTAAGATCATATTAAATGTTCTTTCTTTTGATCTTCCTATGAATGCCGAAACATTCGGAACATATGCAAAACGAACAGAAATATTACTAAATTAGAAACATGCATGGAGAAAATTAACAACAATAGTCCACAATATTTTAAGGCATGGAAAAAATATAATACTTCACTGTCTTTTGCTAATTGGCGAATTGTCGGAAGAAGCCCAGGAAGCCAAAAATTAAGACTACAAGCGCTACAGAAACCACAACACTAGAAAAATATCAAGGAAAGAGCAAAACGTTGATCTCATGAATATGCTGCTTATACATATCATCAGATCCGTAGGTCTCATGATTTCGGAGAATACGGGACAAAACGTTTTAGAAGCAGGGAATATCCAGAAGAAATGCCATATTTACTAGATACAGATGAAAATTTAGATAATATGTTTGAAAGTGTTCCAGCCAAGTGATTAGTTTGAGTATATATAATTTTTGATTTTTTGGATATTTCCGTAAAAAATTTTTTTTAAATAAATATGCTTATGGAGATAATAAAATAATTAATGATTAAGTTTAAAATGTTGTTACAAATTTTTAAATATCATTAATAATTTATTTATTGACTACTTCAAATTTTTGGTGATTTATTTTGAGGCATCCTGTAGACGAATTGAACTTTTTTCTTATAAATTAAGGGGTAACAATGTCAACATTTATCTCCCAAAGTTTCATTATAATATCTTTGACACAATAAAAGTTGCAGATTTTTGATAGCCAACAAGTCGTTTTGGCGCACTGTGGCGCCGTCCATTTAGAAATTCTTTTGATTGCCACCATTGCAATAGTGCATTTATGCACTATTCATTTTTATACTCGTTATTTTAAGTCTAAATTGTTAGGTTGTTTTGTTATGAATAAAAGTTTCAATTTTAGCTTAATAAAGTGTCAGCAAATAACTGACCATTTTTGGCGAAATTTTAGAAAGAAATTGGTGGGGTTTTTTCTCCGGATCTGGCAACGTTGGGCAGCATAGCTGCAAGCGCTGTTTTATGTTGCTGGTATGGCTTCAAGGCGAAAGCAACCAAGAGCCGTACAGCTCTTTCAGCAGCAATAAATAGCAAGCTGCTGGAAGCATCAAATCACTTACAAATTAAGCAGTAGCCAAAGCAAATCGGCGGCGATAAACTGTAATTCAGCCTGTTTTAATCCAATAATAGTCCAGTCAAATAAGCCGAAAAAATAATAAAGATCGTATTTAATTCCTTTCAGGCTGCAATTTGGAGGGTTGGTGTAGGCAGTATTGTCACAAAAATTCGTAGTCCCAGGTCTAAAACAAAGGGGTGAAATATAATAAAAACACCCCCGAACGCGTGATAATCTATTTTCCAAGCGTGTAGACCTGAAGTGGTGAAATTTTTAAAAAATTTAAAAACGCCATTTTATTTAAAATATGATTCTAAATAAAAAAGTCCCGGGTGACCAACCTCTATCTCGTAAGGACGCGACAGGAACAGCGAAAGAAGCTAAGGGTGGACACATCGCTATATCCACTAACATGTGTCCGGATATTTCAATTCTGCAACATTTTGGTTCAGGAACTCGCAACCAAGAGAAGCGTGAATGTTTCGTTGGAGGAGCAGAAAAACGGGTGGAGTGAAGAATGTTATCGGATTATATGTTGCACAATATTTGCGTTCATGTTTTACTATCGTGACGTGTTTGGAACATTTTTGATTTTTGCTTAGAATTTTGGCTGGTTGTGCAAAGCGAGACGAGATATATGATTTTTGCCTTAGATTATTTTCTTTTTAGTTCAATATGGCTACAGTTTTCGCATTCGATGGTTTTTAGGGTTTTAGGGAACTGCGATTGCGTAAGCGTGGGAAGAAAATAATGTGATGTGATTGTGTGCATTTTTTGTAATGTTTTTGCATTTTTTCGGCTTATTTGACTGGACTAATAAGGGAAGAATTGAACCTAGGATTACTAACTCCTTTATTAAAATATATTTACATTTCAGCATTACTGGGTATGAGCAGTGAATGAATCTCATTCTCTTTTTTAAATGAATTAGTATATAAATTCATTCAAATACGTTTTCTGTGTTATTTGTTGTATGGAGAATTCATCGGGTTTCATTGAATGTATTTTGAACCTTTTCTATTGAATTTTCTTCAACATTTTGAATTATTATTATTTTCTCGTTTAATTTTTTATTATTTTCAATGTATTCATTCTCTATCATCGTCATTGGTTAATAAATCGTCATCAAGTAGATCAAAAGTCATAAATATTTAATTTTCTTTGTATTTGAGCCTATTTAAAAATGAAATCATTGTGTAATTTTTCACTATCAACAGATTCACTTACCTATTTAAGAAAATCATTGACGTGATCTTCCCACATTCCAATAAGTAGTTTGCTTCCCTAATTTACTCGTTCCTTCCAACGCTATACTTTTTTCTCTTTTCTGCTGCACTAAAAGATCCACCACTTTCCACAAGTGTCTCAAATCTTTTGCTTTTATGAAATTCCTCCTCTCTAATTTTTTGGACAAATTTAAAAACATTTCCATTTTTGCGGCCAGCCCGTCCCTTTAACTCGTACACGAATTTGTCTGTCTATTTATTTAGATATTTCTTTTTTACTATTTTCGACACTCTCGTAGACCCACTTTTCGTCAGCGAGCTGAAATTTGGAACACAGGTTCATGTCGCGTGACAATTGAATCTATCAAAATTTGAACCGGAAATTTCTATGGAAAACCCGGAAAATCGGGAAAAATCCGTTGAAAATTTGGTACAAATTTGATTAGTAATAAATCCGTTTCAGGAAAAATGCAGAGTTTTCCGATTTTTCCGATTTTTCCGAAAAAAAACTCCGGAATTTTCCGACTTTTGCGGAAAATTTTCCGGTAAAAAAGTTTTCTAAATTATGCAGGATCAAGTTACTATCAACTGGCATCATTACTTTCTCTCCGACAATGGTGAAAACTTGCAGAAAAAATCGAGGAAAATTCATGTAAAAAGCTTTTCCGCAGTTTTTCCGACCAAGGAAGCGTTTGAGCGTTTTGCAACCACAAAGTTGTAGAGCGAAATGAGTTGCATAAAGTTGCTTTTGTGGAAAACTCCATGGAAAACCCGGAAAAGCGGGAAAATCATCCATCGATATGATTAGTGATAAATCTGTGTCAGGAGAAAGGCAGAAAATAAAATAAGTAAAAAACGAGTTCTCAAACAAAACTGAGGCCAAGCCGCATGAAAAAGTAGAAAATAAACTTTTCTTCCCACATAGAGGTGGACACAGATTTTATTCGCTGACAATCACCGATATATTTCAGTATGATCAATCAGAGGTAATAAGTGATTTGATTCATGAAGAGAAAGAATATTCAAGAGAAATGTCCCAATCAAAAAACCTGAGTCCACCTCTCTGTGTGAAGAAAAGTTTATTTTCTACTTTTTCATGCGGCTTGGTCTCAGTTTTGTTTGAAAACTCGTTTTTTACTTATTTTATTTTTCTTTATCATGTTCCAAAATTAAAAAAAAAATGATTTTGCGGATTTATTTCCTATCTGATTTTGCGGACTTATATCATAATGTACCAAGTCCGCAAAACTTAAAATGCAATAATTCCGCACAAAATGAATTTAACTCCGAAAAAAAAAATTTTCGCAAAACTTGCGGACTTATTGCATTTTTTGAGTGCGGAGTTATTTCGTGCGGAGTTAATTCATAGCGCCGTCTTATCATAGGATTATTATAATAGAAAGCTGTAATTAATAAGTGATAATTGAAGTGTTTGAGAACATTGAATTGGAATAAAAAGCTTGTGAATTATATTTGAGATATTGTGTTTTGAATATCAAACAAAAGACACACACACAATGACACTTACATAGTAAATACGTTTATGCAATGCTATAGTTTATTTCATTCATATATTTATAGCGTCAGGAGTTCACGCGGAGAAAAACATTTGCAACAAACACCCGTCGCGTGTAAATAAGCCCCTAATTAGAAACCAACTCTGACGCCATGGGAGCCTTATATGTGATTTCATTTCTCCTTTGTTAGTTACTAAATGGATTGATTTTGATACCGGAAATTCCACAAACTCGATCAAAAAGTTTCTCTAATGCGACTTGTGTTCCTTCCTTCCATCGGTATGATTATGATGGAGTTAAAGGGGAAATGATGCGAGAGGAATTGCTGGAAAATTGAAAAAAACAACATTTAAGCTCAGTGTTATTTGATTTTCTTTAAAATGAATTGTTTCTTGTGTGATATCAGTTGGAAGCTCTAAATTACGTTTTTCTTGCCCCTAATGGCAGCCATGTATAGATGTCGTACAGGGTGTTTCCCACTAGGAGGTCAATAGAGCAGGAGGTGATAGTACTCACCTAGGCAAACAAAAAATTGTATGGCTGGTAGGGGGTGGCATATCAATCGGAGGAGTTGCAGAGTGATTAAGAAAATATGCTAGGTGTTCACACAAATCTTAAATACTACATGGCGTATATGGCCTTTCCAACGACTGCTCAACCAGCCCCAAACTCCTCTTTCGTCAAGAATTATGGTTGTCTAAACTAAAAATTTCGGATTTTCTTACCTTTTGTTAATTTAACCTCTATTATATTTTGCAAAACGGTCGTTATCATAACTTATTTTTATAAAAACTGTATACTGTAGACTCTCCTCTTTAAGTTGACCTAGTAGCTAGTACACCCCGTGTGTTAACTGTAGACGTTAAACAGTTATTAACTCATAACCTATTCAGGTCACACCGAAATTAGACGATATTTTTTTAAATGACGTGCTAGGGGAAAAAATTATCATTGAGAATAGGTTTGAAAAGAGGTTTGAGAATAGGTTTAGAGCTAATAATTCTTAAAGGACATAGCACATTAGGTGTAATAGGTCACATTAAAGAGGAGAGTCTACAGTTATAAAAAAAAGTTATGTTAACGAACTTTTTGCAAAAATGATAGAGGTTAAATTAAAAAAAATTTTTGAAAATCCGAAATTTTAAGTTTAGACCACCATAATTCTTGATGGCCATAAAATTCTGCATACAATGAGCTTAACTGTGACCGTACGCCCTGTAGTTTTTAAGATACAGGGTGTTTTGTGAAAAATTAGCTTTTTTTCTTAATCACACTGTATCTCCAAAACGGTTGATAAACATATTTTATACATGAACTAGTGTTTTACTTCTCTTGCTTCTTACGGATAGTAGGTAATAAGTACATCATTGTACTATTGCTTTTCTTTGGAAGCTTTATCAAGAAAAAACATCTTAGCTACGATATTTTTTGCAAAATTTGATTTGATCCGAGAATGAAATTTAAGGAAATCAAACGACCCAATATCCTATTCGAAAGAAAAATTCAAGCATTTTTCATATCTCTACTTTTCTACAGGTCTTATACACTTGTTTTTCTTTAGTACCTTCTTAAGAATATTGAATAATGAACACCTGCAATCCTAGTGTTATGCATTTTAATTTCCCTCTGGGTTACAAATAAATTAAACACAGATTTATTGATTACTAGGATGGAAATGACGTTTCTGCATAATACTTAAATTTGTCTTATGGTAGACGGTACATTAATTAAGAGTTATCAAACTAATATACTAATTGATAGTTATAGGTATTCTTAATAAATTAATATTAAATTCCTATATATAGTTTCAATAATTGAAATATTTATTTACCTAATTGTTATACAGTGAAACCAATTCTTACGATAGCTTAGATCATGGGCCGAGATACTTTTTTTTTAGAGGGCTAGATAGTAAAATTATTAGGCTCGGCGGATCAGATAAGAACTTCGGGTTTTTACATGGGAAATTTTATTCATAGAGCAGAAAAGACATATTATTAAAGTAAGGTATTTCCAGTTATTAATAAATATATTATAGAACTGGTTAAATGCTGTCTTACAGCAATAAATAAGAACTAATTTTTCACGTTATTTTAAAGCAGAAAAGTTTCCCTAATTAATAGCTAAGGATTAATGACTATTAGTTTTTCCATTATTATCAGTTACAAGTCAAGCCTATAATTTAATTTCAATGAAGTTTAGTCTATGACCATAAATACAAGCATAAAAAACACATTTGTTTGACATACAAAATCTTTATTTTTTGTTTGTGTTTAGAAATTTTTTGAATGTTTAAAGTAAGACGGATATCAACTTTAGAATAGAAAATTACTTTCTCCAAAACATACCTGATACTGCAGATGTTCCAAACAAAAACTTATATATTTCTGCTTCTAGGTAATTATATTTCTCTGCTTAAATAATTAATTAAAAGAAGAAGAAGTGGTTCTTTCCAACATCTTCAGGCAACACAGATGTTGCGAAGAACCACTTCTATACCTACTCTACTTTACTAAATGACAGATCAGATGAAAATACCTTGGCAGCAATACCGTCGTGGGTAAAAAACACTCGGGTCAGAATCAGGGTTGCTAGCCCCTTTGAAAAATGCGCGCCATGCTCATTACCAAATATACCAATACTAGATGATAACAATCATTTGATGATTGCGTACATTTATTTATAAATTTTGATTCATTTGATTTAAGGAGTGTTAACCTTCTTTAAAATCGAATGTATTCAAATTTGTAAATCAAATGTATCCAAAATATACCGATATCTAAATTTTTGCTTTTATACCCTAGATGAAATCTATAAGGTATAACGCACAGAAATAATGATGATAGAGCAAAATGGACTGGACACCCATGCATAATATTAAAAGTTATTTTGATTTTTGCATGTCCGTCCGTCTCGAGAACGCGTTTACTTAGAGAGCTGAAATTTTGTAAAAAAAAGTGAAATTAAGTTGGAAAATGATACAAATCAGGCAACTCCTTCGTGGGGTTGTCATACAAAAATTTCGTTTTCCACTATATATTTGGATACTGCCTGAGAACGCGTCGACATAGAGAGTTGTATTTTGGTATATGGTATTTTCATAGTAATAGCAAATAAAGTTTAAAAAAATGGACTAAATCCGGAAACCCCTTCATGGTGTTGTCATATAAAATTTAGGTTTTTTACGTATACTTTGAAAACGATCAGTCCAAGACATTTTTATTGCACTAAGAACTTCTTCAGAATACGAAATCCTATAAAATTGGTTATAATCATTTTTTCTGTGTGACAAACCGTTCTAGAAATATATGCGAAAAACAACTTCAAAAATCAAACCGGTGACCATACGAAATATAATACGGGCATTCATCTAGGGTATCATAAGAATCGGTCTTAGACCAAACAACAATAGTCCACAATATTTTAAGGCATGGAAAAAATATAATACTTCACTGTCTTTTGCTAATTGGCGAATTGTCGGAAGAAGCCCAGGAAGCCAAAAATTAAGACTACAAGCGCTACAGAAACCACAACACTAGAAAAATATCAAGGAAAGAGCAAAACGTTGATCTCACGAATATGCTGCTTATACATATCATCAGATCCGTAGGTCTCATGATTTCGGAGAATACGGGACAAAACGTTTTAGAAGCAGGGAATATCCAGAAGAAACGCCATATTTACTAGATACAGATGAAAATTTAGATAATATGTTTGAAAGTGTTCCAGCCAAGTGATTAGTTTGAGTATATATAATTTTTGATTTTTTGGATATTTCCGTAAAAAATTTTTTTTAAATAAATATGCTTATGGAGATAATAAAATAATTAATTATTAAGTTTAAAATGTTGTTACAAATTTTTAAATATCATTAATAATTTATTTATTGACTACTTCAAATTTTTGGTGATTTATTTTGAGGCATCCTGTAGACGAATTGAACTTTTTTCTTATAAATTAAGGGGTAACAATGTCAACATTTATCTCCCAAAGTTTCATTATAATATCTTTGACACAATAAAAGTTGCAGATTTTTGATAGCCAACAAGTCGTTTTGGCGCACTGTGGCGCCGTCCATTTAGAAATTCTTTTGATTGCCACCATTGCAATAGTGCATTGATGCACTATTCATTTTTATACTCGTTATTTTAAGTCTAAATTGTTAGGTTGTTTTGTTATGAATAAAAGTTTCAATTTTAGCTTAATAAAGTGTCAGCAAATAACTGACCATTTTTGGCGAAATTTTAGAAAAAAATTGGTGGGGTTTTTTCTCCGGATCTGGCAACGTTGGGCAGCATAGCTGCAAGCGCTGTTTTATGTTGCTGGTATGGCTTCAAGGCGAAAGCAACCAAGAGCCGTACAGCTCTTTCAGCAGCAATAAATAGCAAGCTGCTGGAAGCATCAAATCACTTACAAATTAAGCAGTAGCCAAAGCAAATCGGCGGCGATAAACTGTAATTCAGCCAGTTTTAGTCCAGTCAAATAAGCCGAAAAAATAATAAAGATCGTATTTAATTCCTTTCAGGCTGCAATTTGGAGGGTTGGTGTAGGCAGTATTGTCACAAAAATTCGTAGTCCCAGGTCTAAAACAAAGGGGTGAAATATAATAAAAACACCCCCGAACGCGTGATAATCTATTTTCCAAGCGTGTAGACCGGAAGTGGTGAAATTTTTAAAAAATTTAAAAACGCCATTTTATTTAAAATATGATTCTAAATAAAAAAGTCCCGGGTGACCAACCTCTATCTCGTAAGGACGCGACAGGAACAGCGAAAGAAGCTAAGGGTGGACACATCGCTATATCCACTAACATGTGTCCGGATATTTCAATTCTGCAACATTTTGGTTCAGGAACTCGCAACCAAGAGAAGCGTGAATGTTTCGTTGGAGGAGCAGAAAAACGGGTGGAGTGAAGAATGTTATCGGATTATATGTTGCACAATATTTGCGTTCATGTTTTACTATCGTGACGTGTTTGGAACATTTTTGATTTTTTCTTAGAATTTTGGCTGGTTGTGCAAAGCGAGACGAGATATATGATTTTTGCCTTAGATTATTTTCTTTTTAGTTCAATATGGCTGCAGTTTTCGCATTCGATGGTTTTTAGGGTTTTAGGGGACTGCGATTGCGTAAGCGTGGGAAGAAAATAATGTGATGTGATTGTGTGCATTTTTTGTAATGTTTTTGCATTTTTTCGGCTTATTTGACTGGACTAATAAGGGAAGAATTGAACCTAGGATTACTAACTCCTTTATTAAAATATATTTACATTTCAGCATTACTGGGTATGAGCAGTGAATGAATCTCATTCTCTTTTTTAAATGAATTAGTACATAAATTCATTCAAATACGTTTTCTGTGTTATTTGTTGTATGGAGAATTCATCGGGTTTCATTGAATGTATTTTGAACCTTTTCTATTGAATTTTCTTCAACATTTTGAATTATTATTATTTTCTCGTTTAATTTTTTATTATTTTCAATGTATTCATTCTCTATCATCGTCATTGGTTAATAAATCGTCATCAAGTAGATCAAAAGTCATAAATATTTAATTTTCTTTGTATTTGAGCCTATTTAAAAATGAAATCATTGTGTAATTTTTCACTATCAACAGATTCACTTACCTATTTAAGAAAATCATTGACGTGATCTTCCCACATTCCAATAAGTAGTTTGCTTCCCTAATTTACTCGTTCCTTCCAACGCTATACTTTTTTCTCTTTTCTGCTGCACTAAAAGATCCACCACTTTCCACAAGTGTCTCAAATCTTTTGCTTTTATGAAATTCCTCCTCTCTAATTTTTTGGACAAATTTAAAAACATTTCCATTTTTGCGGCCAGCCCGTCCCTTTAACTCGTACACGAATTTGTCTGTCTATTTATTTAGATATTTCTTTTTTACTATTTTCGACACTCTCGTAGACCCACTTTTCGTCAGCGAGCTGAAATTTGGAACACAGGTTCATGTCGCGTGGCAATTGAATCTATCAAAATTTGAACCGGAAATTTCTATGGAAAACCCGGAAAATCGGGAAAAATCCGTTGAAAATTTGGTACAAATTTGATTAGTAATAAATCCGTTTCAGGAAAAATGCAGTTTTCCGATTTTTCCGATTTTTCCGAAAAAAAACTCCGGAATTTTCCGACTTTTGCGGAAAATTTTCCGGTAAAAAAGTTTTCTAAATTATGCAGGATCAAGTTACTATCAACTGGCATCATTACTTTCTCTCCGACAATGGTGAAAACTTGCAGAAAAAATCGAGGAAAATTCATGTAAAAAGCTTTTCCGCAGTTTTTCCGACCAAGGAAGCGTTTGAGCGTTTTGCAACCACAAAGTTGTAGAGCGAAATGAGTTGCATAAAGTTGCTTTTGTGGAAAACTCCATGGAAAACCCGGAAAAGCGGGAAAATCATCCATCGATATGATTAGTGATAAATCTGTGTCAGGAGAAAGGCAGAAAATAAAATAAGTAAAAAACGAGTTCTCAAACAAAACTGAGGCCAAGCCGCATGAAAAAGTAGAAAATAAACTTTTCTTCCCACATAGAGGTGGACACAGATTTTATTCGCTGACAATCACCGATATATTTCAGTATGATCAATCAGAGGTAATAAGTGATTTGATTCATGAAGAGAAAGAATATTCAAGAGAAATGTCCCAATCAAAAAACCTGAGTCCACCTCTCTGTGTGAAGAAAAGTTTATTTTCTACTTTTTCATGCGGCTTGGTCTCAGTTTTGTTTGAAAACTCGTTTTTTACTTATTTTATTTTTCTTTATCATGTTCCAAAATTAAAAAAAAAATGATTTTGCGGATTTATTTCCTATCTGATTTTGCGGACTTATATCATAATGTACCAAGTCCGCAAAACTTAAAATGCAATAATTCCGCACAAAATGAATTTAACTCCGAAAAAAAAAATTTTCGCGAAACTTGCGGACTTATTGCATTTTTTGAGTGCGGAGTTATTTCGTGCGGAGTTAATTCATAGCGCCGTCTTATCATAGGATTATTATAATAGAAAGCTGTAATTAATAAGTGATAATTGAAGTGTTTGAGAACATTGAATTGGAATAAAAAGCTTGTGAATTATATTTGAGATATTGTGTTTTGAATATCAAACAAAAGACACACACACAATGACACTTACATAGTAAATACGTTTATGCAATGCTATAGTTTATTTCATTCATATATTTATAGCGTCAGGAGTTCACGCGGAGAAAAACATTTGCAACAAACACCCGTCGCGTGTAAATAAGCCCCTAATTAGAAACCAACTCTGACGGCATGGGAGCCTTATATGTGATTTCATTTCTCCTTTGTTAGTTACTAAATGGATTGATTTTGATACCGGAAATTCCACAAACTCGATCAAAAAGTTTCTCTAATGCGACTTGTGTTCCTTCCTTCCATCGGTATGATTATGATGGAGTTAAAGGGGAAATGATGCGAGAGGAATTGCTGGAAAATTGAAAAAAACAACATTTAAGCTCAGTGTTATTTGATTTTCTTTAAAATGAATTGTTTCTTGTGTGATATCAGTTGGAAGCTCTAAATTACGTTTTTCTTGCCCCTAATGGCAGCCATGTATAGATGTCGTACAGGGTGTTTCCCACTAGGAGGTCAATAGAGCAGGAGGTGATAGTACTCACCTAGGCAAACAAAAAATTGTATGGCTGGTAGGGGGTGGCATATCAATCGGAGGAGTTGCAGAGTGATTAAGAAAATATGCTAGGTGTTCACACAAATCTTAAATACTACATGGCGTACATGGCCTTTCCAACGACTGCTCAACCAGCCCCAAACTCCTCTTTCGTCAAGAATTATGGTTGTCTAAACTAAAAATTTCGGATTTTCTTACCTTTTGTTAATTTAACCTCTATTATATTTTGCAAAACGGTCGTTATCATAACTTATTTTTATAAAAACTGTATACTGTAGACTCTCCTCTTTAAGTTGACCTAGTAGCTAGTACACCCCGTGTGTTAACTGTAGACGTTAAACAGTTATTAACTCATAACCTATTCAGGTCACACCGAAATTAGACGATATTTTTTTAAATGACGTGCTAGGGGAAAAAATTATCATTGAGAATAGGTTTGAAAAGAGGTTTGAGAATAGGTTTAGAGCTAATAATTCTTAAAGGACATAGCACATTAGGTGTAATAGGTCACATTAAAGGGGAGAGTCTACAGTTGTTATAAAAAAAAGTTATGTTAACGAACTTTTTGCAAAAATGATAGAGGTTAAATTAAAAAAAATTTTTGAAAATCCGAAATTTTAAGTTTAGACCACCATAATTCTTGATGGCCATAAAATTCTGCATACAATGAGCTTAACTGTGACCGTACGCCCTGTAGTTTTTAAGATACAGGGTGTTTTGTGAAAAATTAGCTTTTTTCTTAATCACACTGTATCTCCAAAACGGTTGATAAACATATTTTATACATGAACTAGTGTTTTACTTCTCTTGCTTCTTACGGATAGTAGGTAATAAGTACATCATTGTACTATTGCTTTTCTTTGGAAGCTTTATCAAGAAAAAACATCTTAGCTACGATATTTTTTGCAAAATTTGATTTGATCCGAGAATGAAATTTAAGGAAATCAAACGACCCAATATCCTATTCGAAAGAAAAATTCAAGCATTTTTCATATCTCTACTTTTCTACAGGTCTTATACACTTGTTTTTCTTTAGTACCTTCTTAAAAATATTGAATAATGAACACCTGCAATCCTAGTGTTATGCATTTTAATTTCCCTCTGGGTTACAAATAAATTAAACACAGATTTATTGATTACTAGGATGGAAATGACGTTTCTGCATAATACTTAAATTTGTCTTATGGTAGACGGTACATTAATTAAGAGTTATCAAACTAATATACTAATTGATAGTTATAGGTATTCTTAATAAATTAATATTAAATTCCTATATATAGTTTCAATAATTGAAATATTTATTTACCTAATTGTTATACAGTGAAACCAATTCTTACGATAGCTTAGATCATGGGCCGAGATACTTTTTTTTTAGAGGGCTAGATAGTAAAATTATTAGGCTCGGCGGATCAGATAAGAACTTCGGGTTTTTACATGGGAAATTTTATTCATAGAGCAGAAAAGACATATTATTAAAGTAAGGTATTTCCAGTTATTAATAAATATATTATAGAACTGGTTAAATGCTGTCTTACAGCAATAAATAAGAACTAATTTTTCACGTTATTTTAAAGCAGAAAAGTTTCCCTAATTAATAGCTAAGGATTAATGACTATTAGTTTTTCCATTATTATCAGTTACAAGTCAAGCCTATAATTTAATTTCAATGAAGTTTAGTCTATGACCATAAATACAAGCATAAAAAACACATTTGTTTGACATACAAAATCTTTATTTTGTGTTTGTGTTTAGAAATTTTTTGAATGTTTAAAGTAAGACGGATATCAACTTTAGAATAGAAAATTACTTTCTCCAAAACATACCTGATACTGCAGATGTTCCAAACAAAAACTTATATATTTCTGCTTCTAGGTAATTATATCTCTCTGCTTAAATAATTAATTAAAAGAAGAAGAAGTGGTTCTTTCCAACATCTTGAGGCAACACAGATGTTGCGAAGAACCACTTCTATACCTACTCTACTTTACTAAATGACAGATCAGATGAAAATACCTTGGCAGCAATACCGTCGTGGGTAAAAAACACTCGGGTCAGAATCAGGGTTGCTAGCCCCTTTGAAAAATGCGCGCCATGCTCATTACCAAATATACCAATACTAGATGATAACAATCATTTGATGATTGCGTACATTTATTTATAAATTTTGATTCATTTGATTTAAGGAGTGTTAACCTTCTTTAAAATCGAATGTATTCAAATTTGTAAATCAAATGTATCCAAAATATACCGATATCTAAATTTTTGCTTTTATACCCTAGATGAAATCTATAAGGTATAACGCACAGAAATAATGATGATAGAGCAAAATGGACTGGACACCCATGCATAATATTAAAAGTTATTTTGATTTTTGCATGTCCGTCCGTCTCGAGAACGCGTTTACTTAGAGAGCTGAAATTTTGTAAAAAAAAGTGAAATTAAGTTGGAAAATGATACAAATCAGGCAACTCCTTCGTGGGGTTGTCATACAAAAATTTCGTTTTCCACTATATATTTGGATAATGCCTGAGAACGCGTCGACATAGAGAGTTGTATTTTGGTATATGGTATTTTCATAGTAATAGCAAATAAAGTTTAAAAAAATGGACTAAATCCGGAAACCCCTTCATGGTGTTGTCATATAAAATTTAGGTTTTTTACGTATACTGTGGAAACGATCAGTCCTAGCCATTTTTATTATAGTAACAGCTGCTACAGAATATGAAACCTATAAAATTGGTTATAATAATTTTTTCTATCCGACGAACCGTTCTAGATATAAATGCGAAAACAACTTCAAAAATCAAACTTGCACAGATGGGTGATCATTCGAAATTTCAAACGAGCATTCATCTTAGATTCTAGGGTATCATAAGAATTGGTCTTAGACCAATTCTAGCTTTTTTACTTGTTTGTATTGCTGTTCTGAAAACAGTACTTGAAATAATGTAACAAATACTAGCTAACGATTTTAACGGAAAACTAAAATTTTATTCGCATCTACAATATTAAAATAATATAACATAAAATTTGGATACCTACATACTACAAAAATAATTATAATGCCAGAGTCTGCCACATCAGTTATTAATGAATGAAGTTACCGATATCTGTGACATATTGCTTAGTATTAATGGAGCTACGACTCTCTTTATTAAAGAAATACATTTAGTTCTATGTACACAGCAAATTTTTCTTTCATTTCGCCAATTGAATTTACTATGCACGTCAAGTGGTCAACCGATCCTATTTAACAGTGCATTGCTATATAAAAAGCAATTTTAATTTCCTTTTCCTGCTTAGATTTTGTTGAAGTAACTAAATTATTAATTTAATTCTTATAAATGTATATGGTTAATTATTATTATGAACCATCCTAGTCATCATCATATTATTGCATTATTTGTACTCTAATATAGTGTGTTGATCTAATTACCTCAAAATTCAATCTCCTTCTCCCACGCGCCGTTTCCTCTTATTGCTATCCATTACATTGTTTGGCTACAATATTTTTAAAATAATATGCATTACACACAACACAAATCACATTATGAAGAAATCGTTAAGATTCTTCTTTTTCCGTCCTAAGTTACTTCGAAGTGGTTAGGGATTTGAGAGATAGCAATGGTAATGATATATGTTCTCAATAATAATATTTGTAACACAAAAATAATCTTTTAGTTAAAACTTTCAATTTGTTCTGTGACCAGAGACAAATCTAAAATGCGCCAGTTTGGCGCAAATGTGCCAAATCTTGCATCACTCGGAAAGGCTTTCTACTTCCTTGAAAACTGCTTCTAAGCTCTTCTCCCTACTAGCGTTTGACGGAAACCCGCTGTAGGAAAACATTTGTTGCGAGCTCTGATAGTAAAAGAAGAAGATTATACAGTTGTGTGATTGCATATAATGTAATCTTATATGATTATCGTGGAGATTTTTCTACCAAAACAATTTCATTTTTTGATTTTGTTGGTAGCACTGCAACGGCCGGCGATCTAATTGGAATTTGAGCAAACATGTACTATATTTTCATGAACCAGAGTTAAGTTACTCATGTTCGAGAGGATGTGCAACTTGGATATGAAATCAATTGAACTGCGAAAAATATTGCTCTTAAGGTTAAGCTGAATATTATGTTATCGACTGAATTTAAAATGATCATCTAAATAGTTGCGATTTATATATATATATATATAACAAAATTTACTCGAGAGTATCCGGCAAATCTTCTTGAGCTATCCCCCATTCTGCATAAAGTTTTTGCTTGATTTTTACGTGAAGATTTATCTCTAAAGTTACCAGACACACCGACATACTGAGAATCAAATCAGAAAAATTAACAATAAAGGCATTGCATATCTACTTCTGGTAATTTGCTGTTATCAGTAATATATGGACCACGGTAGTATTATTATTCGTAGTAGTGAAATTATAACTTTATCCCTTTTATCTCATTTTACTTTATATCTTTGATTAGTTGCATAGTCTAAGATTGCTCTTACTATTATCTTATTTGCTCTTTAGTTCCGATATGTATTCTAGTATTACTCTTGCGATTACTTATAAGTAAGTGTCTGGTCTGGTTTCCAACCAGTCAAGATAATGAATATAATGACTTTATAGTTAATTTTTCTGATTTGTTAATCTATAATTATGCTCTTAGTCTCATATTGCCCAAAGTTGTACATGAAATAAATCCTTTTTAATTTGAGTTGATTTTCTGATTTGAAAATTGCAAGAGACAATTATTGCACTATATCATATTGGGAATTAGTAAACCTTTTTTTAATTAAATTTAATAAAAGAAAGAATCTGCAAATTTTATATAATTATGATTTGTCAGCAATAAAGTTTTAAATAAAGTAACGCTTCTATTTTTAACCATCTAACCATCCCAGATCCCACCCATTTAGTCTATACCATTAATTTATGATATTCCATTCTTCCCGTGTAGCCTGCAATCCCATCCTAACCTTTTCAACAATTAAAAACAAACAACAAATGCACACAATCACATAAATTATTTTCTTCCCACGCTTACGCAATCGCGGTCACCTAAAACCCTAAAAACCATCGAATGCGCAAGACTGCAGCCATATTGAACTAAAATGAAAAAATTCAAAGCAAAAATCCTCATATCTCGTCTCGCTTTGCACAACCAGCCAAAATACAAGAAAAATTCAAAAATGTTCCAAGTACGTCACCACAGCAAAACATGAGCGCAAATGTTGCGCAGCATATAGTCCGATAACTTTCTTCACTCCCCCCGTTTTTCAATTCCATCTCTTGATCGAAAATGTTGCAGAATTGAAGTAATCGGACACATGTTAGTGGATATTGCGATGTGTCCACCCTTAGCTTCTTTTGGTTTTCTTGTTGCGCCCTTACGAGATAGGGGTTGGTCACCAGAGACTTTTTTATTTAGAATCATATTCTGAATAATATAGCATTTTTAATTTTTTCAAAAATTTTACCTCTTCCAAACCGCACGCACGGCAAGTAGATTGTCACGCGTTCGGGGGTGTTTTTATTGTCTTTCACCCCTTTTTTTTTGCCCTGCGAGGCTGCATTTTTGCGACAATACTCCCAGGACCACCCTACACCAACTCTCAAAATTGCAGCCTGAAACAAATTAAATGCGATCTTTAGCATTTTTTCGGCTTATTGGACATAAAAAGCAGCCTATAATGTTATCACGTTTTTCACGTTTTTTTAAGCCTTCCTGGACGTTACGCAGCGGCTTTCATTACTGGCATTATAAGCAGACTTCCAACTAAGTAGTTATCAACGATGTTAATAGATTTTTGTTCAAGAATGTTAATAGAGTATGATAAGGTAGAACGTTTTGTTTATTAAATGAGTTAAGTATTTTGGTCGCTAGCTCTCCGTCTACGTTGTACGCTTTATCTGATAGTAACAACTACCCGCGGTCCCGTTTGCGTGGACTACATCATTATTGCTTAGTTTTTCTATGTAAATACAGGATATTTCCATCTATGTAGCTGGTCCATAGAGCAGGAGGTAATTGTAATCACCTAGACGAACAAAAAATTGTAAGCAGGGGATCCATATCAACTGTTAGATATATGGTGATTAAGAAATTATGCTAGTCTTTCACAAAACACTCTGTATCTTAAAAAGTACAGGATGAACTGTCACTATCAAGAGCTCATTGTGCAGAGCTTCATGATCTTTCCAACGACGGCACAGTCACCCCCGTACCCTTCCCATCATTGCAGTTCTGGTGGTCTAAATTACCATTTTTTGACTTTGATATCTTTGTTTTGTGCAAAATGTTGGTAAATATATTTTTTTTATAAAAACTGTAATCTGTTGAATCTCCTTTTAATTTGGCCTATTACACCCTATGTGCTGGCCGTTAAAGAGTTATTAGCTCATAACTTATTCTCAAAGCTAGTCTCAAGCCTTTTTTTAAAGACAATTTGTTAGGGACTGAAAATCGTTATTTAAAAAAAAAATCGTCTAATTTCGGAATGACTTATGAATAGCTGATAGATTGAGGGAACTAAAATATCGTTTTCAAATAAGCGACGCATGCCATGCTTTTTCTGACTGCTTGCTTGGGTGCAAAGGTCAGCACAGTAGGTATGACATTATAGTATACGGTTGCCTTGTATTCACCCAGAAGTTTGTCTTGCAGTTGGGTCCCGTTGTTGTGGTCAGTTCGATTACTGTGTACCTTTGCTTGAAATTTGGGATAATGCAAGAATTTTGTTTAGATTTTTAGAACATGCGTGGTTCACGAATGAATTATTTCTCGGTGTGTTGCCACTTGTCTTCGTGTATTAAGATATGAATAAAATGAATTGTATTTTTTCTGTAGAGAATTTAATGAGCTTCATTTTTATAATAACTTTTATCGCGATCGGATCAACGATTACCGAGATCTAATGAAAAACTGGATTGGAGGACCTCTTTTTCAAGATGGCGGATCGTGCCATGGAGACGGAGGTCAGGATGTTTTACTACTTCAAAAGTATGCCAAAATAAAGGTCTCCACCAATTTATAGCTTTTTATCAGTTTCATAATTTTAATCTAATTTTACTGGACTATACATCCAATAGTACACTGTAAAAAAGTAGGACAATTTTCTAAAATTTTCATTTTCTCTGATATAAACGGAAAATCAGTCTAATTTCCCCAAATCAATGGAACATTCAATGAATGTAGGTATTTGGCACCAGAAAACCTTTATAGTAGAAGAATTTTTAGAAAAACTTTTTATTTTTACAACTCAAATCAAATTATTAAATACAAGAGAAAAAACAACCGCCTCGTCCGGTTTTTGAAGCTGGAACTTGCCGCTTTCCGGCCGACTGCTCTCTGCTAACGAGACAGATGTCTTTGCCTCTTTATTAATTTGTATAGCCTATTACGGCACATTTTCTTTCAGCTGGCATTAACTAGTAACAATGGAAGCGAACAAAATAAATTTGTAATTTTTATTTAGTTTCTAAAAATTCTTCTATTCCATCTGGCCGATTCTAAAAATTTCAAGTTCGTGTCAACCATTGGGCAAGATCAAAAAACCTATATATGTAGTACGTAAAATTCCTGAAATGTTAGCTTTCTCGGATAAAAGGAAGAGAACATTCAATAAATTAGGTATTAATCTAAATTTGGAAGTACCTACATTTTAGGGATAACAAATTATTCCCCTTTTTCCAACGAGAAGCTTTCCCTAATCTTACCAAAAATTACCTACGCTTAGTGGCACAAGTTGTTGCCACTAACTTTACCGAAATTTTTTTACTGTGTAGTACGAGCGAAAATCTTCATGCAGTAATTATGGTTCTTGCAACTTGGATGAGACGAATCGCACCCGCAGCATTACACGAAGGTGGGAAAATATATCAATATGAATAATATCACTTAAATTAAACTCAGATTTCACGCTCCGTTTTATCAAATGACCAATCATCTCACACAGAGATTCACGGATTTTGAGACGCATCAACACTAGCACACATATGCTGAATTTACGCTCGAAGCATTGACGATGGTCGGAATCTGGTGGTCAATTTACTTAGCGCCAAATCTAAGGTACTACTGACAAAAATAATATGATTCTTACCCTGTTGGAACTGTGCGGCGTTATTAGCACAGCTATTGGTCAACGATCGTAGTTTCTTAAGACACCCAGTGGAAAGTATAATTCTTTGAACAGATTCCTAAATTGTTCAAGGCAGGCTAGCCTTACATACCTTACTGGCGCAAAGTTTTGTTAGGAACAGAGTCTTACCACAGAGTCTACCCACAGTGGAAATTATGAATTGGGGAATTACCAGAGAGGAGGAAGATCTAGATAGTGCTAATATGTACTGTGCAAGAATTTCTTTTAAGTAGTTTTACAAAAAATCGTAGAATATTCATATACCCTCATATTTATAACGAACTTACGCCTAAAACGAAGAAAGGAGGATATTGTTATTGGAGAATTATCAGCAACTGAGCTAGAAACATCATTTTTGAAAATTGTTTGGATAATTCAAAGAAGGGAGTTCCAAGAAGATATCGACTCGCTCAAAAAAAAGTCGACAAGATCAGCCCTAAAAGCTATCTACGTGCTCTAAATGCCCTCCTTAAACATAAAACTATTGCGAGTCGGAGTGCAGTTGCAGAATGCAGCCATTCCCTACATTGGGAAATCCCCTATACTCCTTTCCATAAATAATTCTTTTGTTAAATCATATATGTACGATATTTGCATTTTAATAACATCCGTGCAGATCCAGCAGGGATATTCTTCCGTGTTTTAATTTATTAAAAGGCGTTTACAAGTAAATCAGAAAATAAAAAAAAAGAAAACATGGACCATACCATAATTGGAGCATAACAAATCACCGGCATTTTTGGGAATAAAATCAATCTAATTAACAACAAATCGACTACAAGTAATGAAATTTTAGCGATATACTTAGCTTGTCAAACAACACAGGCGATCTTCTTTCTTCCAACTCTGTCTTGAATGAAAACTTAAATCGCAAAGATAGTATATAACTATACACAACTTTCCAATCACTGAAGTGCGATCGCAATCCTCCTAACTGAAAGTCCGAAATCCCCGAAAGTGCTTGCAATACGATTCACCTTAAACCGCTCGCTCGGCGTTATCTGTAAATTATCCTAAAATTCCAAACATTCGCACTAAATTATCCTAAAATCCTAAACATGCATCGCATTAGCATAAATTTCTTTCCCAATTACTCCCTAAATTACTTTCAAGCAATTCATTTACGCTTTGTTTACTTTTCCATACAATGCAAATCCTACTATCTCGGATTTCACTTTAAAATATTTCTTCACGAAAACCAATAACACCGACGTTTTGTTTTGATGAGTTCAAACATGTACTTGATCATCATACGATTTATGCGATTTTCCCCTTAAACAAATTCGTGCCGAGAATAGCATCTTCTTTACACAATCGAAGGAATTGATTGGTTGATAAGGTTTTTAATGGATTTTTTCAATAAATCGATAGAGGGGGGAACCCAATTAGATATAGCTGGTGTTATTAGGAAAACGCCAGAGTTTTTGTATCGAAAATAGATCTGAAGAATCCCTCTACCCGGGGTAAGGCCTTTATCAATATCAATAAAGTGAAAATAGACTGTAGTGTTATTACTCAAGTTAAAAAGAAATTGTGAGTCACAAGTGGAAAAATAATAAGTAAAATAAAAATTGTTAAAATTGGTGACTTTCTCATTAAAAGAAAGCACTCCCCAGTCCTTGGATAATAATAAACCCAAAACAAACCCCTAAGAAATTCTACGCACTGATATCTACAGTATCTGGTCGAAAGTATAACGGTTTTTTGTTTTTCAAAATCGGTGAAACTCTGTATCACTATTCAAAACTACAATCATTTGTGACCTCCAACTTTAAATAAGCATACCAAAGGATGTTGAAGGTTAAAAGACTCTCAATGTATAAAATAATTGGCGGAATCATGATAACAAAAATTGAAACACGCAACATTTGTATTCTGCGAATAATTTATAAAAAATCGAAAAGCAATTTCCGTCTCGCAAGGTTCTTACCAATCAAACGAACTTAGTAACCAAAGCCTTTGACTTCGTTTTTATTAAGCGACTGGGAGATATGAAATTAGTTCGAAGTAACTATTGCAAGACAGTCTCCCCAGCCACCTTTGGTTAATTAGTTACAGGTTAATTAATTATAAATGGTCTACCATCCCACATTGTTAAAAAGCCATTTAAGCTATCTCAGGCAATAAGGAAAATGAAAAGGAGTTTCCTTTGGATTATTATGAATTATGTGGCAGACTTTCTTCGTAATCTAACCCGCACCCTACATAACGTACCCTTAATTAGTCAAGAGCTCAACTTCCCTCGATGAGGTATGTACATATGTATGTATATAAATATATTTATCTCTAAAAGCTTCTACCAATTTATTAAATATTGATTTGATGATTTCATGGCGAGTACCAAATGAAGAATAAAATGACCAAACTGCGAAAATATTGGTTTGAGGTATGCTAGTATACTCTACCCACAAGAATGGCGTATGATTTTGTGTTTGTCGATAATTTTCCAGGACACTATTAATTCCCTGATGTAATTGAATATAGAAAATTTAGTGCAATGACGTACCTTGGTGCCGTCTGCCGTGTGTGCTCTCATTCATTTCATCACCATCGACCGCAGCTACAACCTACCTTATGTTGTTTATTAGCATTTCTCAATTTAAGAAATGAAGTCGGCATTGCCTAATTGCGGTAAACAACACAAAATTACCTTTGATAACTACGCGATTTGGAACAAAGTTATCTCATGAAGTTAGGAAGAAATATCAAGAAAACTAGAGGAGATAAGAAAAGAATTCAGTCAACAATAATTGCTTTTTTATGCTTCGACCTCTCAGCCGTACAGTGCTCTCATTGCCGTTTATTAGGCTTTCTTATGTGTGAAAGAAGTGTAGGGATATTCATTGTAATTGCGGTTTATTAGAGTGAGGTCTTACATTTTCTCAAACCACAAATTTTACACCAAGAATAGTTGGAATTGTCTGTAGATAGAGTAAGTCGGGTATTTCGTCTAGGAACTTTAGGAAAAAATGGACTTAACTTCGGAATAAATCCGACCAAGCTAAAAATTGGTATACACTTATCTTTCAGCTCTCCAAATAAGGTGCGACAGCCAAAAAACGGTAAAAAATAATTCGTTTTTTCGTTGTTTTTGCGAATATCTTCGTTCCTTTCCTTTCGGTCTTACGGCTATAAGGTATAATTATGAAAAAGAAAGAACGATAAATCCTCTACAAAAAAGGTGTACGGAAATTTAATTAAATACTAAACAGCTTCGAACTGTTTATGCACAAAAGAACGCGGTTGTTGTTGGGGATGACGTGAATCTCTTGGTAATTTTGGTTGCTGGCACTCCGATTAATGAAGAGATCAGATCTTCCTCAAACCAGGCAAGGGAAAAGTCGAGCAAAAACTTTACACTTCTAGAAGTTTCAATGATCACGGATAAGGGATCATCTTCTACTTCTACACGCTTGCACTGAATGAGACAGAACGTCTGCTCTTTTTCATAAAGGGAAAACAGTAGCTCTAAAACTTTTCACGAAACTTGAAAGATCCGCGCTGTGCAGTATAGCTTTTCAACCAGATTGGTGCATCTCGAGAATCAATTTCTTCGGATGGAATTCGAATCTTTATAGCTGTGTATGGCGCTTTAGTTAAACAAGTTGACTTGAACTCATACCGTTGCCTTTGCTTTATGAAAGCAAAATGCAGAAACAAAACGGCATATTGGATCCAATAAAAACATCGCAACGTTCAGCCCGAAGCGTCTTTTGAACATGATATTTTGTAATTGCTCGATAGTCTGTGGCGATTTGTCCGGCTATCAAAAGCTGGGACTCCAATATTAAACAGTTTCGGTATTTGTCTTGGGACATCTTGCCTAAATGCTGTCCTAATCGAAAATTCGACAGAAACAAGAAACGCTATCAACGACCCAGAAACGGATTCTATTGATTCCGAGAAATCTTGGAATTTCCCACTAGTCCCGTGGGAAAATTAAGAACAATTTGAGAAATAAGAGGAAGAAACCGAAATAGAATAAACTGGCCGAAATTACTTAGTACATAAACAACCTTGCCGAGCTTAATATCTTTACGGCAGATTTTTATAATATTATATATATATATATTTCTTTATAATGTTGGAATAAGAAAATCAAAATAGGAACTTTTATTTATACCCATTGAATTAATAACTAGTAAGGAAGCGGGGTATTGTGCAATTCAATGACAGTCAGACCCGTTGAGCGGGGGGAAGAAATGACAAGAGGGCTCTGCTTTATTTCACAATTCTGCTTGATTTCTGACATTTCAGATATCATGAAAAAAAGTTCGGGTTTGATTTTGCGATTTTGTGGTAAATAGTTAATAATGTTTTGTGAACGGAATTTTATATAATCGAGACTCCGGAGTCTTGCAATTATGGTGTTGAAGTGCGCTGTGCTGTGCTGCAGAAACAACCGGAGTTTGTGTCATGGGAAAGGATTTTTCAACCAACTTTAATAGTTTTACTAATAAATTATAGTGTTTTAAGTATAATAAAAGTAAAATATTTATAAAAATAAACAGCCATGGTAATGCCGCTTTATTTGGCTACAACTAAATTGTCAAAAGTGCATTAAATTATTATCTGAAAAGAAGGGGGCGCTAAAAATTTGTTTATTTTACATAGCAATTTGGATTATAAAAAATGTTCCCCTTCAAAATGTCACGATTTCATTACTCCCATGATGAAACGAATCAAAACACAGTACACTAATATATTTCCCCGAGTAGCCTAGGTTTTTACCCGATATGCCGTTTCCTTATTAGTTATTTATTCAACGTTTATACCCGAATGTCTATAAAAATGTCAAATATTAGTCCAGTCAAATAAGCCGAAAAAATGCAAAAGATCGTATTTAATTCCTTTCAGGCTGCATTTTGGAGGGTTGGTGTAGGGTGGTCCTGGGAGTATTGTCACAAAACTGCGGCGTCCTGGGGCCAAAACAAAGGGGTGAAAGATAATAAAAACACCCCCGAACGCATGATTATCTATTTGCCATGCGTGTGGACCGGAAGCGGTAAAATTTTTAACAATTTAGAACAAAATTAGATTCGAAAAGAGGACCAATTGGGCAACTACTTCCCAGGCTTTCTATACAAAAGGTTCGTTTTTCACTATATATATTGTGACGCTACCTGAGAGCACGAAAACTTAGAGAGCTGAAATTTTGAACACGGCGTTTCATAAAAATAGTCAATACAATTTTAAAACTATGGACTACATCGGACAACCCCTCTTGGTCTTGCCATACAAAAATTTAGCTTTTCACGTAAATACGATCAGTCCTAGATATTTCTATTTCACTGAAAAGTTCTACAGGATATAAAATCCTATGAAGTTGGTTATAATAAATTTTACTGTGAGGCAAACCGTTCTAGAATTAGATGCGAAAAACCATTTTATTATAATTTTGAACTCTTTTTTTATTATTTTTAATACATAATTAAATTATAGTTTAATATCGGTCGACATTGCTTTAATGAAGTGTAACAATAATGATCATTTTGGATCACAAATAAGTTATTTTAAACTACCTTGTGGTGAAAGGTGTGATATGTGGATCTAACATTGTGGTAGTAAACAAAATTGAGAATATTAAGGATGTTTTTATACGTGAAATGCACTTTCGTTTTGTAGATATCACCTACAATGGATCAAAGTCTAGCTGCCTAATAAATACAATGATTCATCTTTCTGCAAATGTGATCAATATAGTATTGATATGATACGTTATGTAGGACAAATATTGGTTGTAAATCTAGGATACCACTTAAAAGAAGATATGCTCTAACTATGCAAGATCTTTCATGTATAATGTCTGACGCAACCGAGTCTTATCATTAACGGCACAAGAGCTAAATATCGCATGCAGTTACAGAGCTGAGTATATAAATTCTATATGGCTCCTGAGACATTATGTAATGGATCACAATATTTGAAATGATGGATACGTCGAGTGGTTCATATTTTCTCGTACCTTTCCTTATGAGGAAGGAGGTTAATCAATTGAATAGAAAACTGCTATTAAAGCAACATTTGTTCTCGGCACGTTCTAAAACATGTTGTGTTTGCATTTCACAATCTGTATACAGGGACGGATTTGATATCTTGGGTACCCTAGGCCTATGGAAGATTGCCCCCCCCCCTACTCCCTGTAAAACACGAAAAACAGAATGATCTATATCAGCTTGTAGCTAGACTGTTTTGTCCCGGAAGTTGAAGGTTCAGAATCACCAAACAAAACTTTAGTCAACTTCTTCAAGCGATCTGCAAAGTCTTTTAGTTGCACGACCTTTAGACTTTAGCTAGACTGTGCTGAACTAGCCCCGTAATCCTACTTCTTCAGTTCTTCTGAGAATAATTATAGTCCACAAAAAACATCAGTTTAGTGGGCAATGATTTTTGCACCCCACTTAGAACATTTCAGACTCCTTTAGCATTTCATTCAGACCGTCGATATAATTGATGATGAGATCGGTATGATTTCTGAGACTAACCACCTTGTCTGAAGGTAGGACCCTGAAATTTGGATTTTTTTACGGCACAGAATCGTACATTTTCGGCAAACTTTTCAAATATATATACTTAAAGCAGAGGTATAGAAAGGAGGACCCGCTGTGTCGCAATAAGAGCCGAATATCATAAAGAGTCCTTCTTTGTAATATTTTCTCCTTATTTTTCTTTCCTACTTTTTCATTGTAAGTGTCGTAATGCAAAGAGTTTCGTCTTCTGTGTGGCCTTGTTGTATTAACCACTTGAGTGTCTTCTTGGCTCTAGTAACAAGTTTTAGTTTCAAGTACTTCTTAGGATTTTTAAATGTCCCTTGTGTCAGATCTACTAGACCATTTTATTTTTAATGATTCTAAATCAAATTTATAAATACAAGAAGAAAAAACAACCGCCTCGTCCGGGATTTGGAACCGGGACCTTCCGCTTGCCGGGCGACTGCTCTTACCACTGAGCTAACGAGACAGATGATTTTCCTTCTTGCATTTATAAAATTTGTAACCAGCCTACTAAGCCACGTTTGCTTTCAGCTGGCATTAACCAGTACCGATCAAAGCGCACAAATAAATTGTAAATTCAATTTTATTTATTTTTCCCGCGGACGGGAATCAAACCTACACTTGTTAGAATCGGTCAATTATGGAGAAAGAAGAATTTTAACAACTTTTATTCAATAGGGACTAAATAAGGCCTGTGCGCTACAAAAAGTGGGGTAGTCGTGATTTTTATATATGCTATTCAGTTCCGGGCCCCGATGAAAAATCCAAGGGGGGGGGGCTCCGCGCGGTCCGTCATCTTGGATTAAATGTACCAAAAATTGTTTTTTTTTCAAAATTATTCCTCAACTGTTGATCCTACGATAAAAATGTGAAAATATAAATTTGAAGAAGACTAAACTCCCTAAATTTTTTGTAAAAACACTTTTTTCGTAAGTCTGATGTGTAATGAGTTACAGCGGCGGAAACGTGAACATTCTTTAAAAAAAATGCATACATATAGTACCATTTATACAGAGTGTTTCGGCCATGGCGGTCCATAGGACCAGAAGTAATAGTAGTCACCTAGTCAAGCAAAAAATTGTATGGCAAGAGGGGAGCGGCATCACAACCGTTTAGGAGTTACAGGACGATTAAGAAAATGTGGTAATCTTTCACAAAATACCCTGTATTTTAAAAAGTACAGAGTGTACGGTCACTTACAGAGCTCATTGTATGGAAAACTTCATGCCTTTCCAATGACTGCTCGACCAGACCCGTATTCATCTCCCGCCAGGAGTTATGGTGGTATAAACTAAGAATTTCGGACTTTCTTACCATTTTATTGACTTTGCCCTCTGTTTTTAGAAAAAGGTGCTTAATGCAATTTTTTTTATATAAACTGGAAACTGTGGACTCTCCTCTTTAATTTGATTTGTTATACATGTATACTCATTGCAGCCATTAAAAATTTATTAGCTCATAATCTACTCAGGTCACGAAATTAGACGATATTTTACTTTAAAATGACGTGTTTTCAGTCACTAAGGGAATAAATTATCTTTAGTTTAGACCTACATGAGCTCTGTAAGCGACCGTACACTTTGTGCTTTTTAAAATACAGGGTATTTTGGCAAAGACTACCACATTTTTTTAATCACCCTGTAACTCCTAATCGGTTGAGATACCGCTCCCCTTTCTCCATACAATTTTCTGTTTGACTAGGTTACTAGTATTAATTTCGGTCCTATGGACCACAATACTCGAAACACCCTGTATAAGTGGTACCACATTTGGAAGAATGTTCACAAAAGTGTTTATGCAAAAAATGTAGGGAATTTAGTCTTCTTCAAATTTATATTTTTACATACCATACAAAATTACATATGTACGGGCATTCATCTAGGGTATCATAAGAATTGGTCTTAGATCAATTCTAGCTTTTTTACTTGTTCTTTTTAAAATCAGAGCAAGAGCAAAAATACAATAAACGTCAATCAAGTTGTCAGAGGCAAGGTAATTTGGTTTGGAGGAATTAATCAAAATATTTTTAACTTACTAAAATATAAATGTGAAGGTCGCTAGAAAAAAGTGAATTTTATTGTACGATGAAATGGCTATTGAGAATGAGTTGAAGTAGAATTCCCGACAATACATTATTTATGGGTTCCCTGATTTTGCAAATGGAGATCGAAACGGTTCTGTAGCGTCTTCAGCTTTACTATTTATGGTTAGAGGTCTTGATCTAATCTGGAAACAATTTTTCGTGTGTTAGTGATGATGAGGGGGGAAAGGTTTGCAACGCCAAAGAAATTACCAAAATACCTTCATTAAATAGTTTTCTTTGCAGGATATGTAATAAATAAAATAATAAATTCTCATAAATGTTTACTTGTAAACTGATTCCTTCACTCGCTATGTGATAATTTAAAAGTATCTGTTTAGACTCATCTTCGATAACTGGAGATATATTTTAAGAATTCATACAATTTTCAAAATTAAGAATATTTACGATAGTCAAAGATAAGCAATTCACACAAAATAATAAAATTCTTCTGAAACTTTGTTTTAGCATAGATCTAATTACGAGCACACAATTTATACCTGCCAAAGCCGCCCGACTCGCGGTGAGAAAATTTCTGCATTAAAACCAACAAATGCTTACGCAGGTGAAAACTTGTGCTCGTACATAAAAATGTCAATTAAAGATATGAAAATATTATATAATTTCCTGTTTTGTTCCCAACTCGATTTTGAGTGTGGGAATATGGTCATCATACCTGTGTGTCTGTATAATGTATATAAACAATAAACTGAGTCCTGATGGGGTCATAAGTGTAAAATAATTCAAATTCAATAGTGCGTTTTTACTTTTCCCTACATCGTTTTAGCTGGATGCATACAGGTATTGTACCTAAGCATCAATTTCATCAGTGCCATGGTATTGTACCCTGACAAATCAACATCCACAGCGGCTGATAAAAGAAACGGTCGCTTAATAAACATTTTGGTGACCCCGACGTGATCCAGGCGATACGCTTGTGATACGTTCACTCAATAGCATGCTTCAATCGTTTCACGCTGAAGAGACCTGATCCAGGCGATACATTTGTGATACGTACATAAATCTAATCAATAATCTACATGCTGGCCCACAAACACAACTTTCAATCACCTGACAAAGGTACTGGCCAGTCAAGGGAAGACAATTGCTAGATTAATTGTACACAATTGTATTCGCTGCAGCAGAGTGAAACCTAAACTACGGACCCAGCTTATGGGACACCTTCCTTCAGCCCGAGTCCAACCCGCAAGACCGTTCATAAGATTTGGAGTAGACTTCTGTGGTCCAATTTGGACACATTATAAGTGAAGGGGAAAACGTCAACAAAAGACTTATTTGGCAGTGTTCTGCTGCTTTGCCACAATGGCAACTCATCTTGAAGCTGTCAGTGACTTAACCACGGATGGGTTTCTTGGCGCGCTTAAACATTTCATTGCCAGACGAGGTTATTGCAAGGATCTGTACTGTGATAACGCCACCAATTTTGTGGGAGCAAGAAACCGAATCGACAAGACATATTATATCCCAGTGAACCTCAAGAAAAGATTTCGTCATTATGTCACAAAAAGGGAATAGAATTCTATTTTATTCTACCACGTGCCCAACATTTTGGTGGTCTGTGGGATGCTGCAATAAAGTCAGCAAGGACACTGCTACAAAAATCTGTAGCATCAGCCTCTCTTACTTACGAGGAGTTGTCAACAGCAGCAACAGAAATCGGAGCATTTTTAAATTCGAGACCAATCATTCCATTATCATCAGATCCTAACGCCTTAACGACTTCAACACCAGGACATTTTCTTATCGGAGAGCCTCTAACAGCAATCATCGACCCATATTCAATAAAATGAGTTTAGTGCAAAGATGGAAGCTGGTCTCACACGTCAAACAGGAATTTTAGCGTAGATAGCCAAATGAGCATCTGTGCGACTTGCAACACAGATATAAATGGAAGCGGCCATCCCAGTATGCTCATCCCGGAATGATGGTGCCAGTAAAAGAAGACAATTTACCACCTCTCAAATGGCAGTTCGGAAGAATTACGCAGATTGTCAAGTGATATGACGGCCTTGTGCGAATTGCTGATGTTAAAACTACTTCTGGAATCATGAGAAGGCCAATACATAAACTGCCACCGCGCATTTTTACTAACATGCCTCATTATGCCCATACTTGGAAGTCCAACAGTAGAAATAGTACCATTCGTATCGCAGCCGGGAATCTACTTCGAGAGTCTGGGATCAACCCATCTAATCTCCAATGAGTGGGACCTAATCGTATATTATGACATGAAAGGCTAATGGAAGGAGTACCCATTCATAAAAGGCGGCATTCATAAGCTACATACCACATGCGAACGTTTAGTAGATAAAACGTACTGCTCGGTGATCACAAGGCAGGCGACACTACTACGGGAGGAGCTTAGCGACAGCAATGAGCTATTAGTCGCAACCCCTCGGAAAAGAATTGCACGAGCACCGTTAAATATTGTGGGTAATTTCGCTAGCTCTCTGTTCGGGGTACTCGACTGCGAATATGCGAAAAAAATGGCTCTCACCATTGACAAAATCCGAATTAATGAAGAACATCTGTTAAACTTAGTCAAAAATCAGACTTCCATAATTGAATCAACTACAAATGTACTGAAATAGATGAGGACAGTAAATAAATTTAAAGAAGTGAACGCTCATCTTGATCAACTAACAAACTATGCCCACAATATCACCGAAGCGCTACATCAGCAGAAAATATCCGAGCTTTTCACATCGCTAGCTTTACAGATAACTTTAATGTCTTCAAGATTTCGATACGCACAAACTGCTATTGTTGATGTATAGATGGATACCCACCACGGAAAAATCAACCCTCAACTTCTTACTCCGAAGCAATTAAAGGAAGCTTTGGCTACGGTAGAAGATCACTTGCCATCCAGCCTCAGATTACATGGACAACGTTACAATCTACTTAAACTCTATAGCCTGATGACAGTAGAAGACAGGATGACTTCAAGATATGCTATATTTAGAATAAAATTACCATTGTTCGCATTTGAAGAATTCGAACTATTCCGCATCATTCCCGTTCCCCTAGCAGTAAACAACACCATTGTGGCTATCAAGCATTAAACTGATTTCATGGTAGTTGACTTGTACCGCGCTCAATACTACCCACTCAGCGAACAAGAGCTGAACACTTGCGTAAGTTTTGGCGAAGCTTCCCACATATCCCACATGCTGAAAATATTCCCAAGTGGGTTCAACTATATAATCCTAATCAATGGTTTTACGCAATGAAGGATAGAACCACCATAAACGTAGTCTGTGGAACAGATGTAATTCAACAAATCCTGGAAGATTCCGGAATTTTGAAAATTCAAGCCAACTGCGCAGTGAATCAAGAACTTGTTACTCTCCAATCGCACAATGTCTACCCCAGCACACTTCGAGCCTCATTCATGCCAACTGTAAATCTCACGGATTTCTTGTCATCCGATCAACTATTGGACCTATCGTACACACTAATTCAATTTCAAAATCAACAGGCCGAATTTACCCAATAACAGCTAAGGATCACCGAACTAAAGGAGACTACCAAAGGACTTAAAATCAACAGATATTCATCAATTCGCCTTAGGATACGTAGCCCTAATTCTGGGAACCATTATTGGTGTCAGCATACTATACAGATATGTGAAGAAAAGACTCAACCGCCATAAATTAAATAGACCAACTCCGACCCCGCGTCACACAACCCCTCAGATGTTTACAGTCCAAAGTGGGGCAGAATGTTTAGACTCATCATCGATAGCCGGAGATATATTTTAAGCGATCAGAGAAGTCTCGTCAGTATGGTTATTTCTGATCGCCTACCATAGAAGTTCAATGTTGGAGGTCACATCAAGTGCCCATATAAATACTTTTTATAAAAACTAAGTGTGAATTATATGGTGGCAAGATTTCTCATTGCACTTTGAAATTGGGTGATTGTACCCCTATTTTGCCTGGCGGCATATGGATAAACCAAGTAGAAATTACATGAATTTATGTACAATGTTGAAATGTAATTCAATTTTATATTATATGTAGGTATAAATATATGTAAGATATTTAACTGGAATTTTTACAACTTAATGTCGCAAAATTTACGGCGAGTAAAAATTTACTGATTACTTGAAAAATAATAACGCGCCTCAAAAATAATTAAAATTAGGAAAAGTTTAGAAATACTTATTTGTAAAATAAAATTTTTCATTTACAGTGTATTTTATTTTGATATTATTTTAAATAAGTTTGGAATTGAAAAAAAAAAGTTTGAAAATGTTATCGCCTAGTCCTAAAACGTCTTAAATTCTTTAAAATAATTAATTTAAAAATAATGAATTTTAAGCATAAGATAGCAATTTTACATTAATGCCTATTTGCCATTTGTACGGCCGTAATAAAACATTTGATCTTAGGATGGCTGCGATTAAAACAATTCATTCTAGTACAAGTCCATTTTCTTTTTAACTTATAAAGGCAAAATAAATTTGCTTGACTTTAATTTAGTTGATAATAAAACCGTTCGCTCTTTTTTAAATTCCTTTGATCTCAGTTAAAACCGTTCTAAGACTATTGAGACTCAAATAATGATACTTGCTATGCCTACATAGTGCAGTAGCTCTCTAGACCAAATTGTCTCTTAAATTAGATTTAAAGTAGCCCTCCGTGATTCTAAATATAACCTTCATGAGTCTTATTTTTAAGTTTTATCAGGGATTAATGCAATAGTTTTGGAGGATGCTATAAAACCATAATAAAATCAACCGGTATTTAATTCCTATTTTGCTGCTTAATGGTTTTATCCTAGTTGAATTGCTGACAACGATAAAACTTCTATAAGTACAAATGGACTTAAATGCTAAATAATTTTATTACAACTCTCCAGGAGTTTTAAAAAATATTAAACAAAATCAACTGGTCTAGAAGACCAATTGGAATGACTCACAATCACCATAAAACTATTTAGCAAGCTCAAAACTTTAAAAAATCAATTATATAATCTGAGTATAGCATTTAAAGTGTTACTTGAGATCACTCACAGATGTATGTAGGTTGTGTCTCGAAGAGGATGAAACATCGCAGCATGTCTAATGCGAATACAAGGCTATTCCATAATGTAGTTTCAAGAAGTTTGGCTCATATTTTCGAAGCTTGCCGACTTAGAGGACACATCATCCAGAAATATATTTCTCTTCCTACGAGGAGTGGAATTGTTGGATGAACTGTAAAGAAAGCGGTGCATAATATGGCTGTAGTGCAAAGGCCACTCGGACTCGGGCCACTTAAAAAAATCTAAGATCAATACAAAGGGTGAAATATATAAGTAAAGCGATCGAAATACCTTACTCGCAATAGTCGGGAAACTTATCGTGAAGTTTATCGTTTATCTCGTTTCTGAAAAAAAAAACTTGAAAAAATACTTCCCTACTTACTTATTACCAATTTTTTTTTCAGCCGTCTTCTTGATTATCTAACAATCCTCTTGTAGTTACTCTGAGTCTTGCGGTAGATCTGCCAGTCCACTTGCGAGCCAGTCCTGTTGGCCTTATTAAAAGCCTTCTGGAGGCCTTACGGAGTTTACTGAGACTGCCATTCCACCACGGCATATGCTTCCTTCCTATATCCGTGCTAATGGGACAGAAAGCTTCGAAAGCCTCATTGACTGCAGATTGAATTTTTCCTACTGCCTTTTCCCAGGCGGTAATACTCCTGATTCTTCCAGCCGGAGAGGCGAGCGTGGAAACTAGCTCCCTATGGTATCTCTCCCAATCAGTCCGCTTCGAATTCCTGTATGGTTCAACCGCAATGAGGTCAGCATTCATACAGAATTCAATGTATCGGTTATCAGAGAGTCGGAGAAGAGGTGAAAAGCTTCAAAGGACGCAAAGTCACATCACTGATCTCTTGTCTTCAGCTTGTAGCAAAGGCTGGTTCGTTGGCCTGATTCAACAGAACCAGGTTTGCTGAAGTTATGAAATCCAGCAGTTTCTCACCCCGATAATTAGTGTCTGAGTTGCCCCAGACAAGGCGATGAGCATTGGCAATACAACCAACCAAGACACCAATCCGATCAGACCACGCATTTTAAACCGCTCGCCTTACTCCATAAGAGGTAGGGGAGCAGCGGAGTCATACGGGAAATATGCTGAGACAATAAGAAGTCCCTTATGGACTCCAGGACTTTTTTTAAGAAAGCTTGACCGATGTAGTGTCCCGGTTACACATATGAGGCAACAAGGTCACGGCAAATATTTTTGTCACAACACATGCCCTAGGGGTAGAGCACGCGGTACCTTAAAGTAAGCAGACGCCGCCCGCCTTCCTGTGCGCGAGAAAAACAGTCACCTGCAGCATTACTACAGGAAGGCTAATTAAAACTGGAGGTCGCCTGAAAACCAGAGTTCGCATATTAGCAACTGAGCACACTATCAGCCACACAGCCCTCGGCGTATGCTGTTCCACCTTCTCTTGGGATGGGAGCAGCTTTTAGCCCACTAATAAGTGTCAAGCAAACCGAACAGTGGTTACCACCTCGCACTATGTGGAATTAGTTGAACCCAAGGCTAACAACTTTACTTTTTAGGGGTGTAAGGGGTTTCGATTAAGGAAACGATTATCACGCTGAGAAAGAAACTTCACCGAAATTTATTGTCTTCATCGGGATGATGTCTTGAGAGTATTGATTGGATGTCTTGAGAGTATTGATTAGAGGCGTCTTGACAACGACGTCTTTGCAAAGCTCTCGGAGTGAACTTGAGTAACACGAACCTGATTGATGTTGACTATAATGTTATAATTTGATGAAGTTGAAACTTCCGCTCGTGTTATGGATTAACGTTGAGGTGAAGGCGTCGTTCAATAACGGCACCTCTGATGTCGGCTTGAAGCAGTAAATGGCTAATGCCGTAAGTTACCTTGTGTCGGCGATGTCGTGTCTGGACAATGTAGGGTCCCAGTTGATACGAGACCATCAACCAGAAAAGTTGAGTCTTGACCAGCGTAAGAATCGTCTAATCAGATAGCTAGCAGGAAGAGACGCTTCAGTAAATAAACTTGAAAAATATCTTTCAAACAATATAAAGAATGATAGTTTGATGGAGAACAACGAAAGTCTTCAAAAGTAGCTTCGGTCCTAGGTTGGCCCAATGACAACCCGGACGTATGGTAAGTACAGGCGTACTTGAGGATGCTCCAGAAAACACGACGTCAACAGTTATTTCAATTGGCCGAGTCGACTACGTCTTTACGGTAGTCTCGTAATACGTAATATTAAAACAATTTCCATGTATGTGCATAAACCAGAATCCCGATACTTTATTGCGCGATCTGTTTTTTTTTTTTAAAGAAATATACAATTTGCTACGAGCAAAGATTAACGAACTTATTTGTTTTACATTAGATCAAGGACTATTATTTTGTTTTTCATTTTTTTATCACAATTTTTCCAAAAGCCTACCTAGCTAAAATCCCTTGGGTCGTCAGCAAGGTATCTCAAGGTATTTAAGTGGTATTCATTTACAGCAAATACAGCGGCGATCTATTGAATGCACAGGCCGGAACAAAAGCGTCGCCACAACTTCACCCACCTCTGGGCTGACAGAAGAGCAGGATCCCTTACTCACAGAGAAGATAACTTTGTCTGATGTCAGCCAATGTGAGGCAATACAGATATGGCTTAGCAATAACAAAAATCCGGGACAGTGGGGATGGATGCAAATCAACGGCTCATTGCAACTTATTACAACACTCCTTGCGCCGGCACCAGAATCGAATCATCTGCAACTGTACAGTTAATTGTTCCCCGAGGTGTGGGTGCAGGAAAGCATGGTAAGATGCTCGCAAATTTGCGGAAATTGCCGGGGAATGCAACGCTACAATGCATACATCCTAGGAGCAAATTTGCGCAAATCTTGACGACACAGAAGAGACGGATTCTACCTACTCCGATTTTCTTTAGATATAACAGTTATGCATTCAATATAATATTATATTTCATTCTACTTAAAAATCCTCACTTATGCAATTCATATGTAATTTTTCGTTTTATGCTGTCATTTGGAAAAAATAAATCTGTACCTACTTATGATAATAATAATGGCTGAGAATAAAACGAGGAAAAAACGCCAAAAAAATCTCGTTCCTTGGATGGGGGCCCCCTTCAATTTTTAATTTAATTTTATTTTTATTATTTGTTGTTATAGCGGCAATAGAAAAACACAGTCTGTAAAAATTTCAGCAGTCTACCTATTACTGTTCATGAGATACAACCTGGTGTCGGACGGACAGAGAAGTCTGAATAATAGCGTTCCCGTTGTTACCCTTTAGGTACGGAGCCTTAGAAAGGAAATGTAAAAGTGGGTGTCACACCGGGTGCGGCGCCGCGTGGCGCGGCACGGCAAAATTAATCAAAAACAGAGTTTCATTGCATGTTGTTGCTGTAATGGACACATGTTGTTGCTGTAATCTTATGATATTTGACAAGGATTACTTAATATTAAGACACAGCCGAACAAAATTGGAAATTTTTCGTGTTTTTTAGACCGATACACGTAGTGTCATATAGTCTCGTCTTTTGCATGAATGAGGGAAAAGAACTTGGCTATGCATTATGGTAGTGCAACTGAGACAACGAGTGAAAAACAAAAATCGAGAGAACGTAGGTGTATAATAATTAAAAAGACTCCTTTTGATGTTTTAAAAATACTGAATATTTATTCCCCAAATCTCGTCAATTTATATAAAAATTTAAAATAAAAATTTGCTGGGAAAATAATCTTTCTCATGAGAACTGCAGACGGCAATTTCACGTAAGAATTTGCAAGCTTGCATTTCCCAGGCGCAGGCAAGTGATATTTGATTACTTGCGCATGAAAAGTATTTCCCAGACGCAATGTGAGATTTTGAAGCTTAACTGTGAGAAATGAATTGTTTTCTTTCTGTAGGTATGCATGTATATATGTACATGCATCTAATTCGTAGGTAATTATTCATCCCGCCTCCTTGGGTTGCTATGCAACACAAAGTCTTCGTTGATCGTCATATGGGAGATATAGTAGCTGCATCCTGTAAGTAGTGCGCATAGAAGAACGTAACTGATGGTGTAATGATGAACGTCATGTAGTGTTGCTCCTTGTTGAAAAATTTCCCTTTCCTTCAGGTCTTGTATTTGGTTGATCAGGATGTCGAATTCGCGATCATTGGATTGCAGATGAAGCTCTGGAGTGCCATGTTTTTCTGGCATGTCTTTGTGGCTCTTTGAGAAATCGCTTAGGTTCATTTGTGGAATGAATGATGACACTACCTTACTCAGATAGCGGCCATGACCAATAATCGTCATGGATGATTGTTTTATTGAGCAGTCTGGTCGGAGCTGTAGAACACCGCTTCCTTTGAGGGTTATTTGCATCACTTGTGTTCCACATACGATATTGAATGTCGTCTCCGAATCCATACAGTACAACCAATTGTTGGGGGTGTGAAGTTGTGTCCACACGCTCGATCGATTGGAGGATCGCAGTTGACAATTTGATAGTGATTTTTGATGATTTAACAAGCTCATCTCACATTGGCTTATGTTGGCCTTTAAGTTAAAAATCTCTCTAATTTCTCCTCGTTTAGTTGTTTACAGCTATCCAATTCTCTTTGCGTGAGGGGATAATATCTGTCTCTGGGCAAGCTTACAATTAGATATTCCGACGAAGGTTTGATTAGGAGAAATCCGGTTTCATGTGGAATTGGAACCGGAATTAACTTAAATAGTTGGAAATATTCGTTGTGTGGTAACGGTATCTTGATATCGAACAGTATATATGACTCCGTCACCCTAGTTGCGGCTGACATTATATTGTACACCATTAATGCGTCATCCGGGTTATTTCCAAGTATGGATAAAGTAGATGGAAGGTGTTGCTTTATTATTGTAAGTTGCTCCCGTAGCTGTGTTGGAGCAAGGGGCTGATTTTACTGTGGTGAAGATCTATGAGAACGCTTAGTAAAGCATCTTGCATTCGCTGATAGTTTTGTAGAACTAAGCTGGTCAGCAGGGAAAGTGCAGTAAAGGCTTGCGTTGCTTCCTTCTCATGTTGTAGGTTATCTATATAGTTGCTATATGCCTGAATGTGGTCTTGTATCGCCTTAAATTGACGTTGGATTGCTTCTTCCTTCCGCTTTAGGATGTTGGTTGTGAATTCCAGTATAGATGTTTGGTTTCTTAATAAGTAAAGCAAGTGGTTTTGATTCGTACGAGACCTTTCAATTTCTTTTTCAATATGCTCGGCATAAGATGCGTCGAGAATTCCAAAAAGTGTGTTTGCGACACTTCCCACTATTTCAAGGGGTGCCCTTCTTCTGCGTTCACTGCTTCGTTTATGTAGGATCTCATTGGATTCCTCGATGTGCGTAAGCTGATGTTGCAATTGCGAAAGTATTTCCAAGCAATGATTTTTTCGAATGGTTGTAGTATTACAGAGATTGCCTATTTCACCTATACATTTCCTGATCCATTTTAACTCGTTCCAATAGTGGTCGAGGTTATAATAGGTTATTAGATTCCATTCACTATTCATTAATTGTGCTTGTCCTATTTTTTCGAAAAAAATGCCTGGGTGACTAGTGAATGGGTCTGCCTTCACAGGTTCTTTCATAGAATGCCCTAGTATGGGAAGGATGAGTAAAGTCAACATCAGCAGCCTTAGACTAGTGGATGTTTTGACTGGACTCGTGCTATGCTTATTATCATCTGACGTTTCGACAACTTTAGTTGTCCTTTTCCTATTCACAAAGTCTGAGTTTGCCCAATTGGAATTAATTGACAAAAATCTTCCTCGGAGGGGATGATAAGGTCGCTTTGATCTCTTTGGAGTTTGTTTGCTCTCGAAGTCTCTTGAGGTCTTGACCAAGCTTTGTTTGGAGCTCAAGAGACATGTTGTTGATTCGGTTGATTTATCGGTAGGAGAATTTGAGCTTCTTTCTTCAATGTTGCTGCATTCGGAATAATGTTCTTCTTCTGGTAAGGGACAAAGGTTGTGAACCGATCTTTTAAGAACTCCGGAGGCTGTTTTAACATTCACGACTCTTGTAACATTGTCCGTGCCATCGAAAGTTTCTATCACTCTGCCTAAGGGCCATTTTAATGGTGGTAGGTTTTTGTCCCTCATTAACACTAGAGCTCCTGGCTTCAGGTTCGGTTTTGCTCCCTTCCACTGATTTCATGTCTGAAGTTCTTGAAGGTATTCTGCTGACCATCGATGCCAAAATGTTTGCTGGATGTGTTGTATTTGCCTATATCTGGTCAAATTGTTGAATTTCTAGTCGCTGATGTCTGTTTCCGTAAATGTTGTCAGTGGTTTGCCTGTCAAGAAATGCCCTGGTGTTAGCGCTTCAAAATCGTTAGGGTCTGCTGACATGGGTGTTAATGGCCTGGAATTAAGAATGGCTTCGATTTGCACGATGATAGTGTGGAGTTCCTCGTAAGTTAGATTTGCATTTCCTACTTGGCGGGTTAAGTGATTTTTTGCAGATTTCACTTCCGCTTCCCAGAGACCCCCGAAGTGAGGTGATCGTGGAGGAATCGGCTCCCATTCAATATGATTCTGGGCACATAGCTGCGACAGGGATGACTGTAATTTTTGTGAAGTGAACATGTGCTTTAATTCCTTTAGTTGTGTTCTTGCACCTAAAAAGTTTGTTGCGTTATCACAGAAGATAGTGGCGCATAAACCTCTTCGAGCTATGAATCTCTCTAGGGCATTGAGGAAGGCTTCAGCGCTGAGATCGCTAACTAGTTCCATTTGGACTGCCTTCGTAGTGAAACAAACAAACACGGCAATGTAAGCCTTTGTCGGGGATTTTCCGCGTACCTTGAAGTGAATCATTATAGGGCCACAAAAATCGACGCCTGTGGTGTGAAACGGTGTTGAGGTCCTCACTCGTTCCTTTGGTAGGTCTCCCATTATTTGTTCTAGAACCTTTGGCTTACACCGAAAGCATCTTATGCACTTGTGAACCGTTTTCTGGGCAAGTCTTCTGGCGTCTATGACCCAGTATCGTTGTCTTGCAATTGCGATTAATGTTTGAGGAGCCGCATGCATGTGTTGCTTATGCAAATGATCGAACAACAACTCATTAAACTTGTGTCCCTTGGGCAACAGTATTTGGTTTTTTGCTTCTTGCGCAAGATCAGAGTGTTTTAGTCGACCTCCTACTTTGATGATCTGGGTAGTTTGGTCTAGGTATGGAGTCAAGTGTTGAATGGGGTTACTCGGATCTAATGCTTTATTTTGCTTTAACTCCAAATATTGACGGTAAAGTGCAGATCTCTGTACATTCTTGATGACTCCGCTTAAAGCCTTATGCAACTCTGTGATTGAAAGTTCTCCCGTTTTCCTAGACTCCTTTGATGTTTTACAATTCTGTGTAAACCTGATACAGTAGGCAAATATTCTTTGCATCTTTAGAAATGAGTTTGAATGGTTCACTAATTGTAGCATATCGGTGTATTCATGCTCCTTTATTCCTGTAGATAGTACCGATTTCTTCGGTTTTGTCTCTGGAACACTGTCAGGCAATTTGAATGAAGGTTTGGGCCAACTTAGTTCGGGATTGGCTAAAAATGCTGGTCCTTTAAACCATAGTCCTGACTGCACTAAGGAATCAGGCAGCATGCCTCGAGAAATGATGTCGGCAGGATTTTGAACTCCATCTATGTGCCTCCACTGGTTCGTTTGAGTCAGTTGTTGTATTTTCTCTACCCGATTTGCCACAAACGTAGTCCATGTGTATGACGGCGAGGAGATCCATGAGAGTACAATAGTGGAGTCAGTGTAATAAACGATTTTTGATAACTTGACTGATAAACACTGACACACTCTTTCAGCTAGTTCCGCCATCAGTAGTGCTGCACAGAGTTCCAATCTAGCAAGTGTCATGGTCTTCAGTGGTGCTATCCTTGATTTTGCACACAAGAGCCTAACCCTAATTTGGCCGTGATGATCTGATGATCTGAGGTAACAGCAGGCTCCATATACGTATTCGCTGCTGTCAGAAAATGCGTGAAGTTGCACATCAATTGGTTTGGACAATATTACATGTCGAGGAATTTTTAAGGTTTTTAGTTCAGACAAGCGTTTCTTAAATTTGTGCCACTTCTCTTTATATTGTGCGGGCAATTCTTCATCCCAGGTGCATTTGTCCTTAAATAATTCTTGCACAAATAGCTTCCCTAGCACTGTGACGGGTCCTATCAATCCAAGAGGGTCGAAAATACGAGTTATGTCGGACAGTACTGTGCGCTTGGTTAGTTTATCTGGCTTATATTCTGCGATGTGATATTGAAATGTATCTCTGTTTGGCTCCCAGACTAATCCTAGTGCCTTAGTTACCTCAGTTTCATTGATGAGAATCATTTTCTCTTTGTGATCTTCTGGTACAGTTTGCAATATCTCGGTGTGATTGGTGCTGAATTTTCTTAATTCGAAGCCTCCAGATCGTAGTAGTCGTATTAGATCGTCCTTAAGGATTATTAACTCTTTTGTTGAATTAGATCCTGTCAAGATGTCGTCTACGTAGATGCTTCCAAGAATGACATTGCTGCTTCTGGAGCTGAGTCGTATTCAGCCAGAGCTAACTGGTTTAAACTTCTGGTTGCAAGGAATGGAGCCGCGGCGGTTCCATAGGTAACAGTGTTTAATTGGTACGTTTGAAGTGGTTTCTCTTTGGAATCACGCCACAATATGAGCTGAAACCTTTTGTCGTTTGGATGTATTTCAATCTGACGATACATTTTGCAAATGTCTGCCGTCATCACGTACTTGTGAATCCTGAATTTGCTTAAGATGGAAAATAAGTCCGGCTGAACTGTTGGCCCTACCATCAAAATGTCGTTGAGCGATTTCCCTGATGTTGTTTTAGCTGATGCATCAAATACCACCCGAAACTTAGTGGTGGTGCTGTCAGCCTTCGTGACGCAGTGGTGTGGCATATAATAATGTATATGAGAAATGAGTTCCCTTGCGATGGGCTGCATGTGACCAAGAGGTTCATATTCTTTCATAAACTCTATATACTGTATTCTAGTGTTTTCGTTCTTATACAGTTTTCTCTCTAAGGCGAAAAATCGCTTAGCTGCGACGTCAAAGGATGACCCAAGGTTTTACGGTTTTTCCCGGAATGGGAGTTTTACGGTATATCGTCCCGAAGTTGATCGTTGAGCGGTGGTTTGAAAGTGTTCTTCACATTTTAATTCCTCTCTTTACATGTACCTAGGAGGCGAGTCGTGATTTTCTATTTCCCAAAATTGTTGGAGCTGCCTTTCCAATGCTGTGACTGAAGGTTGAGTTGCGATATAGCAACTCTGCTTGCTCCTTGTTTCTTCTTGTATTCTTCCCGAAAGTATCCATCCAAACCTAGTATTCTGGAGCAACGGCAGGTCATTATGTAATCTGATTTGCCCCTCTTCCAGTAACTGAAGAAATAACTCTGCCCCCAACAACATATCAATAGACTGAGGTTTGTGGAATGCAGGGTCTGCTAATTGTATATTGTTGGGAATATTCCAGCTAGTTGTTTTGATATTCATTGAAGGTTGTTGTTCCGTGATAGTTTTTAAAATCACTGCGTTTATGTCAGTCGAAAAGTCATTTAGCCTCGAATGAATCGTGAGGTTAGTTTCGTACCGTGCGTTTGTTTCGAGACCTCCAATTCCACTTATGGGTAGAGAAATTCGACGGCGTTGCAGACCTAGCGTTTGTACTAATCATTCACAAACGAAGTGAAGTTGCGAGCCTGAGTCTAACAGTACTCTGCAGTTCACAAGAATCCCTGAAGCGCTGCTAACTCTTATAACAGCGGTTGCTAGCATAACTTGGGACCCCTTTGTAGACATTTGACTCATATTTGTTGCACTGGATACTGATTGCATAGTATTCTGTGTTATTTCATTGGGTTGAAGGTTGCTGACAGGTTTCCTTCCATGTGGTAAGGTTGACCTGCGTGGGTCATTTGAGCTGGCAGAGCTGGTGATATTAGCATGCCGTGGTGCAGACTTGGCCCTTTCTAATTCTGAATCATGAATTAATGTATTATGATTTTTGTTACATTTCCTGCAGCTGCTTGATGAGCATTCTTTAGCCTTGTGACCCACTCTCAGACAGTTTGGACATAAGTGCAATTGTCTGACAAGTCGAATTCGATTCTCTAAGGGCAAGTAGAGGAACTTGGTGCACTTGTAGATTTTGTGTTCTGCTTTGCTAACAGGACACTGGGGTGCTTGAGCTGAAGCTGTAAATGTGGATGTCTTCTTGCGCTCTTCCCTCGTGTGAACTGCTTCTAACATTTGAAATCTTGACTCTAAGAACTTTAAGAAGTCGCTTATATCTTGCAGCTCTCGAGGAGACTTCAGCGATTGTTCATAAAGTCTCCTCGAATCTTTGTCTATCTACTGTAATAGTAGGTGCAGCAATATAGGACTCCAATCGTTAATATGAATGCCCAGTTTCTCGAGGGCTAATAGACATTCTTTGGTGCAGTCATGTAGTCTCTTGTTTCCTGAGGTCGTCTCTGTGGTGAAACATGGCTGGCTTAACAGGTCATTCAGAATTACCGTTACGATAGTTCTTGGATTGTCGTAGCGCTCTATGAGGATTTTCCATGCCATAGCATAGTTGTCTTCTGTGGCTTGAAGATGTTTTATTAGTCGATTGGGCTCAGCTATTAGGTTTGCCTTTAGGTAGAACATTTTTTCTGCTCCACTCAATGGTCGGTTATGTATTAGTTGCGTAAACAGTTCTTTGAATTGAGTCCACTTGGTGTAACTTCCATCAAATGTAGGAAGGGTAATTTTTGGCAGCTTGACATTGCTGTTACCGCCGAGAGAAGTGCTTTGCTCTTCCAGCCTTTCCTGTAATTTTATGGCGATTGTCTGGAAGAGGTCTTCAATTATGGAATATGCGCTTACGTCGCAAGGTTTATCGCTAACATCTGCCATGATTTGTCCATGTAGCAATGATATTTGCTCCCAATACTGGTTGGCAAATTTAAGGTTTTGGATGTAGTATGCCTTTGATTGTGGGTTTGTCATTTCTGTCTCGATTCTATTAATGACTCGATCTAATGCTGAGATTGTGCCCTCTAGTTGGTTCTCTAGCTTGAGTTGCTCGAGATTCTCTTTAATCGATTCATATTGGTCTGCTGTATGTGTACCTTCACTCGGTTTGTGGGTTGAGACTATTGGTACGTTCGTGATTTGCGACGTACGTTCCTCTATCTTGAACATAAGCTCTTCATATTCCTTGTGGACTTGTTCATAATAATTTTGAGCGAAGTAAGGATGGTCTCGGTTGCCTTCCCTCTTTTCCTCTAGTTGCTCATGTGTTTCCTCAAATTTGGCCCATGAATTTTTGAGCCTTTCTAGGTAGCTCTTGGTACCCTCAAGCGTTCTTCGTTCACTTCTCTCCTTCCTGAAATTTTCACATACTCTGTTTGGATGGTTGTCAGGCTTTTGAAATCGGCCATTGTAGCTTCGTGGACCTTTCGAATATTCTTATTTGCGAATAATGCTTTGTAAACACTCCTGCTTGACTGAATGGATGGCTACTGCTGCTCAAATTGAATAGATAGCCACTGCTGATTGACTGAGTGAGTAGCTACTGCTTCTTGTTTGAATAGTTGCTATTGCCGCTGCAATGAATTGATGGCCAGTACTTCTTGTTTGGATTACTAGCCACTGCTGCTTGGCTGAATGAGTAGCTACTGCTGGAATGAATGGATAGCCACTGCTGATTGACTGAGTGAGTAGCTACTGCTTCTTGCTTGTATAGTTAGCCACTGCTGATTAACTGAGTGAGTAGCTACTGCTTCGTGCTTGTATAGTTAGCCACTGCTGATTAACTGAGTGAGTAGCTACTGCTTCTTGTTTGATGGTTTCTACCTAGGTTAGAAGGATGGGTGTTGCTAGACAACCACTGTCTTCGACTGGTAATTAAAGCGGCTTCTTGCTGTAGGTACCTACCTATGCAGATGAAGTAGATAGCTGTTGCTATGTTCTTGTGTTGGTGATGTACTGAAACATTCAATACATCACGTCGGGGTCACCAATGTATAATAATTAAAAAGACTCCTTTTGATGTTTTAAAAATACTGGATATTTATTCCCCAAATCTCGTCAATTTATATAAAAATTTAAAATAAAAATTTGCTGGGAAAATAATCTTTCTCATGAGAACTGCAGACGGCAATTTCACGTAAGAATTTGCAAGCTTGCATTTCCCAGGCGCAGGCAAGTGATATTTGATTACTTGCGCATGAAAAGTATTCCCCAGACACAATGTGAGATTTTGAAGCTTAACTGTGAGAAATGAATTGTTTTCTTTCTGTAGGTATGCATGTATATATGTACATGCATCTAATTCGTAGGTAATTATTCAGTAGGTTTACCCAAACCACAAAATCTTATTGAATCCTTCAAAATCCTAACAAACTATTCATAATAATGTACATCAGGTAACACTACCTCTATATTTTAAGAAAAAGATAAATTTCGCTTTGGCCAAGGTGCTGAAAGGAGATATAAAGCTCCTCTCAAATGAAATTCTCAGAAAACCGGTTTTCACAAAACCGCGGGAACATTTTATGAGAGTAAAACGTGAAAATTCCGCCCTTCTTATTTATTTCTGAAAATGAATCTGTTTAATTAGAAAACATTTAACAAACAAATTCTCAATTGAAGGAAAAATTGGTTTGGATAAGAAATTAAATAAGAAGATGTGCGGACTTTCGTATATTAAAGACAATCTTCGACTTTATTAAAAAAATTCAATCTGTCACAAATTTAATTTTCTTAACTATGTTCCTCTAATGCATAAATTACAGCAAGAATCCAACATAGAAAAAGTAATATTTAGATCATTTGCAAATAATTCCACTTGATTTATTCTCACCTTTATTTCACTTAACGTAATTAATTTAGCTAGCAGAACTGTTCGTTTAACATATAAATTATTAAACGATTTTCTCCTACAACATTTACTTTACACTTATGTATGTTCTATAAAATAAAAGAAAATTAAAATATAATAAAATAATAAAATAATACCAAATGATAAAGAGTGATGCAAATAATAAAGAAAATTGAAGATAAAATAAAAAACTGATGATGAAATAAAAAAACTGATGAAGTCCAAAATGCCAAAAAATAAACTGATGAATGCCAAAAATAATGAAGTGAACTCGCTGAATAATTGATGAAAAAAGAGGACGATTTGTTCTGCGCTCGCCTTTTTATTAGCCCATCTCGCCAATTTTTGCACGGACTGCCAACCCGCCTTGATCTCAACTAAGTTCATGTACATGAAAGAGGAAAGCGTATAAATAAATATTGAAATAAAAATGAAATAACTTAATTATAACTATTCAAATTGTTTGCAAAAATAAATACCTTGCTGTTAAACCCTTTTTTTATAGAATTTTTATTTATAATTTATTGTTCTCTTAATATGAAAAATAATAAAAAAATTTTAAAGTTCTTCCTACTTTGGTGAATATCGAAATGCAAATTTGCTGGAAAACACACGAGTCAGTACGCTTCATTGCAGTACTAGAATTTTCTCTCGTGAATTTTCGTGCGAGTTATCATTTTTATCTCTCTCATCCGTTTTTTTGTCCCTTTTTTACTAATTGTGTAAATATAAATTAATTAATTTTTTCAATAATTCAAAAAATATTTACTTTTGAACAAAATTGGCTATAGTTTTAAAATCTTCGCTAAATTATGATTCTACTGAATGTACCTTTCTTGACTTGTTATTAAAGTTCAAGACGTCAGACACTTTCAAAGTTCCACGACCGGAATTTCATTTTGTTAGTTTTTGTGCCGTGTTTATCTACTAATTCGAATTATTTGTTGCTTAAATGGTAAGTAACGAATTATATTTAAATAATTTAAATATTGTTATAAGAACTTTCATGGAAAACAAATAAAAAATACTTCGTGTTATTGTGAGGTTATTTTGTATTAATTTCATGTTTCTTGATTTATTTATAAGAAATTCATTTGTTAAATGCTTAATTTCTTAATTTATTGTTAATTTATGCCTTTTTCATTTTCTGTCCAGTGGAAGAAATGAATTACCTAGGGATTGTCAGCAGAACACTAGGATTTTGGAAAGGAAAAATAATAAGCGAGTTCACTGTTTTAGGGAAGTATTTTCATAAAGTTCCTAAATTCTTTTTGAAATTCTTTTCTTTCTTTTTAGCTTTCATTGGAACAGGAGTCGGAAATGTTTGTGGTCGTGGAAATGTATACATATGTGAAGGTTCCAGCCTTACAGTCACTGTGCATCTGTTTGACCAGCTGTCGGGTGAGTCTTTGTTGAACGATGCCGTTCAAAAACTCTGGCCTTCAGTTTCTTTAGTCCCCGACGATGATGATGATGGAAGACTACGTCACCAGCCCTATTAACGTTGACCTTGACTTGAAATTTATCAGGAAGATATACCGTAAACTGCTTCCGTGTACTTCTTCCAATTCTTTCAAAGTCAATTCTATGCAGGACATCTCTTTGAATGAAGAGGTCTTCTCCTTCCCGGGTGATGAACCGTTGGACATCGTTTTCAATCCACATCTGTACCTTTTTTATCGTTGTGGACGACTTTAACAAGGTTAGTGAGTGAACGTTGATTCCATTGACTCGAACAGGTTGCTGCGTTTCATGAACTGGATTTTGGGACACAGACTGACTGGTAGTCATTTCCTGTCTGCCCTCTATTTGATAGATGTGAGGCAGCGGTCGTCCTGTTAATATGTCGTAACCTGGTTCTACCCAACTTGACAAAAGTGGGCTACCAGGAGGGGAAAACTGAATGTCTTCGAATATGTTTAAGTAGTCTTCGAGGTCCGACTGCATGATTATCTGAAATATATATAATGACTTAAACATTTTGAGTTTAATTCAGCACACATCGACATGCAACAAAAAACAACACATGGACGGATTTGACTTTTACAACATCAAATCGATTTCATGTTATTATGTTTCCGTCGTTTCGATTGGTAGACGGCAAATTTTGACTACTGGTCTTTGATATGTACCATATCTGGTGCGAGCCGTTACCACTATGACCATCCCTGGATCTTTGCCTGGATGCACCCTTTCAATGATTCCTAAAGGCCAGGAGGTTGGTGGAGTGTTTTCGTCAATAATTAAAATAACGTCTCCAATTTTTAAATTCTGTCGCTGCTGCTGCCATCTTGGTCGTTGCTGGAGATGGTTCGGATATTCCTTAGTCCATTTATTCCAAAAATGTTGATTCATTTGTTGGATATGTTGCCAACGTTGTAGAGATGTAGCCTTTAACGTTGTTAAATTTGGTTCGGGGACTGCATTAATAGCTTGGCCAATCAAGAAATGCCCTGGAGTCAAAACTGCTAAGTCGCCGACTTCATTTCGCACTGTACAAAGCGGTCGAGAATTAAGACAGGCTTCAATTTGTGCCAACAGGGTCATCATTTCTTCAAAGGTGCAAACCGTGGTACCGATAACTCGTCGCAGGTGGTACTTATTAGATTTTATTCCTGGCTCCCATAATCTGCCATGGTGTGGTGCTGCCGGTGGATTGAAATGCCAATTTATATTCAAATTGGCTAAATATTGTTGAACATCTGGTGAGGCTTCCTTGATAGCTTGTCGTACATCGTGGTGTAAGACTGATTTTCCCCCTTTGAAATTTGTACCACAGTCAGAATAAATATCCGAACAAAGTCCACGTCTAGCTACAAATCTCTTAAGAGTAGCTAAAATTGCTGCTGTGGTTAAGTCAGATGCTGCTTCTATGTGTATAGCCTTTGTCGCCATACATACAAAGATACAAAAGTAGCCTTTATAAATTTTCGCGTTCCTATGCCTTGACATCTTTAAACTTATAGGACTAGCTTAGTCAATACCCACATGTGTAAATGCCCTTGTAATATTAACTCGAGGAGCTGGTAGGTCACCCATTAATTGCTGGGTAGTTGCTGCTCGATGTCTGGCACAAGTTACGCATTTATGTATTTGGGTTGATATCATTCGCTTTGCCTCCAGAATCCAAAACTGATTACGTATTAAGGACCAGAGCGGTTCCGCCATGAAGAGTTTCTTTATGTACCTTGTTGATGATTAATATACTGGAAGAATTATCGGATGCTTTGTGTTGTATGGAATATTTGCGTTCTCCAATCTGCCTCCAACGCGCATGAATCCGTCGTGATCTAGAAATGGGTTCAACGCTAATAACTGACTTTTCCTTGACAGTGCCCTTTTAGTTCTGAGCTGCTCATACTCGTCTGTTAATGTTGACCTTTGTACGGATTTTGCTATCGTAATTTTCGCCTTGTTTAGTTCCATGACGGAAAGGCCTTGGTTTGTTTTGTGTTGGACTACGACAATTGTGTATGAGCTTTGTATACGATGAGTAATTGGTTATAAACTCAATTGAAGATTGAGCAATTAAATTGGTCACAGTAGGTTTCTTTGCTTCTAACTCTGTTTGCTCTGAGATGAAAAACTTCTTTGGCCATGTTTGCGAGTTTTTAATTAGCCATTCAGGGCCATGCCACCATAACTTGCTCTCCAATAGTTGCTAGTGCTAGTTCCTCGTTGGCAGAATTCCTTGAATCTCTGCAAGTCGGTTTGCCACGCATGTTTTCCATCGTGCGGGATGTTCACGGCACCATTGCAACACAATGGTTGAATCTGTCCAAGCAAATATTGGATTGTTCTGTAGCTGCATGTTCTCAATTGTCGTTTTTATCAATTGCGCCAACAATAGAGCTCCGTTTAACTCCAAACGAGGTATTGTAATAGGTTTAACGGGGGCAACCTTTGCGTTAGATGTTAATAAAGTTGCCGTAATATTACTTGGCTTACCTTGTAAGTATAGCACTGCTGCGTATGCCTTGCTAGATGCGTCGCAATAACCATGAATTTCTTGACTTGCGTTACCATTCGACAATTTAATCCATCGAGGGATTTTCAATTTTTCTAAGTCGTGAAGCTCGTTTTTAAATGTCTGCCACTTGTGAAACTTTACTGTCCCAAAGGTAGCCATTTATCCACAAGGTCCGTATCAGGATTTTTGCGACAATAATAATCGGTGAGATCCACCCTAATGGGTAGTAAAATGAAGCTATTTCGGATAATATCGTGCGTTTGGTGCTAACGTCATGGTTCGGCTTGCCATTTAAACTAAACGAAAAGTAATCTCCGCTAGGATACCATCTGGTGCCTAACGTTTTTATGGATTCTAAGTCTTGAAAGTTTAGTGAATCCTTCAATTATTTGTCTTCGTCCGGCAGGTGTGACAACAATGCCCTTTTGTTACTTGACCATTTGCGTAGCTTAAATCAGCCTTTACATTTCAATGAATTGTTGCTGTAATGCTTGAGCTTCTAAGATTGTCTCTGCACCAGTTAACAAGTATCAATGTAGAAGTCAGTAAAGGTGACTTTAGCCGCTAGTGGATAGTGTTCCCTCTCATCGCCGGTGGATAGTTGTTGCAATGTTTTTATGGCCAAGTAAGGTGCTGATGATGTTCCGAACGTCACTGTGTTCAGCTGATAGTCTTAGGGTACCTTTGTTTTTGGGTATCTCCACAGAATACGTTGAAATTTTCGATCTTCTGGATCATGCGGTACATCTTCTCGATGTCTGCTGTCATTGTGACTTGATGCTTTCTCCAATTTAATACAATGGAAAGCAACTTGGGTGGTAGAGTTGGTCCGATGAGCAGCTGTTCGTTCAATAACTTGCCGTTTGTCGTCCTTGCGGACGCATCAAAAACCACTTGCAATTTGGTAGTTGTACTTTGTTTGAAGACCGCATGGTGTGGTATATAATAATAATCTTCACTTCTTTAGGTGAATCACATGCTGTCATATGGCCCAATTCTAAACACTCGTCCAAACAAGTTTCGTATTCTTGTTTTAATTGAGAATTTCCGTTTAATTTTCTTTGCAGGTACTCAAAACGTTTTAAGGCACGACTCCTTGATTCACCCAACACAGGACCCCTTTCATCTATGAATGGTAACCTAACTTGGTATTTACCATTTGATACACGAAGATAACTAGCTTCATACTTCTCATGACATAGTTTCTCTGCTGGACTCTGTAAGTCAGACTCTTTCACTTCTTCTGTTTGCCAAAATTTTCATATTTGTTTATTTAGCTCTTCTATTGGCTTGAGAGATATTGTGAATGCACTCATTTGATCGTAATGGGGCATTGATGTTCTTCCCAATATTATCCATCCAAAAAAAGTGTTGATGGTAACAGGAGCACCCTTTGGCCCTTGTCGTATACCTTCACCAACAATTTGTCCATAGACGTTTGCTCTCAGCAGAATATCTATGGGACTTGGCTTCCAAAATGTTGGATCCGCTAACTCAAGATTTTTTAGATGTTCCCAATGTTTGCTAACAATTTCCCTTGCAGGTAATAGATCTATTATATTTTTGAGCACAAGCATTTCGGTCTGAACCATCGATTTACTAGAAGTGGTAGACCCCAATTGCACTTGTACTTGCCTTCTTGAAAATGCGGTTTGATTTTTGTTTAAACCTAAAATTTCCACTGCTGCATGTGTGCTGTGAATATGTAGCTGTTTACATGCACTTTGTGTGATGAAGGATGCTTGTGAACCTGAGTCCAATAAACATCGCAGTTTGATAGAATGGCCGTTGCGACCATGTGCTACTACTAACGCTGTTGGTAGTAGGGCATTGTAGGTTTTTGTTACTAAAAAATTATTTGTTCTGTCCACATCGAAACTAACTGTGTGCGCGTTCGGTGCTGTAGAGTTGTTGGACTGTTTAATTTTAGATATGAATCATTATTTTGCTACAAATAGATTTCCAGAAATTCGCATTGAAAAATGTACGAAACTTGCAAATCTTGGTCCTGACGCCTGTTAATGTTCGTTTTGCTGTCAGTATATATGCAGATGTCTAAATCCGACTCTTTATCCATAGATACTAACACAATATTCAGCAACAAATCGCCACCAATTTTGCCCGAAAAGCACTATATTTGTCAGACAGCCTGTGTGTCTCGTTACGTTGCTGGGAGTATACTCCCACTACTGTCCTGTACTTGAATTCGATCTATCTCTAAATAGAGAGGTGTCTGCTGTTACAAATCCCTCATTCTCCTCCGAGTCCATTTTAGTAGGTATCAATATATTGAAACCTCCATTAAAAGTAAAGACAGGAACTTGGCAGTCTGGTATTACATTATCGTCAATGCAGTATAATGTCCAGCCTACCTCTTTCTACTTTGCATAAAATAAGATTAGTTGGAGAGACATGCGGGCTGGCGAGAGTACCTGGTTTTGACATCATTGCATTTTTCGTAATTATTTAAGTATGTAGCTACTAAAAAAGAGATGAGTGAATGTATTGGATTTACTTAGGAGCGTCAACTCTTCTTCATGCCCTGCGGTAAAATTATCATATATCTCGAATTGTGCAGTACAAGGAACCTTTACATTAATATCTATTTTCCTACATTAAGTATTACCAAGAATTCCAAATTCAACTAATCTCTATCTCTCTCCCTCTAATCTCTCATGCATTAAGATTTCTATGAAAAAAAGTGATAACATGATGTACAAAATTAGGGTATAGGAAGAGGACTATGTACTTTAATTTTACAGATGCACTTCGGGTTTAATGAATTTAGTACCTATAGAGAGAACAGAGATACAGATCCCATCCAGTTCCTATTACTACGCATTTGAGTATGTACTTTAATGCCGTAGTAAGGAACGAAATGTCGGCGTTCTTTTGATCGTAATAACTCGGATAACCTCCTATGTCACATTATAGTATCCATACATAATTTTATGCAATATGCATCAGGACATTCCAACAGAAACCAATCCGTCATAATATGAAACCAATGCTTTCCGAACTGAATCAATACAATTAAAAAACTATAGTATTCCATCTCTAAGGCTCATAGTAGTAAACTTGCAAATAAAGATAAAACCGAGGACATTATTATCACCAATATACAATAGGCGCGATTACATTCCGACACGAAGCCAATGGATTGTTACAGTCCTCAACGAAATTTTGCTTCGTACATGTTATGTGTCGTTAATCTCCGTTGTGTCGTTTGTGTTGCAATTCAATTTAGTCAATATCTCCTTCGAAGGCCCTATATTGATACTACATATGCTGGAAGGCATACTTCTCGCCTTCATACTGTTTTGATGGGCGACATCCCTAGAAGATCATCGTAAGGCGTACCTGAAGTGTATAGGTACACCGATCTTATGGGCATCACGCACATAATACATTATGATGTACCCCCGGATATATATGGAAGAGTAGAGCTAATAGCATTAAAGAGCGGATTTTAATACGGTCAGTCATCTTCATGGAAAAATGGAGTTCAAAATGACTGAGAAAGAGCCAAACGAAAGTTGAACCGCCTTGCCGAGCGCATTGTAGAAAAATTGCTTTTAAGCATAGTTTCCTTTTCGTACACTTATAACCTTTACGCATAAGTATTAGTTCTTGCAGTTTTGAAATAAATTTAGTAGTAGTGCATTAATCAGAATTTAAAATTGTTATTTTTGTTGAAATTCGCGAAGCTACTTAGTCATTCATTCTCCTCAATTTAGCATTGCATTTCAGCTCTTACTTGCTCTATTTCCTGCCGGAGATAACTACGTTGATTATTGCATTGTATTCAAGAAGAAAGTACATGGTTCCCAAGTTCCAGAAAGAAATTAATGTGAGAGTGAAATATAAATAAAGTTCAAAATAAAACACGAATAAGTAAAAAGAGCTAGAGTTGGCCTAAGACGAACTTTTATGATACTCGTATGTCATTTTTATTGACTATCAGAACCAACTTAACACAAGCTCACTGCATGGACACGTTTAATAAATAAACGGTCAACAATACATGCGTTTCATCACTTAGTCGGTGTTAGTATTAGTATGTTACACTAAACATAGACCAAACACCGGGTGAAATGACACGCAATGCGAACAAAAGATAAAAAACTAAATTAAATCTAACTAGACAGATTAAATATTATATAGACATTTTATTAAAACATGCTTAGAAACGTCAATAACAAAATTCTCAGCCCTATTATTAAGAGTAATACACATACAACATAGGAAAATTGTGGTTACTACCACGGAAAGAGATTTTGTTAAGTAACGAGGGAGAATCAATATTCGCGTTTAAGACTTGATGCACAAAAGTTACATCGGCAACCATGCGCCGTTTTTCAAGCGAATGCATATTTCAAGCGACCCTCATAATTTGGAAGAATTAAAGAATTATTCCAGTGTAGATGCCTGAGAGAAATCGTACGAAGTTCCGCTGAACAGACCCGATACGGTCAATGTGTGTACCGTAAAATGGAGACCAGACCTGGCTAACATACTCAAGAAGTGGTCTCACAAAGCAAGTGTACAAATGCAATGCACACTGCACAATCACCGACTGTAGTCGGTGATCAAAAAGTCAGTTGACTTTGCTCGTTACACGCAACATCGCTTGGTACCGCAAACTACTCTATCCTACGTCAGTCAGCAACTAAAAAGTCAGAACGGAATTGACGACTGGCAACTGACTGAATCGAACCGACTGTTGTGCTCAGTCTGCATCAGCAACTTTAATATCAATCAGTTGCTTGTTGTTGATTGCTGCCATAGAAAAATGTAGCTTATTGCGCATAGTATAAAAAAGATCAGTCCTAGATGTTTTTATTGTACTGAAGAGTTCTTCAGAATATGAAATTGGTTATAACCACTTTTACAGTCCGATGAATCGTTCTAGAAATATATATGAGAAAAACCACTTCAAAATCAAACTTGCGCAGAGGATGTGACCAGACGAAATTACATACGGGCATTCATCTAGGGTATCATAAGAATTGGTCTTATACCAAATATTACTTGTTTTATTTAAAACTAATTACTTTTCGAATGTATTTGCTGAAATTGTAATCTAGACAAAAATACTGGCCGCTCGGCTCACTTCGGGTCGCGATTTATAGAGTTTTACCCCCTATTTAAAAATCACTTTCAATGTTTTTTTCCAATCGTGGTAAAATTTCACTTTCCAATCAGTGCAATTTAATTTTACTAATTTTTATTATTTTAAAAGGGTATCTCCCATTTATTAACTATTCTAAATAAGCCAAAAATTACGTAGAAATTTAAATAAGCCGACGGAAGTAGTTTACAGTTGTGTACAGGATTGGTTTTGTTTTTTAATTATTCGGGGTTTTGGCATATTTCTTTCATATAACGCAGACCTCAAGGGAACTTGTATTTTATTATTTGAACTCTCGGGAATATAGAGCTCTTGTGACAATTTAAATTTTCTACCACCAGTCAAACAAACAGTAAGCCCAGCTGAGTATTCCACTATGCGAAGTGGATTACTAAACCATGACTCAATGCCTAATTACAAACAGCAGTGTATGCGACAGCTTTTAAGTAAATAATTCACAATCGTCAAGTATTGCATTGCACTGTGCAAAGTAAAATGCTTGCAACTCGCTTAATTACCTATTCGCCTGCTGCTAGCTCGAGTCGTAATGTCACAATTCCACCAATTGGATATTAGGCCACGATATTCCTCCCCCCTGACAAAAACCGATTCCCAAGCGGATTCAGGTCGGGGTGCTTAGTTAGGTCACAATACCTAACTTAACTAAATTAAAGACACTAAAAGTACAACATTCAATAGACCATATATTTTTTTTATACAAAATGATTATACCTATGTTTACATTAACATTTACTCTAGATTTCTATACCTACATATGATTTTTTTTATATATGATTAAATTTTTCTTCTTCTTTCAACTATAAAAATAGGCTTATGAATTTAAAATAAAATGTACCAATAGTACAATTCCAGAGGCATAAAAAACATTCAAACATTCTAACCATATTCATCTGAATCTTATTACACTATCTATCAGTTTCCCCGGCCTAATTAAATGATAAAGACACATACGTTTATACTACAAATAGAACACATTATATAAGAAAAATGTAGAATTATTAATAGATACAAAGTTTATACCTATTTCCAATGTTTAAACCTATTACACTATTCTAAGCGGACGCGGTGGCATGACTAACTCTATATTGTCAGTTCCTTCATTTGCCGGCTCTGCCGATGGGGGTCACAGATATTTGATGGATGTCCTGATAGTTGGTAGTAACTATAATCTATCTGTGGTTGCTCGTCCCTGCTGATGTTTCCATCGTCTTAAATAGAACATCATTCATCCTACTAAAGTCAAGCTGATGATGCTTATCAGTCCGTTCGTGGCGGCTAATAAATAGATATGGTGGGATGAATCTGTCGTCTGTGACTTTCCTCGCTTCTTATGGCGCTTTGAACTGATTGAAATTACCTCCTCTAGTAGTTGTAGCTCTCCCGTTTGACCATTAGGGTTTTCTGGATTTCTTGGACCTGTTGGCTTCGCATGGGTTCTTATTTAGGTAGGTCCGAAGGCGTGGCTGCCAGAGAGTTACATTTCTGTGGGTGTCGTCTTCCGATGCTGTAAGTATATCTCGAGTCTGCATATATCATGTTCCTTTATGTCCAAAACTCCTATTGATGAGAGCTATCCAATTTCAGTCGGTGAATTACGGCAGTTGACTTCCAGCTTTGTTTTTTCCGCCACCACAAATAGCTAATGATTTCTGGTCACCTTTCGAGTCAGAGAGCTCCACTTCGGGATGACTTTGTCCTTAGAGCCCTAGCATTTACACTGAAGCTGCGAGACAGGCTCAACGTGCAGTTATCGCCAATGGCTGTATTTATCGGGCTCAACTGTGGGCACAGAAAATGGGTTCAATCCGCCATGGTGTTCAGCTACTGACACTTCTGATACTGATGGTCATCTAATAAGACATATTGTCTCTTTTGGTTGTTGGCTGAAATAAACTCTGCGTGTTAGTCATACACATGGTAGCCGGCCTCATCTACTGCTGCGCGGAGATGGTGTAGATCTTGTGAGTATCGAACGAAGTTCTCTGTGGTTGGGAGATGAACATCCTAATCAAGATGTTTCGGCCAGTCTGGATGGCCTTCACTTTAGTAATCTGCGTTGGTAGCCGAAAATCCTGAAATTCTTCGTTTAATTCCAGTGCTTTGGTGGCATTCCTCATAATTTAGGCCGATTCTCGAGCGCGGATTATAAAAGGGTGTAATTTTTCCACACTCAGTCAGACCAAAGATAGTCTTCAACATACCGCTTATCTCGCGCAGCTGGAGGGTCATTAATGATAGAATCTTATTTACTTCTACTTTGCGCTGCAGAACTGCTAGCTCTCCATTCGTGGATTTTTGTGCAGTGATAAGACCAGAGACTCTGCTGCAAATTTGCTCTCGCTCCGCCTCTGCCTGTACCCGTGATGAGTTAAACTCGTCGAACATTGATTTAACAAGGATGATTTGGTATTTTAGCAGGATGAAGGTGCAATTCTCTTTCTCATTGAGATCATTCAGTTCAGCGTCGATCTTTTCGGATTTCTCATGATCCATCGTACAAAACTTGTTATGGATACGGCACCTATTCCATTGAAAAAAGAACATCTTCTTCTTGGTGAAACCACAACGTGGGTGTGATGTAATACTTCCTCATATCGCTGCTTAATCTGCCTGATCCAACCGTCGCTTTCCTTTCTGCTACCTTACATCTGGCTTTTATCCCGGTGTGTATAATGTTGGTGCAAAGATCTGCCGCAAGCCTACTGCAGTTAACGACGAACCTCAGATCATCTTGCAGTGAAGCATATCTCCAAGCATGTTTCCACACGTGCCAAGTATTATAATAAATATTCAATTTTATTGTCGGGTCAAGTACCTTGTTTATCCAATTTCATAACTAATCAGTTTCCACACTCAAGTGCACGAAATAAAAATTCAATGCTAAATACTTTAGATACTTTCTCGTATTACAAGCAAGCAAGGGACTATGCCGCACTACACAAATCCACCAGAGTAATCTGGAAGGCAAATCGAACGAGTCGGGCCTGGCGTTTTGCGAAGCAAATTATAAAATAATAACAATTAATATTACAATTCAAATAAGGTTCAAGTTCAATTACAATTGGATTCTTTTTATCAACAACACCAATTTACGTACAACAATCTGATACATCTGGCATCTGTAAGGTAGACAGTATGGTCCAATGCCGGGTGTAAAAGTGTGCCTTTCCCAGGTATTCAAAAAGCACTCGATATTCTGTTATTTTCTGAACACTGTAGCCGCTGTTCTACGCATACCACTACCAGTAGCATCTCCACGATCGCCTTCATTCTGTTATGTTTAAATATAACTACTTCCTTCGGGCAACCTTTCTGTGCTTGTTCTATATTAGAATACACTTATGCTTCTCAAATTTTTATTCTATCTTTTCTTCCTCTCTTTTTTTTCTTGCATTTTTTATTTTTTTTTCTGTCGCTTTTATTATCCCTTATTATCCTTATTCTATCTTTCTCCTTATTCTTTATTTTTATTTCTGTTTTATTTGACCTATTACTCTCTTTTTTTTCTGTTACCTTTATTATCTTTCTTCTATCTTTCTTTTAATTCTTTATTTTGAATGGTGTATGACGTTTGTTTGGGTATTAATTTCATAGAGAATGTGATGCAAGTGGGGTTAATTATACGCTGTTCCAACTGATTTCAAAGAAAATTCATGCGGTTGTTAAGGCATATTTTATTTTCCTTTCGGTCTTGGGTATAGTAGACCATTATCAAGGGAAAGCCATTAATCAAAATTAATTATGCAAAATAATAGAAAAAGTAATATGAGAATTTGAGAATTTGGTACATTAAAAAAGGGAAGAAAATATCAATTTTTTATTGAAAATCCTCGTCAAACATTTAAAATTTAAAATTTCTTTAAAAATTAGAAAAGTTTCAAAGGATTAGATATAGAAATATCCGAGATAAAAAAAAACATTCCGAAATAAGAGCTATCACAATGAATAACACACAATAGTCATATTAAAAAGATTAAATAAATAAATAAACAATTAAGCTGAATAAATAATTAGACTATAAAGTGACCAAAAATTATAATAGTTAGAGAACTGAGAAAAAACAAGTAAAAAAGCTAGAATTGGTCTAAGACCAATTCTTATGATTTTTGAAGTGGTTTTTCGCATATATTTCTAGTAAGGTTTGTCGGATAGAAAAAATGATTATAACCAATTTTATAGGATTTTGTATTCTGAAGAAGTTTTTAGTACAATGAAAATGTCTCGGAGTGATCGTTTTCACAGTATACGTTAAAATCCTAAATTTTTATATGGCAACACCAAGAAGGAGTTGCCCGATTTAATCCATTTTTAAATTTTTTTTGCTGGTACAAATAAAACACCATGCACCAAATTTCAGCTCTCTATATCGATGCGTTCTCAGGCAGTGTCCAAATATATAGTCGAAAACGAAAGTTTTGTATGGCAACCCCACGAAGGAGTTGCCCGATTTCTCTCATTTTCGAACTTAATTTTACTTTTTTTTTTTAAAGCCCATGTACAAAATTTCAGCTCTCTAAGTATACGCGTTCTCGAGTTATCGTGCGCACAGACGGACGGACGGACGGACAGACGGACGGACATGAAAAAATCAAAATAACTTTTAATTATATGCGTGGGTGTCCAATCCATTTTGCTCTACCATAATTATCTCGAGGTGTTGCAAACGGAATGACAAACTTAGTATACCCCTATAGATTTCATCTAGGGTATAAAAACGATTAAAACTTGGAAAATGGAGCTCAAGCGCATGCGTTCCTTTACGTTTGTCATTTCACTTCATATATAGCGCCCTTTATTGGTTTCGCAATTTTCGTTTTTGTTTCCGTATAAAAAGCTGGTTTTAAATATGTTTTGGGGCTGAAGCCTCAGTCTAATATTGATGATTTTATTTCTTATGTGTGGTATGAAAGTGAGGTCCTCTACATACAGTTAAGGAAGACAAACACAACAAATTTTAAGGCTTATACTCAGTACATTCACGCACGTACAATATAAAAGGTTAATTAACGCATACATATACTTAATCTGATATTTCAGCCCCCCAGTAGCGGGATACATTTAACACTTTTCCACATGTCTCTTAGTAGCTTAAGCTCCATTTTCCAAGTTTTAATAGTAGTTTTTCTTTTGTTTTCGCTCAGCGCTCTAACGTATTACAATTTTTGGTCACATTATTGTCTAATTATTTATTCAGCTTGATTGTTTATTTATTTATTTAATCTTTGTAATATGAAAATTGTGTGTTATTCATTGTGATAGCTTTTTTTCGGATTGTTTTTTTTTTGTTTTTATGTCGGATCTTTCTAGTCAGTTCTACCTATTTATAGTTGCCCTCTTTTTCAATTTTTAAAGAATTTTTAAATTTTAAATCTTTGACGAGGATTTTCAATAATCATTGATTTATTCTTTCCTTTTTAACATACCAAATTGTCAGGTAAAATCACTTTTTTCATATTAGTTTTTCTACTGTTTTGCATAATTAATTTTGATGTATGGCTTTCCCATTGTTTAGCCTTGATAATGGTCTACACCCAAGACTAAAATATTGGAATTCGGAGAAAATATAATTTGCCTTAAAAGTAGCATGAGTTTTCTTTGAAATTAGCTGGAACAGCGGGTGTTGTGACTCAGGAGCCCAATGCCCCGAATCACAACCATAAGGTCAATACATCAGTATATTGTCCTATACAATATACTGATGTATCATAACTTGAACCGGAAGGCAAAAATAATTTTATTCATTTCAATTCACATTTCAAAACTTCATTTAAAAAACTCATTCCCACATTATAACAAAATGCAATTTAGCATAAGTTGCATTTTGTTATCACACACACATTCCACTCACACGATATGCACACTTACGCTCAGAGAAATAGTACTGTAATAATAACAAATTCGTATATCACATCAACAAATTTTATTAATCAATTTAATTTTAATTAATTTTTAATTAATTTTTGTTCCAACAGTGAAAATCGTTGCCTCAATAGTTACGCTACTGTTCATTTTTATTGTACACCTTAGACTGTTAAAATGACAGATTTACAGTACAAAATGCTGGCACGCAACAAACTAACTTGTCATTTCAACAGTTGGAACTATTATTAGTTGATCATTGTTTTTGTAATCGGAGCAGTTGAACTGTCAATAATTCAAGAGTGTAACCGTTATCTTGACAGTTAGCTCCTTTGAGGATTAACTATTTTTACACTCAAAATAACAGTGTGATCTTTCAATCTTTAACAGTTCTTCTGATTATATCAACAAACGACTTCTTTATTTTCAACAGATAGGCTTTTGATGCAACAGTATGATTGCATTGTGTTTGACACTTCTACTTGTTGTATGAACAATCAAGACATTCAATTTTCCCCATTTCCCCTTCCCCATTTCCTTATCCGCCATTTCCTCTTCCCCCAGAAATAAAACATATAATTATAATTTATTGTTTGTTCTTTATTTTAATTACATAAAAATTTATTGTAATACCTACACTAACAATTGTAACTTCAGTATCTAATGAAATAAAATCTAGTAAGTTTAGTCCATATTAGTATCTAAGAATAAAATTATTTTTTAAAGCTTTTTGTAACAGTAAAACATGAATGTAATTTAATAATTTTAAAAACTGTTTCATTGCAGCAATTTTTTTTCTTCAAATATCAAATATTCTACTCATTGTTAGATAAACTTTTAAATTAATGCAATTCAATAGCCCTATAGTTCTCTTTAACTAAAGCTGGCTCTAATTTTGATTATGAATAGCATACTAAACCTTTAAAATAAGAAGGGAACACAAATCAAAGACTCTTGTTTCTTATATATGCTGCACGATTTGCTATATTGTATGTATGGATGGGAGGACTAGAAAAATATTCGATATTTTTTAATGATATTATATTTTTGTTTTGTCCAACACTATAAGATTGATAATGTTCATCGACCATTTTTACGTTTATTTCGGAAACGACTACATTTATTAAGCAAATCTAAAATTTTGTATAAATAAAGTTTATCTGTAAGTGATGTTAAATAACAATCCTTTTTGTACAAGGTTCCTTATCTGCACTTCTTATAGAATTATTTTGTTCTACTAAATAATTATAAGTGGAGGCATTTGTAAGGCTCTCCGTTCCTAGTTCGTAATTTAAAACTGATGGAAGTCCCTTATTGCTGGTAATAAATTCTGTGAATATTAAAGCACTTGTCATAGTTATTGAATAGGCAATATTTCTGCGAGATGTGATAACATTTGCGTAATTTTTTAGTTCTTTGTTCTTCGCTTCAAACCTAAAGCACCATAAGTATTTTAAAGGTCCCGATTTTTCTATAGCAGTTGCATAGTGTACTAAGAAGTGATGCTTAGGTTTGAGAGCCCCAAAAAGCTTAATGTAAAATTTTTGGTGATTTCGAATCTTAGATTTCAAATCGCCCAAGTTTTCTTTTGTAAACTCTCGAAGAAGAATTATATCAATGATGGTAAGCAATGAGCAGAAAAGCTTTCAAGCCTTATTATTTCGGGGTATGACATCACTGATTAAAAGTGGTAGGAAATGCACAAAAGTCCACATTTCACGTGCAGACATTTTTAAGTTATTTGAGCTAAAACGATATAATTGAATAGGAACTGAATAGTTACCGATTTCACTTTCTCCATAGCAAAATGTTCATTTTCTTAAATTTAAAAAATCAAGAGAAATGATTTTATTCTGAATAAAATTTAATAAAATTTGACATACTTCGTATTGACATATGCCTTCAAATATATCATGCATAATGTCATAAAGTCATTTAGATCTATATCAGTTTTATATTGGTTTTTATCTCTAATATTTTCCGCATGCTCCACAGTGTCTGTCTGCATAGACTTTTTCCCTCTGGAGCAGATCCTACAGAATTTTTCACAGTTAAATGACTTGCAAAAGCCTAGTGCACTTTTTAAGCCTAAATTATTACCTAGAATTAGACGAAGGGTAAAGTGAACACGAATAAATTCTCCATTAACGTTTATGTCTAAGCCATTTTCTTCGAGAAACTTTATCTCTTGAATGAGACTATAAAATGATGAACTGTTTCCAAATTCTTTTATAAACCTTGATTTTATCAATCCTGCGACAAAAATATAATTTAAATTTGACAATAAATGCTGCGGAATGGTGGAGAAGCTGTAATAAACAGCACAAAGGAAATCTTCTGTGGCATGACTACCAAGAGGATTGTTTAAATCAAAATCATCTATAAATAAAAAATAAGGAATCGTAATTTTTTATCTCCTAATGCAGCTTTCCTTTTCTTGTAATCCATGAGCTTAATATTATCCATAGTTGTATTCAAAATACCATCTAATTCAAAGAACTTTTTAAATTGAAATCTTAATGGCAAAATGTATGACTTTATGTAAACTTCATCAAATGTAACATTACCATTCCTAAAAGTTTCTTTAATTTCGTTACTTATCGTATGAGCTAATGGTGCTTTGAAAGCGTTATTTTTTCCATAAAATTAAGGTATCGGTATTCTGTATTAACTTCTTTGAAGGGGTCAATTCCTATCATCAATATTTTTTATTATTCGGCATGATTATTCAAATCAATGTATGGCGAAATTGTCTCTTTAATAACACCTAATATATTTTTTGAAAAATCTGTAATATTTCATGATTTGTTTTTATCAAGGCGTTATTATTATTTTCATTACTTTTTGTTGTACTGGTGTCCCTTATTTGTGGACCAGCGAAAGATTCTAAATTATAAATCTTTCGTTGGTCTACAAATAAGAGAGTTTCAGAGTTCTTTTCGTTAAAGTGTCTTAATAGACGTTTTCTAAATGCAGACTTATTTGAAAAATGCTGGTGGCAATTCTGTTGTGCACATTTATAAATTGCGATGGTTCCGAGTTTATGAATATTTGAAAAGTGGCTTAATATCTCTTTTATGTTGGATTTGTTTTTTTTTTGCATATAAAACACACGAACAGCGTAATAGGTATTTATGTATTTTCCACATTGGCAGGTAAACGATTTTTTAAATTAGACATTAAGCCACTTACTTTAGATTGAGACTTATCATCCTTAGTCTCAATTTCAAAAAAATACTTTTGAATGAAAAGCCAAACACCGTAACTTTCTATAGGATATTCAACATTAAAGACTTGGAAAATCTTAAAGCATGTGTATAACGCAGTTAAAAAAAGCTTTATGCTTATATTTAACGCCATCTAAATATACGTAATAGACAACTAACTTCGACAAACTCTCACCCGCCGCAATTATGATAGGCTGTAGTGTCAAATTTTCGGTGGCCATTCTGTTCCTTATATTGTTGACCTCTTCTTCAAGGTTTCCGTCACTGGTCAGGTGAAAAACAAATGAATCCATTGCTTCTTGAATTGTCACCTTCCGAAGTTTCTTTGAAGATTCTTCCTTAAATCGCGCTGATGGTGTAATCACTGCATTTAGCAGAAGACTACATAAACTATCACGTGAATCTGGAAGGTTAAAGAAATTTAATTTATTTAAAACTATTTTAATTACAATAGTAGTTATATTCATATAAAAATTAAAACATATTACAAAGTTTTATTCACTTTCATTTATATCTTTCTTTTGAAGTTCTGAAAGTAGCTGACAACACATTTTATCCTTGATTGTTTCATTAAAGAAAATTTTAATTTTTTGAATATTATCTTCCCATCTAAACATGTTCTTTTCGGGATACAATATTTTGAAATCTTCGTTTATCTAAAAATACATATTATGGTGACACATTTTCACTATGTTTCCGATAAAAGTTATAGTTACCATGATTTGTCCCAAGCTAGCGTCTTTGTATATTGGCCATTCAGATAAAAGGCTCGCGATGTTTTGTCCTGGTTTAGCAGTAGAAGTTTGAAGCAATTCTTTATGACGAAAGTGAAAAGTTTGTCGCCATTTTTCGCGGATTTCTTCAATGTACGTGGGACTGGTATTATGTTTCAGCCACACCTTTATTTCTTTCAGAAGAACTTCATCAATTTCTACCGAAGAATTTTCAAGGGAAATTTGGGTCTCATGGAAAGACACCGCAGGTACAGCTTTTCTTCTTTTACTTATTACGTTGAAGTAGCGATCATAAACTTTTCCACATGGTTTACATTTTTCCCACGGCGACCGACGGTTGAAATAAGTTTCCTTAATTTTTTTTTTAACAATTGCAAACAATATAAATTACGTAAAATTAGCAACTCTTTGGCAATCGCTTCCAGATCTCTATGGGACAACTTCTTTTGAAGCAGCGAGGAAATCGACTAAAATATTTGATACACTTTGTTGATGTTCGGGTTTCAAAGTATTATGCAGGTGAAAATAATGAAGAGCTTCTTTTCCTTTTGCTGACTGATTTAAAATTGCATCAACTGTGATACTATCATACAAATTCTCAGTAGAATTGGAAGCAGACAGCGTCGATATTGATTCTATATCAGCTGAGTTAATAGAAGAATTTAAATCGTAATTAGAACTGCGCGACGTAGGCCGAAAGTCATGGCATTTTATCCAATTAACAACACTTGAATTTATGGATAAAGTATCCTCATCGTCACAGAACTAAAGCATATAAAATAAAATATTACGAAAGATTTGTAAAAATTAATGAAAAATGTAGATAGGTACATTATAAATACATATGGCAAAATAAGTAGGTATTTACCATTTCCTTTCTCCAAGCTCTGACTTTCTCTCGGAATTTTGCTTTCAGACCAATCATTTCATAAGAGGGGAAAAGTTTATCTAAGTCTTGTAGGTTCAAATACCTAAGTTCCTCCATTCCTATATTCGCACCTGTATGTTATAAACCATGAGACAATTAAAGTAACTCAAATGAATTATTGTAATTTTTGTGTAATTATTATCACTAATTATCACTATTATTTTCTATTTACATCTTTATCTTTAATACACTAACTCGCTCTACCTAACGTGTATAATATAGCACTTAAGCTGAAATTTTTATCTAATAAATACATTTTTAATTTGAATTTGAACCAAAATTGCAAATCGGGTTTGTCAACGCGTTCTTAATATCTTTGTAAATTAAAATGAAAAATTAATTGTGCTCTGCCCATCTTCAATCTCGAATTAGATTTTTTTTTCTATTAAAGTACCATAATAATTTTTTTAATTTTTTATGAGCTGATCCGGATCAGATCACTGCCTTTATATGCAGAGCAACAACCATACGGGAAAATTGATCACGTTATTTTGTTGCTCTAAGCTGAATAAGATCACATTCACTAGTCACATTCAGATTTTCACACACGTTCAGAATTTCACTCACATTTAAATTTTCATCAGAATTTTCAAACATTTTTATGTTTATCTAATTGTTACGGATATAATTAAGTATCACAAACCTAAACACCATATCAAATTAAAACATTAATTTTTAATTTTAATTTTTTCACTTGGGAGGCATGTACATAAGCCGACGCTTACAAGAAGACTGACATTGTTAAACCGAAATGTTTTTAGATAAAATAAAATATTCAACAGTTCTTTCGATGAAATAACTGTTGATTTAAAATTTAAGACAGTCAGTGTAATAGTTGAACATTTAAATTAAAGGCAAAACTATTGGATTGACAGTCTATGTGAACTGTGCAACTGTTCATTCCAAGTATTTGCTGTCAACACAACAGTTTCAGTTGTTAAACGACATCAACTTTACTGGGATTTTCTTTCTTTTAACAGTATGTACTGTTGCTTTAACAACCAGATTATTTCATTTTGAATAGGTACTTCACTGTCGGAGTTGTTAAGTTAACAGTGGACTGTTATTAACACACTTTTTACTTTCAATTTTAGCAGAATGACTAAAAAACTGTTAACTCCAATGCACAACTGTCGAAATGTATTAATAAATTATACCGTTTATTCAACAGTTTTTTTTCTGTTTGTATTACAGTCCACTTTTCTCTCAGTGTACCTACATATAGTGTCTTCTTACTTTTTTTCCGTAGGTACAGTGTGCATACGTACATTACTTACTTCCTCCAATCTAATTGTATGTATGTACATACAATTATCAGAATTATTGGCGCCCTCTTAAAATTAATATTTCAAGACGGGCGCATAGGTGCATATCAGATTTGCATTGCTACATATAGCTGGCATTCAAACTTTTTTACATTTTCTCACGTACGTTTTTTCAACGTCGTGAGAAAACAATAAATAGAGCTTTGGAACCTGGGTGCAATTTGCCCAAACCTCGGGGAGTTGTTTCATGATATCCGTCGAGTAGATCTCGAAGTTAGATTTTCTTTTCTTAAAAAGGTGAATTATATTAGAATAAGAGTAGAATAAAGATTTGTGATCAAGAGAATAAAAATAAAGATTTGTGATCAAAAGAATAAAAATAAAGATTTGTGATCAAAAGAATAAAATTAAAGATTTGTGCTCAAAAGAATATTAAATAAAGATTTAGCCTCAAAAGAATAAAATAAAGATTTGTGCTAAAAAAAAAATGAGTTTAGTGAAATTCCTCAACTAAAGTTTTTCTTGTGAAGTGGAATAAGGGAGTGTTCTTTAAATAAGAGTAAGTAGAACCCTCGAGGCAGTGTGCTCTTCTACCGAAGCACGTAACACGCGCACAACATTTTTAGTGGCAGCGGTGGGATGGTATCCAAACAAAAAATCAGTGCTAAAATTTTCTATTTAAAATGTCTAAAATGTCTATATAAAATATTAATAGAGTAAAATTGTGACTGTTATAACAAACTGGTACGTCAGAAAATTAGTGCTTTAATTAATCAAAAGTAAATTTTAATTGATATAAGCATAATAAAATCTGCTACACAATAAAAATAAACAACAAAAACAAGGAAAAACGAAATAATCAAACAAATACATAATTTGAAAAAAAAAGCCCGGGTACCCAGGAGGTACTTAGAGGAGTGAAAAGTTTAAGCGCCAGAGCGCTCAACGTGGGACCGAAGGAGGCTTCATACCTGCCTCAAATAAGACGAATATCCACAGAAGGACGACTACAAGAAATCGTCGTCCAGGACGCGCGACGTACCATCCTACAACAACATCATCAACTATCAATACAGCATACTTCAGACTACACCTTCATCAACATCAACTATTAATAAAACATATTTCTGCCTACAACCAATAATAGCCTATACCGAAATACTATATTGGATACAGTAGAAGGTACCGTAAAAGTTGTTTTTTTTTTTCTTCATAATTTAGATTGATTTTGATGCATATATATATATATATAAGTGTCAAGTTATTTTTACCATAAGTTTATTTGTCCAGAAAAATCCTTGGTGCAATATATATATATATATTTTTTTAAATCTATAAAGTGGAGTGCAAAATGTCTGTTTTTTAACATTTTACAATTTTTTTTTTTTTTTAAATAAAAAATTACCTTTATTAAATTACAATTATAAATTTAAATACGTACACCCTCTTCCTAGAAGCGACCTCTGCGGTAAGACTTCGTGAGATTGCTGGTCAGAGGACTTCGAACAAAACCAATAATCGATCCCTGCGATATTGGTTGGAAGAGTGATCGTATATTGTTTTTCTTTCTTCCTTTTCGAATACATTTCGCTTTTCTTTATCTCTTCTACGCATTATTTAAAATTAAAAAATAATTGTCTTTTAAAAAGTACATATACTTATAAACTATATAACTTTTATTTATTTTTTTATAATTTTCATTATAATTCGACTCGAGTGTTTTTGTCTTTGACTTTACATATATTTTTGTGTATGTACATTGTGTACATTTGTTGAGTGTCAAAATTTTATTTTTTGTTCTTTCCCTTCTACCTAATTTTTACGCTTCCCTACAAAACAATAACACAAACATGACTGACGAAAACAAATTTTTTGATAAGCTCTGCTTGTCACAAGTCCCAAAAATGTCAGATATTAGACAAATTCTGGCCGACTATCATAGAGCCAATAAAAGTAAAATGACTTCAGATTTTACTTCTGGAAAACTCCAACAGTTGGAAGAACTATGGGCTTCATATGAAAAAATTGAAACTCTGATTCAGGATCATGATGAATTCGATGAAACTCATGATTATTTCAAACAGTCATGCTATGACAAGACAGAGGACTGGTATAACCTTACCAAGGTAACTCTATCTGATAGGTTGAAGTCCATATCAATCCACACAGAGCGCACAAATAACCCAGTTTACATTCCACCCCCTAAGACTTCACAGAAAACAACTTCAGCTAATACCCCAGACAATACAGGCAATAAGCAATCTAACTCAGTACGGTTTAGATTGCAGGATCATAGGCAAAAGTCTATACCACGAGTTATACAATCGATCAATTTTAATTGATTATCGACTACAACTCAGAAATATCTTACACAAAAAATCACCTCATTGCACAAATACTGGGATAATTTAGGGGCAACGCATAGTGAAATAATTTCATATACCGGCCCTAATGATTTGGAGTATGACTATTTCAAAAATGATGTTTACGCCGAGGTAGAGACATCATACACAGACACGATAAATTCCCTTCAAGAGCAATTGGACTCTTCACAGACCATCACCATTATGTCTCCTTTGGAGACCAATCTACCGTCTTTCTATCAGAAGCTAGATCGTTAATCCCCAACTTTAATGGAAATCCAAAAGATCTTCACAAATTCATTTCAAGTTGTGATAATATATACGCGACGGCATCGACGGCGAACGAAAAGCACTCCCTCCTTAGCTTAATAAGGAGTAAACTATCCGCCGAAGCGTCTGATGTATTCAGGTACAACCAAATATCACATTGGTCTGAATTAAAACCTCTGTTGACTCAAACCTTCGAAGTCAAAACCTCTAGATCATCCTTGCAGTCCCAGTTAAGCAATTCGAGGCAACGAAAGCAGGAAAGTACAAAAGATTTCCTCCAAAGATTAAATGTAACACTGTCAAAGCTAAATGAGGCTACACACTCATATACAACGGACAAAATACTCCTAAGATCTTTGTTAAAAGATAATGAGAATCAGGCAGCAAGAACAATTGAAGACGGATTATCCAATCTATAACTACAAACTTTAGCCAAAGTGCATTCGGATAAATCTTTTTCTGCATTAAAATCGCATATTTTGGGACATGCATCACGCTTTGAGAAGATACAACTCGGCTTCCAAGCACAGAACAAGGTAAATCAAACCCCATTTGCGCAGACAATAAATTCAAATATTCGTTGCTTCAAATGTAATAGACTGGGGTATGCTGCTTCAAATTGCCCAGTCATACAACGCACCACGCAAAATTTCAGCGCAGTTCCAAAGCCAAACTCGAAATTACAACGCTCTCCAGATTACAATAAAATCACATCTCCGTCGCTGGTCCCATCTTGTCGATATTGTCATAAAATCGGGCACACCATAGAAGAATGCAAGACAAGAGCTGCAAATAATAATCGTTCTAACAACAGACCAGGAATCCAAAATAATTTTTGGGAAATAAATACAATTCCACCGGCAAATAGACAGCCACAAAACAGGAACTGGCAGCAGCCAGTATTCCGAGAGAATCGAACTCCACCGAGATATACAAATGCAAATATCTCGGCCGTCCCCAAATAGGAAGGACAACAAAACTTCATCAGCAGCCAGGCAGGGAAACTGGATGCACCGGGGGGTCAATTTCGGCAACCCCTCACACATACAAACAAATGCACAAATTCACAGGATTCCCGAGACAATATCGACACAGCCAACAACAAATTAATTCGTATCCCCGTCCAAATTAATAAAAATTCACTAACGCTTTCTTTGCCTGTCGACATCTGCTCTGCTCCAAAACTTACCTTTTTGATTGATACTGGAGCAGAGATCAGCCTAATAAGACTCCATCCTCTGAAACCAGACAGTATCTGCTACAGAGGTGCTGTCTGTAATATAAATACTTTGTTTACAGAGTCCACTTCTACAGAAGGGCTCATCTTCGCGAAATTAACTCTGGAATCTGCGCAAAATAACTCCATCCTAGAACACCATTTTCAAATAGTGGGAAATAACTCCATCCTCTCATACGATGGCCTGTTTGGTCATGACTTTTTATCTCGATACAATGCTAGTATCGATTATAAAAATAAATACATTTCTTTAGAAACAGACGATTCAAATAAATCTTATCCGTAGGAAGAATATTATTCCAGTTATCCATACGTTTATTTGAAAAGAGGTCTCAAACAAAAAGTCTTTTATATACGGAGATAACATTCTCCGATATAAATACTAATACAAATCTATCTCCATCAATTGCTTCGAAAAGCAATGCAAATCGATCGCCAGCCAATGCTCCACAAGAAATGAAGCATAAAGGTAAAAATCTATCTCCAAAATAGCCAGAAAAAAGACTGAATTAAATAAAAATCAATCTCCATTCAAAGCTTCATAAGACATGAAGCAAGAACATAAATGGAAAACTCCATCAATAGCCGCACAGGTAGCTGTAGCTAGTAAAGTTCTATCTCCTTCATCAATAAATTCACAAAAAGTGAATTCCAGAAATAAATCAGAAAAGATTGCAAAGAATATCAATAAAGTTTTATCTTCTTCAAATTCTATCGAGTCGGAATCATCGAATAACTCCTTCCAAATGCGACAAAAGTTGGAATCATAGTTCCTTCCTATTAAAAATCTGAAAGAATCGGATCTATTAAATAAAATTAAAATTCCGGCTCGATCAGAGTTCATCATTGAAATTCCAACTCCTTCTATTCAACATCATTCGGTCTATTTCAAGAAGGAAATAAGGTCAGGTCTGTTTCTTGGAAATTCGATAGTGAAACCAGTCAATGGTATGGCAAAAGTCCTAATCCTCAATACAAATGAGGAAGACGCTGATCTGGGCCCCTACTAGGTGAACCCAGCTTACCAAGACTTGGACGACTTTGTGGTAATCTCCACGGACTCTGAAAGATATCCAATTAAGGGCAGAATAAATAAACTGCAAAACCTTATCAAATTGGATCACTGTAATTCAGAGGAATCTGAGAGTAAGTATTCGCAATATATGTAGGGAATTCAACGATCTCTTCTTCATAGAAGGGGATTTCGTTTCATATACAGATGCGATTGCCCACAAAATCGAGACACTACAAGACAAACCGCTCATATATACCAAGCTTTATAGACTTCCTGAAACAAGCCGAACTGAATTAAACCGGCAGATACAAGAAATGCTTGAGTCAGACATCATCAGACATTCACATAGTCCCTGGAATTCTGCACTTCTCCTGGTTCCTAAAAAACCAGATGAAAATGGAATCAAAAAGCGGCGAGTAGTGGTAGACTTTCGTCGTATTAACGACATTACTATTGGCGATGCGTACCCACTGCCTAATATCACTGATATATTAGACCAGTTGGGGAAGTCGAAATATTTTACCACACTCGACTTAGCCAGTGGATTTCACCAGATAAAAATGGAGTCGAAGGACAGGGAGAAAACTGCCTTTAGCATACCCTATGGCCACTACGAATACAATTGTATGCCATTTGGTTTAAAAGGAGCCCCTGCTACTTTTCAACGAGCCATGAATAATGTTCTAACTGGACTTCAAGGCATCTATTGCTTCGAATACATGGACGATATTGTAATCCATGGATACAATCTCAAAGATCACAATTCCAGACTCACAGCAGTATTCAGCCGTCTCCGAAATTTTAATTTGTAACTTCAACCCGACGAGTGCCATTTCCTAAGGAAATAAATTATGTATTTAGGGCACATACTTACAGAAAATGGAGTCAAACCAGACCCTGCAAAAATAAAATCAGTTCAGGCCTATCCCAGATCCAAGAAGGAAAAAGATATCAAGGCCTTCCTTGGTTTCGTCGGCTACTATCGCCGCTTTATACCAAACTTTTCAAAAATAGCTAAACCACTTACAAATCTTTTAAAGAAAGATATCCCTTTCAAGTTTGACGCAATTTGCGATGAAGCATTTTGCGAATTACGCAATAAACTTATTTCAGCACCAATTCTATCATATCCCGATTTTGACAAAAAAAAATTTGTCACCTCCGATGCCAGTGACTACGCCATCGGAGCTGTTCTTTCACAAGATGATGATCAAGAAGATCATCCAATCTTCTACGTGAGTCGAGTTCTCAATGGTGCAGAGCCTCGTTACTCAACAATAGAAAAAGAGCTTTTAGCCATCGTTTTCGCAGTTGAGCAATTCAGACCATACGTTTATGGTAGACAGTTTACAATTATAACTGACCATAAACCATTAGTATGGCTCATGAATCTTAAAGACCACTCCTCAAGACTGATGAGATGGAGAATACGTCTTGAGGAATATGACTACAAAATAGTCCATAAATGAGGTAAGCTCAACACAAATGCAGACGCTCTCAGTAGAGCTATTTCAGATAGTAGCGAAAATTTCGCAGAATCTACCACCTGCGTAAATGTGGTAACAAGGAATCAAGCTAGAGCTCAGGCAAATCTGAACATTCCCGACACGAGTATTATTACTCCAAACCCAGCTCCATCGTCATCAAACAATTCCGCAATCATAATAACCGAGACTAATTTTCCTCTTTTGCTGACTAAAAATGCGAATCCCAAATTTTTCATTTTGCCAATGCAAGATACAGAACTTGAAAGAGTGTTGGCTTCGAAACTAAAACTTTCAGATAAATCTCCACTGTTAGAAACTGAACTGAACTTCTTCACAAAAAAGGACTCCAAATTATCAATTCAAAAACTAATTTACCTTGTCGTTCCTAAAGAGCTAGATCAGACCTCGAAAAGATTTTAACTGAGACCTGCTCATACACAGAAGCAATTCAGTTAAAACAAATAAATATCTCATTCCCTATATTAGATCAACAAAATCTAATAATGTTTAAAAACATTTTTACCAAGGTCTTCGCTAATAAACAAATAGACATCAAACTACATCAAGATTCGATTAAATATTTATCCGACATTAACGAGATCGAACAAGTTTTAAAAGATTTTCACTCATTACCAATGGGAGGCCATCAAGGTATTTCCCGTACAATTAAAAGAATCAAAAAGCAATTCTACTGGCCTGGCATGTCAGACGACGTGGTCAAATATGTAAGGAAATGTAAACATTGTCAGGTGAACAAAGTATCCAGAAACCGTAATATTCCAATGAAAATCTCGAGCATTAGTTCCAAACCTTTCGAAAGAGTGTACCTAGATGTAGTAGGACCTCTCCCAGTTTCACATTCTGGAAATAAATATCTCCTTACTTTTCAAGACGACCTTGCAAAATTTTCTGAGGCTATTCCCATAGTTGACACCGAGTCTAAGGCATTAGCGGAAGCCTTCACGACAACAATAGTTTGTCGACATGGTATTCCAGAAAGTATCCTCACAGTGGAATGTTCGCCGTGGTATCTAAATTACTGAAAATTAAAAGGCTCAAAACTACTCCATATCATCCTCAAACGAGTGGTGCATTGGAGAGAAGTCACAGAACCTTAGCAGAATATCTCCGATCCTATGTAGCAAAAGATCCACAAGACTGGGATACATGGATTCCTTATGTCATGTTTGTATATAATACAACCCCTCATTCGAGTACTAACTATACTCCACGCGTACACCTATACAGATTCCCAGCCGATAGCCCGAATAATTTAAGATATTCTCCAACCGTTTGCTATAATTATGACAATTATGCAATCGAATTAAAAGCGCGTCTACAGCATAGCTTCAAAATAGCTAAAGACATAGCCATGGCCAATAAAGAAAAATCAAAATTGCAATACGACGAAAGCTCCGTCCAAAAATATTTTATGGTAGGCAATAAAGTTCTACTTAAAAGCAGAGTTCGAGAGAACAAATTCTCACCACTATGGCCAGGTTCGTATGAGATAATGGAGATTAATTCCCCCGAAAATTCCACTATTAAAATCAATAATAAAAACCACAGAGTCCACAACAATGACCTAAAACTGTTCTCAGAGTAAAAACTTCATCATCTTCAAATATCATTCAGAGATATTAACAAAGTGTCATCTTCCAGGTTTCCAAAATGATGCATATAGCATTCATTCTAATTCGGATCCCCATAATCTACGGCTCAGGAATAGAGGTAAAGCAGCTAAATGCTACTGCAGGCATTTACTTCGAGAAATTGACAGAGCCAACCTCTACACCAATGAATGGAAAATCGTCACCTATTACGACCTAGCGAATTTTAAATCAGAATTCAACAACATCAAGTTCATACCCCAACAAATTACAGCGACCTGCCAGAAACTGGACAAACACTCAGCCTTGAGCCACACTTGTAACGGTACGTTGTTACAAATAAATCTTATATTAGCAAACATAGAATATAAGAATATGTTACTTGTGACCCCAAATAGGAAACAAAGAGCACTTTTCAATGCTATAGGTTCAATTTCGAAGGCTCTTTTCGGAACATTAAACGAGGATGATGCCAAGCTATATGATGAGCAGATTCAGAACCTTACTTTAAACCAAAACTCCCTCCTTGCCCTTATGAAAACCCAAACGGCAATAGTCGAAGCGACCGCAAATGTTTTCAACCGAATTAAAGCCGCAATTAAAAAGGAATTCCTGGTCATGCATAAAAAACTAATATCAGTGCAGATAACAAGATATCAATTGAACTGGAATCACTCATTTCACTAGTCTCACTAATGGCATTCAGATACCAAAATACCCAGGCAGAATTAATAGATCTTCTAACGGATTTAAGGGATGGAAAATTTCATCCCACACTCATAACTCCTAGAAAAATAGAAGAATTGTTATCAAATATCAGGCAAGAAATACCAAATACAATGAAGATTCCCATAAATCCCAGAGAAAATACATTATCACAAATTTATAAATTAAGTACCATCTCTGCGAATATTTTCAACAACAAAATAATTATAGAACTCAGAATCTCCATTCCTTTCAAGGAACCATATCAAATCTTTAAAACAATACCATTGCCTACTATCCTTAAAAGATCGCTCGTATATATTGAACCATCAAAGGAATATATACTAATCGACTACAATCGCGAACACTATCTCGAACTAACAGTCCAAGACATTCACAATTGCGCAACGTTGGATCATACGCACTTTTACTGCCAGATCACATCCCCAATCTTAAATGCAAATACTAGGGTACATCAATGCGAGATAAATTTAATATAAAAGGAACCGATTACATCCGATTGTAAAATTTGAACATTAGAACAAGATTGCTTTTGGACGCAATTATCGCAGCAGAACGCTTGGCTTTTCTCCCTAAAAGATTCCATCCACATAGATATTATTTGCGAAAATTCCATTAGCTCACAAGTTCTGCAAGGAACAGGAACAATGTAAATCTATCCCGATTGCTATGTACGAAGCAAAGAATTCATCTTGCACGGACATAGCGTAAAAGTTTCTAAATTTAATTCTTATTTTATCCCAATAATAAACATTTCCAGTATAATATCGAATATGACGTCCTCCCCAATAGGATCGCATATAAAAATACATACTTTAAATATTACGAGCAATATGGATCTAGATGAACTTCTAGAATCCATTCGTTTCCAAAAACATCAAGAATTAATTCCTCTCAATCCCATAAATAGTCATCATATTCATCATTACGCCCGCCTTGTCATATTTAACAGTGTCTTTGATCGTATCTATTCTCTGCATATATCTTTACATGAGATATAAATCAAGGGCCCGCAAAGCTAAAAGTATTCCGCCGGAACATAAATTAGAAGATGAGCCTAAACCCGCACCTAGAAAGTTAAATTTCAAGATAACCCCAGCACCTAAAAGAAAAACTACAGAAAACGTCTAACTTACGGACACTAACAAACTGACAACAGTAACCTTTTCCTTTCCTTAAATTTTATCACTCTAATAAATCCCTCATCTTCTCAAAAAGAACACAATTTCCAATAACTTCGATGAAGAAATGAAAAATGTTACAATTTCTAAAAAAAACTGTAAAAGATAGAGAAAAATATAAAGGTGAACATAAATAAAAAAAAAAAAAAAATCCATCGCTACATGATTTTCAAGTATATGAAAATAATTAGAAGTATAATTAAAAATATAATAAAAAAAAAAAAACAGAAAACATAAACTTCCTAGTAATATATTTTACATAATAGCACCACTTTTTCTAAAAATAAATCAATAAGTAGCAGTTATTAATATTATAAGAAAATATATTATGCAAATTAATTCCTATTATTACCTATAATTACTAAAACTAAATTTTTTTTCTCTCCATCTCTTTTTTAATAAAAAAATAAATAACTAAAAAAATAAAAAATAAAAAAATTTTAGTCATAATAAAATTATATATATATAATTCCCTTTATAAGCTACATATAATAAGGTGAGGCAATCCTAAGTTTAACAGCTCTATAGCAACAAATTTTTCTTCTAAGATATGAATATATAGATATACATTGTAATACATATATTATAAGATAATCTTTGAACAACTCCTTCGATAATATAAAGAAAGTTTTCTTCTCAGAAAATAAAACTTTCTTTTCCCCAGGGGGAGTGATGTTGTGACTCAGGTGCCCAATGCCCGGAATCACACCCATAAGGTCAACACATCAATATATTGTCCTATACAATATATTGATGTAGCATAACTTGACCCTGAAAGCAAAAATAATTTTATTCATTTCAATTCACATTTCAAAACTTCATTAAAAAAACTCATTCCCACATTATAACAAAATGCAATTTAGCATAAAAGTCTGGATAATTTTACATGGGAGAGGAAGTGAGTGAATCTTTAAGGGTTTCAAATGATTCCTCACATGCTAGCCCTCAATTGAATTTCACTTTTTTCCTCAAAAGGTTATTAATAGGAGCCAATATTCTGGAAAAATTATGGATGAACTTACGTTAGAAATTGGCAAGGCCCAGAAAAAAGTGCACCTGATGGGCAGTTCTGGGTCGAGGATAGTTCTGAACTGCCTCCACTAACCGTGAGTCTGGGGTTACTCCTTGGTATGAACATACATGCCGTAAGTATACTACATTCTTCTGTAAAAACTGGCACTTCGTGGGTTATAGTTTTAAATTATGCTCTCTAAAATTACTTCCCTTAGCTTTCTATTATGCTCGCCTAGGTTCTTTGTGAATATTATCACGTAGTCTAGGTATACAAAACATTTTATACCTTGACGCCCTGTTAATATTCTTCCGTTTAGAACCCAAAACCGTTTTCGACCCAAATGGTAATCGTTTGTATTGAAAGTGGCTAAAGTTCGTGCTAAAATCCGTCTTTAGCCATTGGCTAAATTTACGGTAGACAAATGTCTAGAGTGATCCAATTGATCTAAGATATCCCCAATCCGTGGTAGAGGATACGAAAAGGGGACGCACACTTTATTCAATTCACGAAAATCTACACATAATAATAATGTAGTGGAGTGCGAACGTGTTCTTTGACAATGGCTAATATTAATCGATGTACAAAATGCGATGATCTTCTTTCTGATATGAAAAGTGTTTAGTGCGGTATTTGTAACAATTATTATCATAAAAGATGTTGTAGTGCTGCTGACGGTTTGTTAAAATGTTTAGAGCAGCATTCGTCTATTTTTTGGAAGTGCCCTGTATGCATCAACTTATCTCTTGGTGAATTTATGACTCGGGTCTTAACGTTATCGAATGAGTTAGAGTCTTTTAAAAATGAGTTCTCTCGTGAATTTGATGTGATCAAAAATATGATTTCTGCAAATAAAAATTGTGATTCTCCCCAATTTGAGGATAATAATAATGTCAAAGGTGCTAATCCTACTTTACGTAAGGTTTCTACCCAAATTAACGATAATATTTCAATGCCGCAACGCTTATCTCTACTTGGTGCTCGGAATTCAGTAACGGTTGACGACGGCGTAATGAATTCAATAACTTAACACATTCAAAGCCATGATGATGCTAATAATGTAGCAAATTCTGCCGATTTGCATATGGTCAGTGACCCTATCAATCGAATGCAACGTCATTTGTTGATAATGACAAACGCTCCAGCTGGATTACTGTTCAACGAAAGAAAAATCTAAATAAAAAAATCATTGGAAATAATATCGCTGCCGGTGACCTCTCAGCTGTAAGCAAATTTAAGTTCTTGGATTTGTCACGATTACATCCGGATACCACTCCTGATAAAATTATATCTTTCGTTTCCGTGAAGACAGGGGTTTCATCTGATTTGTTCATTTGTTTTCCTCTTTGGAAAAAGGATTCTGACTTGTCTTCTCTTCGATTTAAGACGTTTAAATTGGATGTTCCCGAGTATTTATTATCAAGATTGTTGGTCGCTGACATTTGGCCATCAGGGATTTATGTTCGAAAATTCTCCAACGTTTCAAAAAACCATGTAATATCAACGAATGTCGCCCAGTCTCTGGATCACACCCAAGTTCAACCACAATCTCAACCTCATGTCCAAATTCAAGTTCAATCTTAAAGACTAATTCAAAATTAAACTATAAAATGCTGAACATTTATTATTAAAATGTGCGAGGTTTGAGAACGAAACTTCATGACTTTTTTTCTTGCTGTTATGGAAAATGACTATGATATTATTGTGCTCACTGAAACTTGGCTCAATGAGCATATCTTTAGTGGAGATTTTTTCGATGAGAGTCAATATATTGTTTATCGTAAAGATCGGTGTCCTTTATCGACTGGTTTTACAAGAGGAGGAGGAGTTCTAGTTGCCGTTCGTACCTCTTTTGTGTGCGAGAAGATTCATCTGCATAACAACTCCGCGGAAATCGATCAATTATGCGTTCGAGTGCCATCTTATCTTAATTCTATCTCCGTGGATATTTGCGTAAGTTATATCCCACCTTCTTCTTCAATCGAACTGTATAAAGGTCATGTAAATAATGTGTTGTCACTATGTGAGAAGTATGATGATGATTTTTATGTTTTGTGGTGATTTTAATTTGCCTAATATTTATTGGCAATGGAATTTAGAGGAATCTATGTCAATACCAAAGAATTACACATCTGAAGTAGAATGCTACGTTGTAGATAATTTGGTAGGAATAGATTTAATTCAATCAAATTCAATAACAAATATGTTTAGTAAACTGTTAGATCTAATATTTATAAGTAACGAACTAAAATTTGAAGTTCATGAAGTTAGTACTCCTTTAACGCCATCATAAAGCTGTTAATCTTTCCATTTCTGTTTATGAATTTTGTTCTCACTGTAATGAAGCAGATATTTATGAATATAATTTTGTTAAGGCTAATTACCATAATCTTAATATCTTCCTTTCAAATTATGAAAGGAATTCAATATACTCTGATGATTTACATCAAATGTACAGCAGGTTCCTGGACGTTATTCATGAAGGCCTCAAAAAACATGTTCCTACTAAATGTTATTAAACTTAAAAATGGTAAATCTAAGGCGCATAAAGCTTTTAAAAAATCTGACATCTTTCCGATAGAATAAGGTACTATCAGCTTAGGCGTGAATATAACTTCCTACTTAGATTTATGTACAATCAATACGTTTGGTCTATGGAGTGCAGTATTAAATCCAATAGCAAGGCATTCTGGTCATTTATAAATACTAAACGTAATTCTACAGGTCTTCCGAAAATGTTTCAATATGACAACAAAAAGGCCTTTAATTTAGAATTTAGTTGTGACCTGTTTGCTGAATATTTCGAATCCCTGTACAGTTAAGACTCTGTTTATCTTAATGTTAATGATTTTACGCCTCCGTCTTCTCTTGATATTGCTGTTGTCTCTTTGTCTACCAGCGACGTACTGCAGTGCTTAAGAAACTTAAATTCTAATACCAAGTTTGACAACTTTTTATGCACTTCTCTAATGAAAAAGTGCGCTGACACCTTGGCACATCTATTAACTTCAATTTTCAACTTACCTTTACAAACAGGGATTTTGTTTTAGATATTTTGAAAGTCTCCTTCGTTACACCGATATTTAAATCTGGGCAAAAGGATGACATCAGAAATTATAGAGGTGTCTCTGTTATGAATACAATTCCTAAAATTCTTGACTCGTTGATTCATTCTAAAGTTACATTTTTAGCCAAAGAAATTATTTCATTGGAACAGCATGGTTTTATTCCTGGTCGATCATGTGAAACTAATCTTACTTCTTTTTCACATTACACTATTAATGCTATTGAAGATTCATATCAAGTTGATGTTATTTATACGGATTTCTCTAAAGCATTTGATAGAATTAATATTTCTCTTCTTTTATGTAAACTTAGTAAACTTGGCTTTCACTCATCTTTTTTAAAATGGATTGAATCCTATCTGACTGATCGTAAACAATACGTCAAAATTGGTAGGATCCTCTCCAGAGAGATAACCTCTTGCTCTGGCATACCTTAAGGTAGCCACTTAAGTCCTCTGCTCTTCTTGCTTTTTATTAACGATGTAGTAGAAAGTTTCAGATTGACTAGATGTTTGCTGATGACTTGAAATTGTTTTTAAAAGTCAATTCTGTGGATGATTGCGCACTCATTCAACGTGATCTTAATGGTCTCTCTGATTGGTGTTCTATAAAGAATTTTCACTTAAACATTGGTAAATGTAAAACTATGACATTTCATCGTTTATCCAATCGAATAATTTTTAATTATCTTTTAAATAACAGTACTCTTCCTAGGGTTTTTTGGAATTAATGACTTGGGTATTATACATGATATTAAATTAAGCTTCATTCTACATGTTGAGTTGATAGTTTGTAAACCTCGTAGATGCCTAGGTTTCGTTAAGCGTAATTCTAAAGACTTCAGAGATTTTCACACTCTTAAAGTTCTCTACTTCGCTTTGGTAAGGTCTATTTTAGAATATTCAAGTGTCGTTTGGTGCCCCTATAACAAAGTTCATATTGTTCGTCTTGAATCAATTCAGAAAAGTTTCACTAGACTTTTGTTAAAGATATTTTGGATTACAGAATTAACACGCCAGAGTTATTATCATTGATTAGTATATATGCCCCCGAAAGGCCAATTCGCTCTAAGTGCTTGCTGTATACTCCTCATCACAGAAAAAATTATGGTAATTACGAGCCTATTTCAAATTGTTCCTCAATGTTTAATAAATTTTCATCTATTGTCGATACTTCCATGCTAAGAGATAGTTTTAAATCCTGTATTTTCGATAATTATAGAAGTGTTAACTCATCTTAGAATTAATTTATACATTAACTGCAGGTCTGTAAGATATTGTAATCTGCAGACAATTAAAATAAATAAATAAATAAATAATTTCGATTTCCTGCTTCATTTCTTGGTATCAATAATACCGGAAAATTAAAGGGACTATTTCTGTGCTCTAAAATGTCATCTTCCATGAGCTTCTGTAGTTGTCTCTGATATTCTTCTCGGTGGGCCTCAGGCATACAATACTGCTTCCAGTGAATGCGACCTGTATTTGAGAGTAATGGTGGTTTAAAGGTTCTAGTTGGAGTATATATCAACTTTCCCCCTAGCAAATAGAAAATGTCATTATATTCACTGTAAATCTCAGATACTACTTCTTTTTTTCTCGAAATTTAAGTCTTGCGACAGTACCAGTGATTGCTTCAGCACTTCGAACCATTAACCATAATTAGTAGATGTTTTTGTGGAATTCCCGTAGCTTTATGATCACATCTAATCAACACTAAATCTCCAGTTTTATACTTTTCAGAAAATGTTCGTCCTAGGTTGAGCTTATCTGACTGTTTCTTTCGACTTGAGTTCATCTTTGTTCCTACTTTCGTTCTTAACTCAGACAATATCATCTTCATCGTTCTTAACTCAGACATAGGAATATCATCTTCGTCGTTAGAGATATTATCTAGTAGCGCAGAGGTTAATATATTTTCAATATTCTCTTCGGCTCAAAACCAAGTAAGAGTTGTTGTGGGCTAACGACAAGTTATTTAAATTCCACTGTATAGCTGGTAAGCACTTATCCCACTCCCTTCCATCCTATCTCGTGGTCATAGTTGATATCGACGCTTTAATAATTCTGAAATATCTTTCGATTTGCCCGTTTCCTCTTGGGGTTCTAACAGCGATTTTTATGTGGGCGTTACTATTTTCTTGGCAAAAGCCTAGCATTGAAAAGCTGCAGAAGTATAAGCCGTTCCTCGGTCAGTAATCAGTTGCTGAGGAAGACCATATATTGAGAAATATTTTCCAATATGCGGATGACATATTGAGTACGCATGTTTCTAACAGCTTTAGTACGATGAGCTTACTAAATGAGTCAATAACACCAATCAAATGGGTATTTCCAATGGAGCTCTTCGGTTATGGTCCATATGTATCCTGTGAAAAAGCCTCGAGTCGATCGTTCGAACGAACAGTTCCTTTCTATTTTCATCCTTATAACTTTTATTACGAAGGCAATCCAGACAGCTCTCGATATATTTTTTACTATTGCTCGCATCTTCGGGAGCCAATAAGTCTTCTTAGTTAATTCAATAGTTATTTCAATGCCAAGATGTCCATTGTCGATGTGTGCTGATCTAATAATTGGCCAACGTACCCCACGTGGTACTGCAAACCAAGGGCTTGTTCCGTCTTTTTAAATTCCTTGTTTTAATGTTTTTTCCTTATCACGACTTTCAATGGTTCCATTCAAGATTTCTATTATTTTCCGGATTTTAGTGTCCTGTAGCTCTAAAACGGCGACCCAGTCTGATTCGTCCATATCAACTAACATGACTTTCTCTGCAACCTCTTCAACTGGTGGATGTATAGCAGTTGCTGCTCTACACAAAGCATCAACATGTGTTATCTTCGATGCGGAACGGTACTGCAGTTTAAATTCAGACTCCGGCATTCTGAGCCACCATCGGGCAATTCGAGTTAATTTCAGTGAATTATACATACTTCGTAACTACCAAAAAATTTTTCCTAAAAGATAATACTGAAACCTTTCAAGAGACTCCATAACTGCAAGCTCCTCCAACTCGTAGCTATGGTAGTTTTTCTCGAATTTTGTTGTGATCATGACTTCCATTGCTATTTTGTAATAAAGCCCCAGTGAGTCCTGATGCAGATGCATCGGTATGAACCTCATGATCTTTATGATGTCTATAGTAACAATGAGGTGGCATAATGCCAGTTCATTTACAGGAGATTCTTTCCAGATTTGTAATTGTCCATAGCTTTTTACAATTTTTGTTCCACGTTGGTCAAGCAAACTTTGTCCTATTATTATCGGGATATCTTGCGCTTCATTAGGAACAGCCAGGAGTTCGGATGTTGCTTTAATATACCTATTTGGTGCATCTGTAATAGCATAGCATCTTCATTCTGAAAAACCCGTTAATACCGTGTTATTAGGTTCAAACCGCCAATTATATTTATCACTACCTTCCTTTCGCACAGTGCAACACTCACTCCCAAGGTCAATAAATGCCAGAATTTTATAACCTTCGATTTCTACTGTCTTCAGTACTTCATTTTTATCTTTGTAAAAGTCTGCACTTTGTTCAAATGTCCCGAACCGATTGTAGAATGATTTCCTATTGCTGTTGATTTATTTTTTCTAGAATAGCAGTCACTGGCTGGGTGACCCTTCTTACCACAATGAAACATTTTCCGGTAAACTTGTTGAGTTTATTAGTTCTCCACAACTCTGCTTCCTTATATTCCTGACACTGCTGTAGAGGTTGACGTGGTGTTGAGTGAAAACTGTGACTATGCTGTTGTTCCGTCACCACACAACATTTCTTGTAAACCAAAAGATACATATGAACAACATTACCTCAGTAATCCAAGCTGAAGCAAGCATGCAAAAAGGTCAGCGAAGCGCATTAAATGCAATGCACATTTTTTCGCTAAAAATTATAGCTTTATAGCACAACGGTTATACACTGGCCACTGAAACAAGACCATCCCTAAAAAACATAAACATAAAATTATAAAAAGGTCAACAGAAAGATGTAATCCCAGATCAATTATGATCTGGGAATATACGACAAACATATTTACCTATGTACACACGATGGTACATAGCATCCTCCATCCCATATGCGATCTAAACCAGCATCACTAAGTCACATTGCTACAAAAAGGAGAGAATAACATTAGTATAAACTAATATTTCACACAATAATTGCAAAACCTCACCAAAATAATTTGTTGCTATCTAGCAGCAGCAATTTTCAATTGTCATCAGTCATGATGACGTGCGTTCTCTCTTTTCCTGCAAAAAAAATCGGCACAACCATTGCGTTGGAAATTGAAATCGGCATTGCGTTCTGAGCATTCACACCAGACAGATCAGCAGTATTGAAGCTATCAAGTCCTGGAAAATCAACCTAGAAGTTTTTTGATCCTAGCATATCGTATTAAAAATATTGCTTTTAATACAATGTGGCATTCAAAGATGACTACTTTGATCAAGATGTCTTTGCAGCAACTGAAAGCATCTATCTAAAATTGCAGAGTCTATCTACACCATTAGCAAAAATTCAGGCACCTACTCCTAGAACTGAGAGAAGTAGAGCAGTAAAACTTCCACGTATTGATATATCAATCTTTTCCGGCGATTATCTTAAATGGCCTTCCTTCAGAAATTTATTCATCGAACTGATACATAAAAATAATACAGTTACTAAGGCCGAGAAACTATTTTATTTAAAAGCAAACGTGAATGAAGAACCAAATGAATTGATTCAACATTTTAACATTACTAATGAACACTATGACGCTGCATGGGAAATCCTAGATCGCAGATATAATCATACGAGAAATTTAGTGTCAGCCCAACTCAGAAGACTTTGTAATCAACCAGAACTTTTAAAAGAATCATCGGCGGGTCTAAAAAAACTCCACGACTCAACACTGGAATGCCTAGAGGCATTAAAAAATCTAGACATCGACATTACGGACTGGGATCCGCTCATTATTCATTTACTAATACAAAAACTAGACAAAGAGTCTCGAAAAATTTATGAACAATCATTGGAAAATCCCAGAGAGATTCAAGCACTAAATGAATTCCTAAATTTTCTTGAAAACAGATTTCAAGTGCTAGAATCTATGGAACCGACAAAGACCATTCAGCCAGCAACAATTTTAGACAAAAGTAATGAAGTAAAAATACACCACGGTATGGTGGGAATAAAATCAATATCCGGCTTCTGCAAAGCAAATCACAAGATTTATACCTGTGAAAAATTTAATAAATTGAATGCTTTACAAAGAAACGAAGCGAGCAGAAAAGCAAAACTCTGCTCCAATTGCCTAGTTAAGGGCCATTCAGCTCAGAATTGTAAGTTGGAAAACTTGTAGAATATGTAACGGAAAACATCATACACTATTACATTTAAATTCATCACCTCAAAAACCTGATTGGAAGCTAAACAATCAGGAAACCAATGAGAGGGAATCGACTAGACCAAATGCGCCAGTAGTGTCAACTCATATTGCAGAAAGTAAAAATCAGTGTACTGTATTGTTAACCACTGCAATATTACAAGCATTGAATTAACAGTAAAGCCAAGACTTCCATCACCATTTCTTTAGAAGAAGTCAGTAAAATACGTCATGAATTAATAAACGCCCTTAAGAGCGGAGGTTTCAACTTGAGAAAATTCAGTAGCAATAGCAAAGAACTCTTACAGAAACTACCATGGGAAGTAAGGGAATCAGCTACAGAAATTTCGATCATGAAAAATCAATTAAAGCACTTGGAGTTCACTGGAATACATCCACTGATTACTTCAAAATAAAAGTGAATATTTCAAACAATGAAGATCCTCTGACTAAACGTGAGATGCTGTCCGAAGCCTCTAAAATATTCGATCCAATTGGACTATTGGCCCCAATAATTATTACTATCAAACTATTATTTCAAGAAATTTGGACTGAGAGCCTAAACTGGGACCAACCCCTATCTGGGGAAATTAAACAAAAATGGAATGGGATCAAACAAGAATTATCAATGCTAACAAAAATTAAAATATCAAGATGGATTGGATACTCTCACGGCGATTACAAATACGAGTTGCACGGGTTTTCAGATGCCTCAGAAAGAGCCTACAGTGCAGTAATATACTTCAGAACAGAAATTCCAAACATTCCCTACTTTGCTTGGGCAGACTCCAAAATAGTCCTATCATGGATTAGGGCCGATCCACATAAATGGAAAACCTTCGTGGGCAACAGAATAGCAGATATACAACTAAGAACAACCAAGGAAAATTGGTACTACGTAAAGTTCTCTAATAATCCTGCAGACGTAGCTTCTCGAGGAATCTATCCATCACAACTAGAAACCCATTCGCTGTGGTGGGAAGGTCCATACTGGCTGAAATGTGAACAGATCACATATCCAGAAAGTAAATTCGAAGAAACAGAACTAGAAAGGAAAAAGATTGAAATGCACACACTAATACGTACACAAGATACAAACGTATTCGATCTCCTACTGCAAAGTCACCGTTCATTATGGAAAGTTCTACGTATCACTGGATACTGTAAACGATTCATAAACAATTTGACGGAGGATAGACACGCAATAAAATGTGACTCACTGACTGTGAAAGAACTCGAAGACGCATTAATACCAATCATTAAGTATACACAAGAGAAGCATTTCAAGGAAGACCTTCAGAAATTACGTCAAAGTCAAGAACTAACAAAATCAAGTCGGCTAATCACGTTAAATCCATTTACTGATTCAATGGAAGTATAACGTGTTGGTGGTAGACTAGAAAACTCAAACTTGACGTTTGAACAGAAGCATCCAATCATACTTCCCCATAAAAGCGAGTTAACTACACTTATTATAGATCAAGCTTACAAGAAGACACTACATGGAGGAAACACTTTAACCTTGGAGGTAGTCCGTCAAAAATACTGGATAATTAATGGACTAAAGGCTATTAAAGGTTATATCCATAAATGTGGTCAATGTCATCGATACAAGGCCGAAAAGTCGCAACAGATGATGGGAATGTTACCCACAGCCAGAGTCACTCCGAGTCGTCCCTTTACTCATACTGGTGTGGATTACGCAGGACCATTCGACCTACTTGTGAAAACAGGTAGAGGCAACCGCACTTACAAGGGATAGGTATTAATTTTTATATGCTTTACTGCCAAGGCAATTCATAATGAGGTAGTCACCGATCTCACATCAATGGCCTTCATAGCCGCATTCAAAAGATTGGTAAGAAGAAGAGGGACTGTGGCACATATATGCAGTGATAATGCCACTAATTTAGTGGGCATCAGCAAAGAAATCAGCAATCTTCATCAACAAGATGCATATAAAACCGAAGTAAATGAAGCCATAGCAGAAACTGGCGCTCAATGGCATTTCATTCCTCCATCGTCACCACATTTCGGAGGACTTTGGGAAGCTGGCGTCAAATCGATCAAGCATCATATGCGTCGAGTGGTTGGTGAAACCAGAATGAAATACGAAGAAATGACCACACTAATGACACAAATAGAAGGGTGTCTAAATTCTCGTCCATTATGTCCATTAACACAAGACCCAGAAAGCCTAGAAGTGCTCACACCCGGTCACTTTTTAACTGGTGCACCTATATTGTCAATACCAGATAAGGACTACTTTGAAACCAATACTGGTCTTCTTAAGAGATGGGATAGAGTGGAAAAGATGTACCAGGACTTCTGAAAAAAAGTGGTCTAATGAGTATCTTGGAAGACTTCAACAAAGACCAAAATGGGCGCAGAAGAAGCCTAACCCAACAGAAGGCGACATCGTATTAATAAAAGAAGATAATTTACCTCCGTCTCGTTGGGCTCTTGGAAGAATAATCAAAGTACATCCGGGAAGTGATGGACTTGTCAGAGTCGTAACTATGAAAACGAAATCTGGAACCCTTAAACGACCACTTACCAAAATCTCGATGCTGCCGATAAGTAATGATCAAAAGAATTTAGGCGACATGCCAACTGAAGAAATAGACTCTGACAATGATACTAAAGCGACACCTGTTCCCTCAGGGGAAACAAATAACGACGAATGAAAGGCATCTGTACAAAGTTGTCACAAACGACGAAGGAGTGAAAAGACCTATAATGCAAGCAATTTAAAGATGAGTCGACACGAATCTGGGACATCATCATCATTAAAAAAGCTCGCAAATCCAACTTTCTGAGTTATCTGTTCATCATCATTACCTTGTTGGTCGTAGCACTGGGTGAAACCGTCAACTCACCGTATCGACTAACCAAGCTTGATAACGAAGGATTATATTTTGATGAAATTTTCGATATGCGATTTTACTTTAGCGAATGAAACTTGGTAGTCTATTACAACCTAACAACATAATGGAAAGAACTCTATGGCATCCGAAAACCAATCCGGAGCTGAATCAGTTATGCGATGAAGAAACTAGGCTGTCAAGAGATCTGTTATGCCATTACCCAAACATTGAAACATCAATTATTAGAAATCGAACAAATGAACGACATATTATACCAACAAAATGAATACCCACGAACTCGGAATAAGCGAGCACCATTTGGATTCATAGGAACGGTCACTAATAAATTGTTCGGAATTCTGGACCAAGATTTTGCTTACCAATATGAAAGACAAATAAGTGAAATTAAGGCAAATGAAGATTATGCTAGACAATTATTACGAAATCAGACCTCAATAGTAGAGAATACGGTCAACATTATGAAAAGAAACCACGTGGTTGTTCAACACCGATTCAATCTAATGAATACTCAAATCGAAACAATAACCAATCAATTAAATAATTCACAATATGAGGCAGTTCTTCATCAAGCAGTCAATTCCGCAGCTATTCTGATAACTCTGAACCTAGTTACATTTCAACGTTTACAAAGGGAAATTCTATCACTCATTACAGACATGGGAAAATAAATACATTCGTCCTAACACCTGCACAACTTAACGAGCAGCTGATAACAATTCGTGAACACTAACCATACCACCCAATGTGCAATTACCAGGGACTGGGAGTAAGTCCTTTCTAATAACACTTCACAACTCAATGCATATGAAGACAAGAATTACGGGAAAGAATGTACTATTCGACATTCGAATTCCTCTGGTGAGCACAGAAGCCTATCGATTGTATGAAATAATAACTATTCCTACTATTCACAATGAGCAATATATCTACATCGATCCTTCCAGCAAGTATCTGGCCATAAATCGACGACAAGATCGATTTAGCCCAATAGAAGAAGAAGATCTCAAAGAGTGCGAGAGGTTAACAGAAGACCAGCTTGTATGCATCTTAAACCAACCAATCTTCACTCTCAAATCAAATCAAAGTCATTGTGAAATGGAGCTCTTCAATAACGAGAATCATATATCACCATTCTGTAGACTACGAACTAAAGAAGCGAATAACTATTGGAGAAAATTTTACCAGCCAAGTATGTGGCTATTTTTATTACGAGAAAACCTCGAAGGTCAGGTTGTGACAATAAAGGACAACCATTATCACTATATGGCAATGGAATCATTCAAACAAGAGGAGATTGTATTATAAATCATAAGACTCTATACATAAGCTCAAACGATCACAGTTCGAAAATGCACATATCACCCATCCCAGAAAATACGGTTATATCTAACTTCATAACCATGAATAAAGATCAGCTGTCGAATTCGTCAAAATTTACTATGCCACAACTATTTCAACTATAATGATATAGAAAAACTAGACGATGCAATTAGGTTTCAGCAAGAACGCATAGAAAATATGCCAAAACTAAACATCCATGACCTACATCACTACAGTATACCATATCTGATCATATGTGGTGTCATTGCCATGGGTCTTTGCATATACTGCAGACGAAAGAGGAGTGTCACGTTAAGAACAAGGGCAAGGCCGATCCCAGCACCAAGGTCCCTCAAGGAGCATCGAAATTCCTGCTGCATCGAGTTACCGACACTTAACCTTGAGGCGGGAGAATGTACAGAGTACATATAATTATTTTCTACTTACATACTTACAATTTGCATATTTTTAATGTTATACAAAGGGTCAATGCAACCAACTTCTAATTGTCATCATATTTCATTTATTCAATGCGAAGTTCATTCATTGCAGCAGTAACAAATATTATGCGTCAGCAAAATTAATCAGTGAATGAACTCTGCATAGTGTAAAATTTATCATTTTGTTTTTTATTGTTTGTAAGCAATTTTTGTACATAAAAATAGTCAATCAATTATTATTCGTTCAGTTATTTTTTGTAACTTGGTAATAAATGTTTGTAGTAAATTAAACTCAGTGTTGTTACTTAAACAACAACATCATAAAAACTAGAAATATTGATTCTAGTATTTTTAGGTACATTAACCTAACTTTTCGTATATTTCACAATAAATATACACTGTGCCCCTCTGCACACTGCAGTGTATTAAAAATATTGATTCTAATACATATAAACCGCGCAATATCAGAAACATTGATTCTAGTATTGCTAAGAATATTAAAAAAAAACCACCTACACATTTCACCGTATTTAAAATATTGATTTTAATACTTCTAAGCAAGCAATACTAGGAACATTGATTTTAGTATTACTACGAAAATTGGACACCAATATACATTTGTATACTACATCATGACTATACACTGTGCTCTTCACACAGTATTTTAACGTAGTACTGACATTTCACTATATATCAGAAATTTCACTCGGAACTGTCAACTAAAGTCATTATTTTTCATATTGCAGATTCACGAAGCAGACTTAAGTTTTTGAGAGCACTTTCACGCTAGGAATATTCTTTTAACATTGGATTTGTTTTAGTATTGGATTCTTTTGATATTGGATTTGCTTTAGTATTGGAGTCTTTTTATATTGGATTTGTTTTATCTATCATTGGATTTATTATTTTTTGGATTGTTATTTAGTTAATTAGATAGTTGAATTTCTATTTTAAGGCGTAGTTAATAAGAAACGAATTTTTGTCACATTCAACGAAGTAATAAAATTTGATTTTTTCTTTTACACACCATCTTCTTCTTCTTTCTAACCCCCTTTTTGATCCGGTACCTTTCAATTTATGACTAGACCCGTCAGAAGGCTAGACATTGGTCCTTCGAGCCTGATAGAAAGGGATAGAAGATGGAAGTGTCAAAAATCTAGTTCGCTCACAAAAAGCTCTACACGACCAATTAGTGAAAGCTATAGCTAACCATACTAAAACAACCAAAGCACGCACGGAAAGCTACTACCAAACTAGGACAGAAATCATAAATGCCATTTGGAATAGATTTGTGCAAAACAATGTCACTATTCACCAATCCGATGGCGACGGTGCAACCGCATACATCGAAGACTTACTCTACGAATCTACCAATGAAAAATATGTAGAGTTCATCTCAGAACTCAGAGAAGAGCTAAAATCTGTCTCGAATACTGACGAAACCGATAACACTAGACAAAGGTCTACCATTGAAACACCTAAGTCAGACATCAAATTACCCACCATTACCATACCAAAATTCGATGGTACATACCGAGATTGGAGATCATTTTACGATCTCTTCAAACTAATGGTACATAAAGATCCGTACTTATCAAAGGTTCAAAAATTCCACTATTTAAAGACTTGTCTGACAGGCGAGGCCGAACTACTTATCCGGCAATTTGAAATTACTAACGACAACTATCAAAAGGCATGGGACTTTCTCATAAAACGCTACGACAACAAAAGCGTATTAGTGACAACACAACTCAAACTATTACTTAATCAATCCATTATTACGCACGAATCCGCCCAAACAATCAAGAACCTGATTGATCAAACAGAAGAGAGTCTCCATGATTTGCGAGCGCTCGGAATCTGCACCTCCAGTTGGGATCCGATTCTCGTGCATCTCCTCGTTTAAAAACTCCTAGCTGAAACGCATTATCACTGGGAGCAAAAACAAGGAAGTCAAACCGCAATACCCAGTTATGCCGATCTAGTCAAATTTCTAGAATCCCAATTCTGCACTCCAGAAGCTCTACAAGATATTAAAATCACAAGAGTCAAGGAGAATTCACCAAACAATTCTCCACCAAAACACACATACACATTCCTTAATAAATCCCCGGCATGCGTAAAGTGCAAGCAAAACCATAGTCTGTTTCAATGCTCAGCATTCCGCAAACTCTCACCAGCAGAGAGACTACAATTTGCACAACACAACAAATTATGCAAGAACTGCCTACGTTCTGGGCATAATATTATCAGTTGTAAAAGCCAAAAAAATTGCTTGCAATGCAACCAACGACATAACACGCTCTTACACATAGAGCAATCGTCCAAACTAGGCAATTCACACAAATCCAAATTCACTTCAAAACAAGGAGAACCGAACCTTGACCGTATTACTGACGGCTCTGAGGCAGTAACGCAAACATTCTTCGCCACCAACCCAAGGAAAGCACTGCTGTCAACAGCTTTAGTAGACGTAGAAAACTCATCAGTACAAGTTTTCACGATGAGAGCCTTAATTGATTCTGGCTCTCAAGTCTCCTTTATGACAGAAGTAGCTAGCAAACGACTAAATCTAAAAAGGCAGTCCACAAGCGTCGAGGTCATTGGATTGGGAAGAACTTAAACAGCGCATGTAAACACCCAAGTGGCATGAAAGCTCAAATCACTTCACACGACATATGAGACAAGACTAAAGGCTCTCGTAGTGAAGAAAATTACAGACCTCATTCCAGTTGATAAAATAAACGTCAAAAATCTATCATACGTACAAACCCTGCAATTAGCAGATCCCAAATTTCATACTCCCAGTCAAATCGACATTCTATTAGGGACAGACACATATGCCCAGTTAATAGAGAGCGGAGTAATAAGGGGACACCAGGGGAACCCACTGCTCAGAACACCCAATTGAGGTGGATCCTGATGGGAAATACAAACGAAGCTTGCGAAAGGTCAATTGTCACTAATACTAAAAGCTTGGAGAACGGCCTATATCAGGTGAAAATCTCATTTAGAGAACCCAATGACCAGAACTCGGCCAGACTAGAACACGCGCCCTAATGCAATACGTCCAATTGGAAAAAACGCTTATCAAAGGATGCAAACTTATACTGACAATACAAAAAATGTATCAACGAATACATAGAACTAGGACACATAGAGGAAATTACACCAGCCGAACTCATACGCGAAAGGAAGAAATGCACACCTAGCATCAACCATTATTATCTTCCTCACCACGCTCTGATGAAGGAAAGTTCTACGACCAAATTACGGGTAGTTTTTAACGCATCAACCAAATCTGCTAATGGAAGGTCACTAAACGAACATATGTTGGTCGGACCATCAATACAGCCGAGTTTGTGGGCAATCATCCTAAAATGGCGGTTACACCAAGTAGCATACACTACAGACATCGAAAAAATGTACAGGATGATACAAGTACATCCTGAGCACACAGGCTTCCAAAGAATATTATGGAGAAAATCAAAGGGACGCACCCATAAACGATTTCCGACTCACATACCTCTCACTCCATTCCTTGCCATTCGCATATTACACCAACTGTCAGAAGATGAACAGCAGAACTTTGCACTAGCAGCTGAAAGTCTGAAAACTGACTTCAATGTGGACGATCTCTTGACTGGAGCTCATGGCATTACGACAGGGCTACGTTTACAAAGAGAACTTATTAGCATTTTGAATTAGGGTGGATTTAACTTAAGGAAATGGACATCAAATTATCCAGAACTACTGACCTCCTGACCACAGAGAAGTAAAAGCCATATTAAATTTACCCGAAGATGACACAATAAAGACTCTTGGTCTCCAGTGGCACCCGATCACAGACGAATTCAATTTTAAGGTGACAGCTCCATCCCCGCACGCTCATTTCACGAAACGAATTATCTTATCCGAGAGTGCAGCTCTCCTCGACCCACTAGGATGGTTAGCACCGAGCGTCATTGTCGCAAAACTATTCATTCAGAACTTGTGGTTACCAAATTCTCTTGGGATGAACCATTACCAGACACAATTTCCTTAAAATGGACAAAATTCAGAGAAAGTCTAACACATCTCTCAAAAATCCGAATACCCCGATGGCTGAATTTCACACGCAACGCCAAAACCATACAAGTACACGGTTTCTGTGATGCATCAACTACAGCCTACGCAGCTGCTGTATATATCCGAATTGCGTATCAAGACAATTCAATTCACACCCATTTATTCACGTCCAAAACAAAGGTCGCACCAATAAAAACAGTCTCGCTCCCCAGGCTCGAGCTGTGTGGAGCCGTCCTCCTCACTCGTCTACTCAAACAAATAATGGCAGATGTCAAGTTTCAAAACAGCTCCATCTATGCTTGGTCTGACTCCGAAGTTACATTATCATGGATTCAGAAACCACCAATCTGCTGGAAAACTTTCGTAGCCAACAGAGTGGCCGAAATCCAAGAAACTATTCATCGAAATCATGGCGATACGTGCCATCAAAACAAAATCCAGCGGACTGCGCTTCTAGGGGATTACAACCAGAAGAACTGTCTACATTTGAACAATGGTGGACTGGACCATCATGGTTACAAAAACGCTCCCAGTATTGGCCGACTCAACTCAACTTTTACATGAATATCAATGTCTAAAAGACAACCAACCCATACCCAAAAGGAGTCCCATTCTATCGCTCAATCCATTTATGGACTCCAACAAACTCATCCGAGTTGGCGGCAGACTCAAAAATTCCATACTACCATATGATCAAAAGCATCCGATCATCATACCAAATAAACACCATATATCTAATATTTTAATCAATCACATACATCGATATTCCCTGCACGGCGGACCTCAACTGGTTCTGAACCTACTCCGCAACAAATATTGGTTATTAAACGCTAAAAACACGATTCGACAGCAAATTCAAAAATGCACTCGTTGTTTTAAAACCAAACCAACTCGAACAAACCAAATGATGGAAGATCTTCCACCAATTAGAGTCACCCCCACCTTAACCTTTGAACACACGGGCGTAGATTACGCCAGACCCATCAACGTCAAAACGTCAAAACTACGAAATGCCAAAGTAAGCAAAGGCTATCTGTAATAATATTATAAAATGTATAGATGTTCGCCAAGTAATAATACTATAGATGTGGTATATATCTATATGTACGGTCGCCATGTAGTAATTAAAGATGCAGAACTCTAAATGATGAGGCAGGAGAAGCTTTGTGAAAAGCAGACCTCCGCTACTAAGACGGGCGCAGCTGTAAACAGCAGATGCTCGGTAGTAGTCTCGAAATGAATGATACTATGTTGGCGCAGCTGTAAACAGCAGATGTCAAGTGGTAAATAAAACGACTACTTGTTGTATCTATAACTAGTAAAAACCAATTGTTCTTTATTCGGTTATTGCTACTTAATTTATACACCAATTGTTTCTTACCGTTAACACAATTCTTCTTTCTTAATACAAAATGCATACTTGCATTTTGTTTACAATTATTATTATAGGTCATGACGCGATTGCATATTTGCATTTATGTGTTTAACTCCGGCAGAAAGATGTGACGCAATATAATTGACCCGCATTACGCTGGTTGCAAAAAGGTAAACAATTACAGTCACTTCTTAAGGTTGTGACATATATTTTGTTTAGCGTATGTTTTTGCTTAATTGCAATTAATCAATCGATCGCATTTATTGTGATTGATTAATTGTGCGATGGATTTTGGGTCAATTGAATAATGCAAGGATGCAGAATGTGCATTCTTGTATTTTCAATTGGTTAGGAAATTGTTGTGCGAATTAACATCACACCTTTCCCTTTACGGAGAAAAAAAAATTATAATAACAATCTTTGTTATTATTATTATTATTTTTTTGTTACATGCTTATTAATGAGTAATCTAATTGCTCATTATTACATTTATATTTACATATTAATTTTTATGATTAGTTATGCTTATGTTAACTTATTATGCTATAAATTATTCCAATAATTACTAATATCAGTAACACATATTTTTGGGGTTTAATTTCTAGTAGTCTATTAACAATTTTTAACAATAATGGATATGAATCTAATACATTTGTTTGTTTTTGTTTTTTCTTTTAAATCTTTTTTACTTAATTTGTTTTATTAATCAATTTATTTTGTTATTCCATTATTTTTATTTAATTTAGTTTTGGATTCACGTGGAGGTTGTGTGAGAGTTGAGTGGTAGCTGTGTGGTAGTTGATTTATTTATTTATTTATTTATTTATGTCCTTTCTGTCTTCAGTTATAGGTTCATGTAATTTGCCTGATATTTTATTTGCGGTTATATTTATTAGATTAGACGGCTTTTTTTTCTCTCATCCAATACTTCGAAACTTGCTCTAATGCGAGCTCTACTGATTGGGTATATATATTCATTTATTCATAATTTCTTTTATTAGCGCTAGCATCATTTATATTATTCCTTTTTTAAATTTCGAATTTCGCTCTAGTGCGAATTCTACTAATAGATTTTTGTATCTCTAAAGGATGGATATCAACTCATGAGCAGTAACATGAGTTGATATCCATCCTTTCGAACCTTTCGGATACCTGCTCTAGTGCAGGCTCTACTTGTTGGATTACCTTTCTACATATAGTTACTTTAATATGCTTCCTCATGGCTTCAATCTTTATTGCGTATCTTTTTTATTAAAGTACCGCTTATTGTGATTTAACTTTCCTTATTTTCAAGTTTTCGCTTTAATCACATTATGACTTTTCGTACTGCTAATACCTCAGTGCTACGCAGGTGATCAATCTGCCTAGGTTTCAGATACGCGCTTATTTGTTCTTTATTTTGCTTTATTATTACACGCCCATTTTAGACCTCTTTTTATCTTGTTTTCATCTAATGGTTACTGGAATATTCGTACATTCGTATATCGAATCTCAACTACCAATTAAAGATTTTTTTTTTACGTGTAGCTTGCCACATTTTTTATGATTTTCTTAATATTTTGGAATTTCATCATTTACGTGATTTATAAGAAAATGATCTTTTACGTCGTCTATAGACTCTGCGATGTACATGCATTTGCTACATTTATGCCCAGTGTTTTTCGTTAGGGTTGTAATTTTTGGCCCACCAGGGATGGTCGAACATGAATTTTGTTGATCCTTATTTTCGTGATTAATTTTCACGTGCTCTTGAACTGATTCCGTTGAGTCCGCCATGAACCAGCATTGCAAGTATTGCTGCATGTTTTGGTTTAATTTAAACCACTTTATACCATTTCTACTATGTTTCTTAAGTGTGCGATTTGGTTTGAGGTGGTCTGAATTATCCTCTACTGTATTCGTATTATCGTCAGAGAAACGGCAGTCGTAATGACAACGCAGTGTGCCCTCCTGGTGGTCTTTTGAATGTTTTCCCATCTTTTGTTTTTCGTAGGAGAAAAAAAATGTTTGATTAACTATATATATGCTTTTTATTTATTCTCTTGCTAATGTATATTAATTATATTCTATTTCTTTATTTATTCTATTTCAAAAGTTATACCAATTATCTTTATAAACGAAAACAGCTATTTTTTTGTTTTATTTTATTTCTAACAATATATTATATGTTTCTACTTGCTAAAGTAAGTATCTAATATACTAATTTATTTGATCTTTTTCGGGTAATTTATTTCTTTCTTCGTCATCGCTAATAATGTTGCATATTTAATTTTTTCTTTTGGACTCTGCGCTAGCTGTAGTAATTCAGCGTACTGGTGCATGTTTTTGAATAGACGTGCTCTCCGTCCTCCCCGTATCTGCTTCTTTGGATTTTGCTTTTGTTGTTGTTATTGCTTTGTGATCCTCTTTTTATACTCTTCAATAGTCAATCTTTTTGGTCCCGCGGTGTATGTTGGTACCTCTGTTGTGGGTTGTTTTGCCTTTGGTACGTATGGTTCTGGAAGTGGTTTTCCTGCTGGGTATAGAATGAGACCCTTGACGTTACTTTCCGGTTTTCGGGGTTGGTTTTCCTCAATCTCCTTGAAGATTCTATTAAAAATGTCGTCCAGTTCCTTCATGCTGTTTGAATGCTCTTAAAGAAAAAATGTAGGCTGATCTTGGAATTGGCTTGGCTGTATACCACTCAATGTCGTTCCGATGATTACAGGTTAATTTTCACTGTCCGAAGATTCTGTTCTTTTAACGTCACGGTCCGAAGATTACAAGTTAATTATCACGGTCGCCATGTAATAATATTATAGAATGTATAGATGTTCGCCAAGTAATAATACTATAAATGTTGTATATATCTATATGTACGGTCGCCATGTAGTAATTTATTGTGATTGATTAATTGTGCGATGGATTATGGGTCAATTGAATAATGCAAGGATGCAGAATGTGCATTCTTGTATTTTCAATTGGTTAGGAAATTGTTGTGCGAACTAACATCACACTATCTAAGCATTTTTGTATGCATGGCCACGAAGCCATCCACATCGAGCTCGTGTCGGAATTGACGACAGTGGCTTTCATCGCTGCATTGAAGCGATTCATCAGCAGAAGAGGGCTATGCTTACATCCATACTCGGATTGCGGAACTAACTTCATTGGAGCAAGTAGAGAACTAGGCAAACAGCTCCAGAGGGTGATGCACACTCTACCCAAAAATATTGCCGCAGATTCAGATTTGACAGGAGTCACGTGGCACTTTAATCCACTTCGGAGGAATATGGGAGGCAGCAGTGAAAACAAACACTCCAAAACGCATCTTTGACATACGAAGAATTAACCACAACAATCTGTCAAATCGAAGCGTGCGTCAATTCTAGACCATTAACTGCCTTATCAAATGACCCAAACAATCTGAACGTTCACACACCCGGACATTTTTTAACAGGCCGACAACTAAAAATGATCCTAGAGCCATCTATACCAGAGAACATTTCATCTTTGAAACGTTGGCAATATATTCAATGGCTGGCAAATCAATTTTGGAAACAGTGGTCGAAGGAATACCTTAATAGCTTACAACAGCGCTCCAAATGGCAAACACCACATGACAACATGCAAATCAACTACATAGTCTTAATTGAGGATTATAGACCTCCACCAACAAAATGGCCGCTGGGGAGAATTACTAAAATTTTTCCCGGTACTGACATCAAAGTCAGAGTAGCCACAATCAAAACTGTCAGCAATTCCTTTCTACGGCCGATCTCGAAACTATACAAGCTATCCAATGAAGATCAACCCTCGCAAGTACAGTATCTAAGTACACCAGTTCCAGACTCACAGTCAACCTGTCATTCGACAAAAGGGCGCGAGACTGTGAAAAGTGCAGTAAAAATTTGCTTATCTTTTTATTTTATTTTTAGTTCATTTTTTAGTTTTTTATCTTGTTTCTTTTATTATCATGAATTCCATGCCATCCTTAGACGATTGTCTACTAATAGAGGATGTACCTGATCTGGAGTCATTAAAGGAACGGCTTAGAACTTTAACACCCCCAGCGCCACAAAAACCTTTTCAACCACCATTTGAGGCAGTGACAAATCCCAAAGGGCCAGAATTCAGACAGCCGACTAGGCCTAGACGGCTACCAACTACCTGTAAAGGCAAATTTACTTCATCAGCTTCTGTCACGGAGACGCCAACTTCCTACAAACGCAAAATTGCTTCAGCAGCTTCTGTCACGGAGACACCAACTTCCTACATACGCAAAAATGCTTCTTGAGCTTCTGTCACGGAGAGACCAAGTGCAAGCAAGAATCAGCGACCGGCTCCCACAGCAAGACCAAATTCAAATAGATAGCCGATACCATCAAATTTCATAATCGATCCCCGCCTATGGGATCAATTACAACACCAGCCGATTCCATGGGTTCAAGCTTTAACAGCAAGAAAAATGTTTCGCATCCCCACCGAAGACGGCGATATCCTACGTTTCAAGAGGCTTGCCAATGGAAAGGTCAGGGTATAGTTGCAAGTAAAATAGCGTAAGTGTATTTTTATCGCATTACAAGAGTTTTATTAAAGATATCTACATTATAATTGACACAAAAACACTTTTCTCCGTTTGAGGTGGGAGGATGTTCCGGCAACACACAACATTTCTTGTAAACCAAATGATACATATGAACAACATCACCTCAGTAATCCAAGCTGAAGCAAGCATACAAAAAGGTCAGCGAACTGCATTAAATGCAATGCACATTTTTGCGCTAAAAATTATAGCTTTATAGCACAACGGTTATGCACTGGCCACTCCAACAAGATCATTCCTAAAAAACATAAACATAAAATTATAAAAAGGTCAACAGAAAGGTGTAATCCCAGATCAATTATGATCTGGGAATATACCACAAACATATTTACCTATGTACACACGATGGTACATAGCATCCTCCATCCCATATGCGATCTAAACCAGCATCACTAAGTCACATTGCTACAAAAAAGGAGAGAATAACATTAATATAAACTAATATTTCACACAATAATTGCAAAACCTCACCACAATAATTTGTTGCTATCTAGCAGCAGCAATTTTCAATTGTCATCAGTTATGATAACGTGCCTTCTCTATTTTCCTGCAAAAAAAATCGGCACAGCCACAGTTCGCGCGCGCAACCGTTTTTCAACTTTTTTCTAAAGCTCCATTTACTCTTTACAGTATCCGGGGTGTAAATGGAGCGTTTGAAATTGAAATCGGCATTGCGCTCTGAGCATTCACACCAGACAGATCAGCAGTATTGAAGCTATCAAGTTTTGGAAAATCAACCTAAGAGTTTTTTGATCCTACCATATCGTATTAAAAATATGGCTTTTAATACAACATCATAAAAAACTAGAAATATTGATTCTAGTATTTTTAGGTACATTAACCTAACTTTTCGTATATTTCACAATAAATATACACTGTGCCCCTCTGCACACTGCAGTGTATTAAAAATATTGATTCCAGTATTGCTAAGAATATTAAAAAAAACCACCTACACATTTCACCGTATTAAAAATATTGATTTTAATACTTCTAAGCAAGCAATACTAGGAACATTGATTCTAGTATTACTAGGAAAATTGGACACCAATATACATTTGTATACTACATCATGACTATACATTGTATTTTAACGTAGTACTGACATTTCACTATATATCAGAAATTTCACTCGGAACTGTCAACTAAAGTCATTATTTTTCATATTGCAGATTCACGAAGCAGACTTAAGTTTTTGAGAGCACTTTCACGCTAGGAATATTCTTTTAACATTGGATTTGTTTTAGTATTGGATTCTTTTGATATTGGATTTGCTTTAGTATTGGAGTCTTTTTATATTGGATTTGTTTTATCATTGGATTTATTATTTTTTGGATTGTTATTTAGTTAATTAGATAGTTGAATTTCTATTTTAAGGCGTAGTTAATAAGAAACGAATTTTGTCACATTCAACGAAGTAATAAAATTTGATTTTTTCTTTTACACACCATCTTCTTCTTCTTTCTAACCCCCTTTTTGATCCGGTACCTTTCAATTTATGACTAGACCCGTCAGAAGGCTAGACATTGGTCCTTCGAGCCTGATAGAAAGGGATAGACTATGGTAAGTGTTAAAAATCTAGTTCGCTCACAAAAAGCTCTACACGAGCAATTAGTGAAAGCTTTAGCTAACCATACTAAAACAACCAAAGCACGCACGGAAAGTTACTACCAAACTAGGACAGAAACTATAAACGCCATCTGGAATAGATTTGTGCAAAACAATGTCACTATTCACCGATCCGATGGCGATGATGCAACCGTATAAATCGAAGATTCACTCTACGAATCTACCAATGAAAAATATGTAGAGTTCATCTCAGAACTCAGAGAAGAGCTAAAATCTGTCTCGAATACTGACGAAACCGATAACACTAGACAAAGGTCTACCATTGAAACACCTAAGTCAGACATCAAATTACCCACCATTACCATACCAAAATTCGATGGTACATACCGAGATTGTAGATCAGTTCACGATCTCTTCAAATCAATGGTACATAAAGATCCATACTTATCAAAGGTACAAAAATTCCACTATTTAAAGACATGTCTGACAGACGAGGCCGAATGACTTATCCGGCAATTTGAAATTACTAACGACAACTATCAAAAGGCATGGGACTTTCTCATAAAACGCTACGACAACAAAAGCGTATTAGTGACAACACAACTCAAACTATTACTTAATCAACCCATTATTAAGCACGAATCCGTCCAATCCAAACAATCAAGAACTTGATTGATCAAACAGAAGAGAGTCTCCATGATTTGCGAGCGCTCGGAATCTGCACCTCCAATTGGGATGCGATTCTAGTGCATCTCCTGGTTCAAAAACTCCCAGCTGAAACGCATTATCACTGGGAGCAAAAACAAGGAAGTCAAACCGCAATACCCAGTTATGCCGATCTAGTCAAATTTCTAGAATCCCAATTCCGCACTCCAGAGGCTCTACAAGATATTAAAATCACAAGAGTCAAGGAGAATTCACCAAACAATTCTCCACCAAAACACATATACACATTCCTTAATAAATCGTCGGCATGCGTAAAGTGCAAGCAAAACCATAGTCTGTTTCAATGCTCAGCATTCCGCAAACTCTCACCAGCAGAGAGACTTCAATTTGCACAACACAACAAATTATGCAAGAACTGCCTCCGTTGTGGGCATAATATTATCAGTTGTAAAAGCCAAAAAAATTGCTTGCAATGCAACCAACGACATAACACGCTCTTACACATAGAGCAATCATCCAAACTAGGCAATTCACACAAATCACTTCAAAACAAGGAGAACCGAACCTTGACCGTATTACTGACGGCTCTGAGGCAGTAACACAAACATTCTTCTCCACCAACCCAAGGAGAGCGCTGCTGTCAACAGCTTTAGTAGACATAGAAAATTCATCAGGACAAGTTTTCACGATGAGAGCCTTAATTGATTCTGGCTCTCAAGTCTCCTTTATGACAGAAGCAGCTAGCAAACGACTAAATCTAAAAAGGCAGACCACAAGCGTCGAGGTCACTGGATTGGGAAAAACTTAAACTGCGCATGTAAACACCCAAGCGACATGCAAGCCCAAATCACTTCACACGACATATGAGACAAGACTAAAGGCTCTCGTAGTGAAGAAAATTACAGACTTCATTCCAGTTGACAAAATAAACGTCAAAAATCTATCATACGTAAAAACCCTGCAATTAGCAGATCCCAAATTTCATACTCCCAGTCAAATCGACGTTCTATTAGGGGCAGACACATATGCCCAGTTAATAGAGAGCGGAGTAATAAAGGGGGCACCAGGGGAACCCACTGCTCAGAACACCCAATTGCGGTGGATCCTGATGGGAAATACAAACTCATCTGACAGCAGTAATATACGTACGTTTACAACACAAACAAACCTCAGCACTCAAACAGATCAGCTGCCGAGAAGAATTTGGGAATTAGTAGAAATTCCCATGAAGAGCATCCATCTCGATGACCAAAAGGTTGGAGAACGCCCTATATCAGGTGAAAAACCCATTTAGAGAACCCAATGGACCAGAACTCGGCCAGAGTATAACACGCGCCCTAATGCAATACGTCCAATTGGAAAAACGCTTATCAAAGGATGCAGACTTATACTGACAATACAAAAAATGTATCAACGAATACATAGAATTAAGCCACATAGAGGAAATTACACCAACCGAACTCACACATGAAAGGAAGGAATACACACCTAGCATCAACCATTATTATCTTCCTCACCACGATGTGATAAAGGAAAGTTCTACGACCACATTACGGGTAGTTTCTAACGCATCCACCAAATCTGCTAATGGAAGGTCACTGAACGAACAAATGTTGGTCGGAGCAACAATACAGCCGAGTTTGTGGGCAATCATCCTAAAATATCGGTTACACCAAGTAGCATACACTGCAGACAACGAAAAAATGTACAGGATGATACAAGTACATCCTGAGCACACAGACTTCCAAAGAATATTATGGAGAAAATCAAAGGACGCACCCGTAGACGATTTCCGACTCACAACAGTAACATTCGGCACGACATCGGCTCCATATCTTGCCATTCCCATATTACACCAACTGTCAAAAGATGAACAGCAGAACTTTCCACTATCAGCTGAAAGTCTGAAAACTGACTTTTATGTGGACGATCTCTTGACTGGAGCTCATGGCATTACGACAGGGCTACGTTTACAAAGAGAACTTATTAGCATTTTGAATTAGGGTGGATTTAACTTAAGGAAATGGACATAAAATTATCCAGAACTACTGGAAAACATTCCTCCTGACCACAGAGAAGTAAAAGCCATATTAAATTTATCCGAACATGACTGGATTTGTTTTATCATTGGATTTATTATTTTTTGGATTGTTATTTAGTTAATTAGATAGTTGAATTTCTATTTTAAGGCGTAGTAAATAAGAAACGAATTTTTGTCACATTCAACGAAGTAATAAAATTTGATTTTTTTCTTTTACACACCATCTTCTTCTTCTTTCTAACCCCTTTTTTGATCCGGTACCTTTCAATTTATTACTAGACCTGTCAGAAGGCTAGACAGCTGTTCAGTACATCTCACAGAATTAAATTTAGCCCAGCTATTTTTCTGTCCTTTTAGATCCTCGTAGAGCTTTATTTGAGTCAACAGCTCAGTTGGAGTCGGACAGTTTGCTGCAGTAGTATATTTACGAGGTTTCGATCAGCAAGCCCCGAAATTATGTAATTTTTCGTGCAGTTTTCCGATAAGCTCACGCTTTTAGCTAACGCCGTCATTTCATAGAAGTATGATTCTACTGGTTCGGTAGACTTGCCCTTCCTACTAATCAGTTTCATATGAACACTAGCTTCGTTAACTGGCGACGAAAAACTTTCGATAAGTTTGCTTTTTAAATTTGACCACTGACCAAGTTCGTTTTGCACCGTTTGGTACCAAAATCTAGCTGCATTTTTAAATCGAACCTAAGCGTAAAACATGGTAAAACATTGGTCGCTCAATTTGTACAGTCGCTGCTTATCATCGACTATGTCACACCACTTAGTAGCTGAAGGACTTCCTGGTATACTAGGGATCAGACTGGCTACTTCGTCTATTTTCAGCACGATTTATTGCTAGCTGTGCGTCCTGTTTTTTTCTTAGTCGCGACATTTCGTTTTGGACTTCTTTCTTTCCTGAAATGTACTTAGAGAAGAACCAATTCAAATATATTTATAAATAGTTTTTGTTTTTGTTTTTTTTTAAATTTTCTTTCACCTAGCACTATATATAAATAACTTTTCAACTCACGAGGAATACTTCAAGTATTTCGTAAACTTCCCTATCAAGAAATAGCAACCGACGGCAACGTAAAGAATATTGCAATATAAAAAAGATAGATGTACCTGTACTGTACAGCAGAATAATCTGAAAGAACATTAGAAGTGACACAGTTTCATGCGCGCATTACCTCCACATTAATGTGGCACCTGTAACCAACATAAAATGGGAGAAAGCAGGTGAGCATAACTTTGAGAAAGCACACATGCACGCAGGCTCAAACAATGGAAGATCCTTATGCAGGATATCGTGACTTACAACCTCAATAGGCATTATTTCCTATCCTGCTTTTAGAGCTGCTTTTCCTTGCTATTTAAATGCACTGATATGTATGGTTCTAAACAAGGTTACACACAAATATTCCACTGATACTTCTTAATCTCTTCTAAATCTCTGCTGCACTCGTAGGGTGAAATTCAATAGAAACCGACGAAAAATGAAAAACAAGTTTATGTCACAGACTACGTATTCGAGTACGTGAAGGGATCCGCACTCTTGTTGTACACGAAAACTCGTTCTTTACCTGAAAATTAAAGAGAAAACACAATGAGAGAAATTTCCAGAAGAAATCCTTTCCATTTGTCAATTGTGTGTTCCTTTCTATTTGTGAATTGTGTCAATCCTTTTTTTTCATTCCTCTGCCGTTGCCTTATTTTTAAAATAGCACTAACACAATCACAAAAAATAACGATCCACAATAAATTCACAAATATTATCGTTATGTCGTTCAGTTCTAAGTTAAGCTAACCCGCCGCCTCGCCCCTCACGAAATTCCATTCCGCCCGTGCTGCTACTACGGAAGACTACTTTTTGTTCTGTTCAAACTCTTCTTTCTTCCAAACAAAATTGCGTAGGTATCAGGAATGCAAACTGTCGCCACGACGACGGGCTGCCAGGTGGCAGTTTATTTTAAGATCTATTCTAACTATTCTAAGGGGGTTTAATTCTACTTAGGTTTACATAGGTTTGGGTGAAAAAAGTGACCGTAAAAATTTTAATACATTTTATTATTTTGAACTTTTGGCTCAACGGTATAAGATACGGAATCAAATCTTTTTGCATGGAATAAGCCTAATATGCATCTAAATTTAAAAAGAAAAATCAGCAATTTATCTCAGTTATTCAAGTCACTATGACCAAAAATGTGTTCAAATTAGCAGTTTGGTGAAAAATCACGAAAGAAAATTATAAATCGAAAACTACGCAAAATGGCATAATATAGATGGTGGTGATTCGAGTACCCCTCAATATGAGGCACCTAAATTTTACCTTTGGACGTAATTTTTGGGATCACTCTGTATAAGTACAGGGTGTTCACTAATATGACTATATTTTTCCAAACGATTCCTTCCGTCTATACAAGACAAAAAATTGTATGTGGAGAGTGGGGCAAACATTTATATCATGAAAAGTGTAGGTATATGGTCCATTTTATAACGGCATTGTATGCAAAACCTGTAATTTTATATTTGAAGCGTCATAAATCTGGACTGCGGAGTGGTACGGGGGTGGCTTAACATTCATAAGAAAGACCCCAAGGTTTTGCATAAATGCCGTTTTAAAAAAGACCATGTACCCTGTACCTTTCAAGATATAGAGTGTTTAATAAAAAAGAGCATATTTTACTAATCACCCTGTAACTCGGTAAGGTGCCACTTTGCCCTGCCATACTATTTTTCACATGTCTGGATGGGAGGAATCATGTGGCAAAATATAGTCATATTAGTCTGGGACACCCTGTATATGACTCGAACTAAGGTTTGCAATCCCGTGTCATATTTTCAATCCCGGGACTACGATTGGACTATTTATGAAAAATACGTACACATTATCATAGTTGAAATTACATAATAAGACTAATAAATACTTGGTTTAATATTATAATTTAATAAAACAAAATTTAATTCAACATAAAAAACAAATTAAATAGTACATAATGAAACTAACAATTATATTGCCTCACTTTTTTTTGTTTCTGTAAATAAGCCTTTAGAAAACAAAGCTCGTCCAACGTTTCATGCTTCAAACGGCTTCTTATTTTTGTTGCAAATTGTGCTGCCGAGGAAAATGCCCATTCATACTCTACACTTAAATATGAGTTTGTTCTTTCCAGGCAGTCACCCCACGTCTCCCTCCATTTCAAAAAGAGACATATCTTTTTGAATTATTGATGTCAGTGTCTCAAATCTAATTAGCTGCATTGGTGCATATCCCACTTTAATAACTTTATCTAGTTGTTCTGATACACTTAATGGTTTTAGTGTAGAAATTGATTCAGCTATTAAATCAATATCTGAATCAATTTCAAGTGTTACCTCATTTGAAATAGAGATCCAGTTGCACGAGCTGTTAGTAATGCAGTGGGATTTGAAGCGTCAAGTCTTTCAAGCAAGTACACTATTAATTTACGCCATTTAATTGAAGAAGAAACTGTGACATAATCTATTCCTGAGACGTTGCTTATACCATTGCGTGAGTATTGCAGTAAACCACTTACAGCTGTGCGGCGTTCTTCCATACGAAAAATGAGAGCTGCATATAAATTTTTACTTATGGCACTGTTTGTCTATTAATGCTTTTTGTGTGCAATTTTTCAGTAAATAGAAACGTTCCACCATTAACAAAAGACACTTCGTCTTGCAGTCTCTTAATAAGACAATGTCCTTGCCAAATTCTGAACATTGATATGATTTTCGTACCTTGTTTATCAGTGGACCAATACTTGTTTCGGTTATCTCATTTCGTCCATGACTCTGACCACTGTCAAGATATCCTTCGTTGTCAAAAATATCTTGCTGGTGGCATGAGTCACTCTCTGTGAAAGAACTTTCTTCTTCATTATATTGATGATCTGATTCAATTTCCAACTTATTATAAATCACATCAATTACCGCCAGCTGCACACCATCTGCAAAACATAACTGGTGATCTACAGATAATAGTCTGCCCACTTTTTTCACCACGCTTGCGCCATCCGTCATAATTGCTACATTGTCGGTATCAGGTGCGTATACAGGGAGGGGGTGGGGGTCATGCCCCCCCCCCCCCCCCCCACCAAAGCGCGCCACCTAACCTTCGCGGTGATGTGAGTAGTAATAGTGGATTGGGTATAATAATCATTCGCTCGTAGCTCTTCTTCTTTTAAACGTGTACACATTTTTTGCGTTTTTATCTTAGTGTCGAAAAGTCATCTATCATACCTATCACAGGATAGTAAGTAATTTGGAACGCTTTTATATTTTGCTGCACCCATTGCTCATATATATGAAAAAGAACACAATACGAGTTTAAAAAGTGTTATTGTTTCTAAGAAATTGGTAAGCGACGCTAGATGGCAGCAGGAAATTCTCTGTCAAAACAGGTAGTCGAAAAGCGACGATTGTGAAAAAGAAGATACTGAGATTTAATTTGTATTAGTTTTGAGCGTTTTGAAACAGATTTATCGAGAATATCTTATATTATTTTGAAAGAATTGCAATGGACCAAAGTGTGGAAAGGAAAAATTTAAAATACAGAAATTAATTAAATTAAAATCAAACTAAATGCCAAAAATATCACAACTTTACCATTTTTATTTAAGCTCCTCGAAATATCCATCTAAATTATGTTTTTTTTTGTCAACTCGTCTATACTGGTTGTCTTGTATATCATAAATTATTTTATGATATCGCACTTCCTCATTCAATTTTTCATCAAAATTCATTGTTTTGAAATTGACAAACCTTGACAAAAATTTCACAACAGTTTCGTTCGTTTGATTTTGTTAGCGACGACGGCAAAATTAGAAATTCATCAATCCCGACGGTAACTTCAAGATGATAAGACATAAACCGAACTGCCTTCTGCTCTCAAGTTAAAAATCGCGTTGGAAGGGAGGCTTGCATGCAAGCTGTACTATCTCGTGTAATCCCCGGGTTAGTGTGCTTTGGCGATCGGATGTATTTTGAGCCGATTTCTTGGTTGAAAAAGTGGATTCTTCCTCTCGTAATTGTGCGAAATTGATGCGTCGTGGAAAATGACTTCCTATAAGAAAAAAGTTCGCAACAGAGCACTTATGTCTCTGAAAGAAAGAGCAGAAAAATATATGCGAAATGTAGTAACTGGGGTGTATGTCACCCGAGTGCATGAAAATGGGTTTTCCGGCAACAAAAACGTCCCGAGAAAATCTTCTGATTCAGGAAAAGAATACACCACTTGATAGTACTATCGGCGAGAACTTTTATACAGGCTTTGCATTTACGTTCATTCGAGGAGTTTGCATTATTTTATATAAAATGGAATTTGGAATTTGCCGATTTTTGGACGATTTTTAAAATCTGTTTTAGATTTTCTAGATACATTTAGCCGATTTTAGAAAGAAATTATTGGCAACACTGGAATTGGTGCATTGATTCTGGTGGCTCACTCTTTCGGACAAAGGCACAAGCATTCAGTTTTGTTAGAAAGATCTGAAAATTTTTCTTTAGATTTTTGATGCACTATTGGTGGCGGACAATGATTCCAAAGAGTTATGTTGATTCAGGTGCCTTCGCTGATCTGGGTCGCTAAAGATATTTATGAGCGTTGGCAAGCATACATTTTGTTCTTAGAAATTTACTTAAACAATTTTCTTTCGAATTTTTATACACTATTGGTTGCTGAAAGCGATCAGTTCGATTGATGCCACTAAAAATGATTCTATAATTTTTCTTCACAATTTTTACGGCAAGACTATAAAAATAAAACCATTCGCTATTAATTCAAGTAGTGTTATTTAATTTAACTTCACGTTTACTTTTAATTTAAAGGAGAAGTATAAACTGCTACACTAATTATCGATGGAGGTAGAAATAGTAGCGAAAATGGAAAGCAGAAGACTGATAAGATCATTGACAACTTTTTTCAGAAGAAAGCAAGATGAGTTAAGCTCCCATCAAAAGATGTAGTCATGATATATCATGCATTTCTACTCCTATTCCTTTGAATGTGACTCAAATTGCAAGCTCTCACCCTCAGTCAATTACTTCACCCGTGACAGAATCGGTTGCGTCACATCTATTTCTACAATCTGTGCACGCGAAAGAGAATCTGGATATGAGTCCTTATTGTCTGTCCACTCTGAGATCGACATTGATATGGATAATATTATCGACAGGCTTTCCAAATCAAGCGGAAAATTGGGTTTTGTGATATCTAACTTTTATCAAAAAAATTAAAAGCGATTATTTCCGACTTTTTTCTCCCCTCGATCATTTTCGTTGTGACCCCCCCCCCCCCCCCCGGCTGAACTTCTGGATACGCGCCTGGTCGGTATGTAAATTAAGCTTATGTTTTGCCAGTTTTTCTTCCAATAATTCAGTAAATTTTTCAGCTGGTAATGTGCCATATATCCGTGCCAAACCTAAGCTCCAAAAATCACAAAATTGTCCGTGTACAATTATATTTAAATACAGCGTCGACTTCGTAGCGACGTCCATTCATCAAAGGATAAAGAAAACCTTTCACCTACAACATGTCGATTAATTTTTTTATCATAAATTTCTCTGATTATTGAGTTTCGTAATTTATTGCTATATTCTATAACCATTTTTCGCACTGTTTTAGCTGATTTGAGTAGATTTTTAAATCCCATGGCTTCTAGACCTGCACGTAAATCAGAAGAAGTGCTTATAACGTTAAATAAAATACCATCAAGAGCAGTTAAGCGCGCAAGAGTAGCTTCCAGTGATTTTTCTTCACATTTCAAAACTGAGAAATAATTGGTAAGATTTTTTGCCTTATTCTTTGGTGGAACGTCTAATTCTAATGAATTTTCTTTGGCAGAACAAGATGGGTTTATAACTTTAATTTTATGCACGGAAAATAAGGAGTATGGAGACCTTTTGTAGAGCCACCAGTAATTTTCAATATTTTTTGGCAGTCAGTTAGTTTACGCATAGCTGTTTACCCGTTTTCACACCTTAAAAATTGTTGCAAAATATCAGGAGTGCTTTTAGCTTAATAGTGCTTGTAAGCCATCATGGGGGCTAAATGAAGAAAAAATTAAAGCCGTAATATAAAATACCAGATTTAATTAATAGTGTAATGGTGTGGGGTTTATAACAAAAAAAGAATATTTTGATCCAAAAATTTGAATATAAAATAATTTCAAATAGTTGTGCTAAAATATGATTTAAAAAAGCTAGATAAAAAAATTATTAATCTCTTGTTTTATTATTTTTCTAATTTTTGAAAATTACACTAATAAACTACCTTATTGCTCTATTATGTTCACCAAAACACTTGTTCACTCGTCAATTTTAATTGTAAACTGAAAATTAAATGCAAAAAATTAAAATGCGTCTAGTAGGCTAGAACTCAGAGCTTAAAATTCTTCCGTATCGTATCGAAATGTATGTATTAAAACTTTATTCCACATGCTATATCTCTTGCAAAACCCTCGAGAATACTTCCCAAGCCATGAAACAGAAATCTATATGCATGCGTGCTTAGTCCGTTTTCTAAAATGTTCTATATTGATACTTATAGAAAAGTGCTAAACATTGGCTTTATATATGCTATAGAGCCTAAACTACTATCTATATAGGAAAATAGGCTTTTAGTAATTTAAAGTTTGGTTCGTTACCTTCTCAAAGGCTACACTTCCTATATACCTTACTTAACAAAATAATAAAATAGTTTTGATTACAAAGTAACCTTACCATTTTACGCTCAATACCTCTCAGCTGAGTGATAATTGCATGTGTGTATGTGCAGCCGTAGTCCGAATCTGTAGGCAGCTACATTCGATATCGTCAGCCCACGGCATGCCATGACGGCACAGCGACATTACAATGATTACTCAGCTGAGAAATTTTGTTTGAGAAATCGTAGTCATTTGGTTAAGATAATTTTTTTTAAACAATTTTGTTAGGAAAGCTATAAATTTTTTATTACGGTTCGGAAGATATGAAAGCAAGCTTAAGATTAACAGAACGCCATTTTTCTGTATGAATAGTAGTTTAGGGCGGAGGAGCTATTCAAATCAAACTTTTGTCACTTTTACATAAGAACACTGCAAATATATTAGAATGTAAGGACTACGTTGGCCTCGCATGAGGTAGGGAGGGAGTCTGTTTCATGGCTTGTGAAGTATTCTCGAGAGTTTTGTCTCTTGCCATCGCCATCGCCATAGTTTATGGCTTGAGCTGTCAAATATTATTGTGGTGGGAAATTCATGGCGCAGATGCCATGCCATGGAATTTGTAGACGCCGTGTAAGAGAATGAATATCCAATATCCAAAGAAACACTTACTTAAGTAAGAAACATTATGAAGAGTCAAAACCCTCGAGAATACTTACCAAGCCATGAAACAGAAATCTATATGTGTGCGTGCTTAGTCCGTTTTCTAATATGTTCTATATTGATACTTATGGAAAAGTGCTAAACATTGACTTTATATATGCCATAGAGCCTAAACTACTATCCATACAGGAAAATAGTCATCTAGTAATTTAAAGCTTGGTTCCTTACCTTCCCAAAGGCTACACTTCCTATATACCTAACTTAACAAAATAATAAAATAGTTTTGATTACAGAGTAACCTTGCCATTTTACGCTCAATACCTCTCAGCTAAGTGATAATTGCATGTGTGTATGTACAGCCGTAGTCCGAATCTGTAGGCAGCTACATTCGATAACATCAGCCCACGGCATGCCATGACGGCACAGCGACATTACAATGATTACTCAGCTGAGAAATTTTGTTTGAGAAATCGTAGTCATTTGGTTAAGATAATTTTTATACCCTAGATGAAATCTAAAGGGGTATACTAAGTTTGTCATTCCGTTTGTAACACCTCGAAATAATGATGGTAGAGCAAAATTGGATTGGACACCCATGCATAATATTAAAAGTTATTTTGATTTTTGCATGTCCGTCCGTCCGTCCGTCTGTCCGTCCGTCCGTCCGTGCGCACGATAACTCGAGAACACGTACACATAGAGAGCTGAAATTTTGTACACGGACTTTAAAAAAAAAAGTAAAATTAAGTTCGAAAATGAGATAAATCGGGCAACTCCTTCGTGGGGTTGCCATACAAAAATTTCGTTTTCCGTTATATATTTGAACACTGCCTGAGAATGAGTCGCAGTAGAGAGCTGAAATTTGGTACGTGGTGTTTTCATTGTACTAGCAAATAAAATTTCAAAAATGGACTAAATCGGGCAACCCATTCTTGTTGTTGCCATATAAAAAATTAGGTTTTTTATGTATACTGTGAAAACGATCAGTCCAAGACATTTTTATTGTACTAAAAACTTCTTCAGAATATGAAATCCTATAAAATTGGTTATAAGCATTTATTTCATTCCGACGAACCGTTCTAGAAATATATGCGAAAAACCACTGCAAAAATCAAAATTGCTCAAATGGGTACCCATACGAAATTTCATACGGGCATTCATCTAGGGTATCATAAGAATTGGTCTTAGACCAATTCTAGCTTTTTCACTTGTTTTTAAACAATTCTGTTAGGAAAGCTATAAAATTTTTATTACGGTTCGGAAGATATGAAAGCAAGCTTAAGATTAACAGAACGCCATTTTTCTGTATGAATAGTAGTTTAGGGCGGAGGAGCTATTCAAATCAAACTTTTGTCACTTTTACATAAGAACACTGCAAATATATTAGAATGTAAGGACTACGTTGGCCTCGCATGAGGTAGGGAGGGAGTCTGTTTCATGGCTTGTGAAGTATTCTCGAGGGTTTCGAAGAGTGCAAACGATTTGCTTTGATGGACTTGCATTGGTATTGATCTTTTATTATTTGAAAAAAAAAAAAATAATAATTTTCTGAAAAATAAATTCTTAGAAAATGTTGATGAGAAAAACAAAAATATAAATCAGATAAAAATTAAATCCTGGGATTAGTTATTTCAATCCCAGGATCCCGGGATTTGAAGAAACACCGGGATCCCGGGACTGCAAACCCTAACTCGAACTGAGAAGTGAAAATATATATTTTCTCGACTGTGTTCAATCCTCCATTTTATTCTACATTGGTCTCGTTGTCTATTCCTAAAGCAGCAAAATTCACATGGCGCCCAAACTTTCTTGCTCTCAGTGCAAAACCTCTTCAGCTTGAGAGTTATGTACTGTAGGATAGATTACTATAGCATATTATATAAATTATTCCCACCTACTTAATTACGCAAATTTCAAAATATGTAGATAGTAGAAATTATATTATCTTAAGAAAGTTTATTTCCCTAATTTATTTTCATTGTAACTAAGTTCACTTTCCTGTAGTAATGTCTGTAATGCTGTAAGTTAAAGCGTTCTAATTTTAGAAAATTTGAAGCAAATAAAATTATTGGTTTGGTTCCTAAAAAATTTTGGAAAGCAAGCTCATTTTAAAAGTTTTACAATTTTTTTTAGAAAACTTTTTTTAATGAATGTACTTAGTTGATGCGTATCTCGCGAGCACGTATCGTGACAATCTTACCTTCTAAATCGAGATCTACATCTAGCAGTTGATGGCAACATTTTTTCCATTTCTCGAACTAATAATTTAAATAACTTAGACCTTGTCTTACTTCATCAGTTAGGTATACGCTGTTTGATTTTGAGATTACAGGGGAAGGTCGAAAATTAAAAACATTTGCTGGTTTGGGGGAACAATAATAATAATTTATTTATTTTGGTTACGTACAAAAGATTTACAACCTTTTATCATACTAAAAAGAAGGTATAACTAGGAAAACTAGGGAAAATAAACATAACTTGAAGAGTGATTAATAGAAATAAATTCCATAATTGACTGAAAGCAAGTAACAAAAATAACAAAAGTAAAAGAAATTCAATGTTATAATAATGAAATAAACTTACATCCAGTAAATATTGATTCTGAATTGGCAAGTATTCTTAACTAAAACTAAACTAATACTAAAATTTAGAAATAGAAATAGAAAATAGACAGATTAGTAAGAAGCGATGCTATATATTCTTTCGTTCATTCTATAACACGACGGACTTAATACTCTCTTTTAAAGTGGAATAGTTAAGTTTAAATTTCGCTGTGACGTTGTTAGCCCCAAATTTTCTTTCAGGTAATCAGGCTTGCCTTTGTAAATCAAGCTATGCATAAATAGAACAGGTTAAGGTTTTAAATAAGTATCTATGGAGCAACCCAACAGCCTAAATTTAAAAGGTGAAACATGATCGTATCTTCGTAGATTAAAGATGAATCTAATGCAACTGTTAAAAGCTACTTCAACCCTACGCTTAGAGTTACTGTCCAGGTTCATGTATACCAGGCTACCATAAGTAAAATGAGGTACTATGAGCGCCCTAACCAGTTTCATTTTCATATAAAGTGACATAACACTAGCAAAAAGCTATAACCTTCGAACACCAGCATAGACTTTGCTTAACAATAGGTTGACATTTTCACAGCACTTCATATCTTCCGTTATCACCACCCCAAGATTTGAGAATTTCCTTCGCACAGGTAGTACAGCACCATTAACATATATTTGCGGAATATCTGCTTTACACAAAGGACCGCTGTAAAACGAAATTCACTGGGATTTAAATGATAATCCATTGGTTGCAGATCACTCATGAATTCTATGCAGGTCACTATTTACTCGTTCAATGCAATCCTCCAGTAGTCCTATGGGTCTACTTAAATATAACTGTACGTAATCAGCATACAGATGCACTTTTACATCCTTCACCACTTCTGCAACCTCATTAATAAATAAACTAAAAAACAATGGGTTGGGCCCAAAACTGACCCTTGTGGTACACCATTTGATAGATAGCTTTAACGCATCAGATAATCTACTGCCGCTTTTGACAACTTGGGATTTATCAGTGAGGAAACATCCTACTAGAGTGATTGCGGATTGTTTGAAATTAAAAACAGTGGAGAGTTTACGGAGAAAAATTAAATGGGTAACGCAATCAAAAGCTTTAGAAAAATCCAACAGGAGAAGAACACTAAAGAGATTTTAGTTTAATGCAGCTCTTAAATCAGTAGTTATCTTAAGCATTGCAGTTTCACAACTATGGTAAGGCCTAAAACCTGACTTCCATTTAGTTTAAAGCATATTGTCGTCTATAAAGCACACAAGCTGCTTATATATTAGCTTTTCCAGAATCTTGCCCAGAAAACAGATAAGACTTATTGGACGGTAATCGGAGAGTACTTCAGGCTATCGGTTTTTTACTGCTGGGAGAACCGTAGCTACTTTCCAGCTATAAGGGTAATTCGAATATGTAATGTAGGAATTAATAATATGAAGAATATAGGAATAAATAAGAGGAATTATAAATCTAATAAAACAAGGAGGTAAGTTATCTGAACCACTCGCATCAGATTTATTAGATTAGATAGCATTAAGCATTTCTTCTAGACTTACGTTGCGGAAACTAAACTCACTTAAGTGCTGATCACTGAAAGGAGCAATGATTGAACTAGTTTCGGAGTCAATATACGGTCGAGTAAGTAGACTAACATTACCTTAAAATATGAAATAATGATTAAGATCACCTGGGCTAAACCTACAATCCTTACGATCTTTACCAGTAACACCAAATTGTCCCAAATTCTTCCATAGAAGCTTAGGTTGAAAGGTGGGGTTAAACTTGGAGCCAAAGTATAGACGCTTAGACTGTCTAATAGCTGAGGAAACTTTGTTACGAGCAATTTTGTATAAACATCTCAACCAGTCGGTATTGAGCCGTTTATAGCAACGGTATAAATATTCGCGCTCTGCAATAATATAGTTATTTCTCTAGTGAACCACGGACAGCCCCCACAGAGTTTACGCCTGCTTACTACTGGCACAAATTTATCATGGACATAGCTCGATAAAGATATGAAAATTTTCACTTGTTCGTCCACAGATGGGGAAATATAAATATCATTCCAGAGTAGAACAGGACATTCTTCAAACAAACCATGCGCAGCTATATTGTGATAGTCAAGGTACATAAAACCATTGCAGATACGAGCAGAGTTCAAGGTAATATCTTATCATAAATAAAGAATAAACATCTAGAAGTGATGGATTGGAGGTATGAAGATATATAGGTAATGAGTTTATTACGTTCAAATGAATCGACTTTACACAATTTAAAAATTGGAAAGATACCAGATCTCTGCGGAGAATATTCACATTGAAATCACCACCTACTATTACATTATCATACCGCTGTGTAGCTGACAACAATGCATGCTCAAACTCACTTATGTTGTTTTCACTGAAAATGTTGGGTGGGAAATATGCAGCTGCCAAAACACATTTCCCTGCCCCGGTTTTTAACTCAACGCAAATAAATTCTACACCACCACTGGCAGAAACGTTAATTACTTTTGACTCAAAGCAATCATTGATGTATATCGCAACACCTACGCCAATACGATTTATTCTATCATTACAGAATAAAGTAAAGCCAGGAATCGATACCATAGCGGATGGAATAATTCAATCAAGTTAGTTTCAGTTACAAAAATTGCATGAATATTACTGTTAATCAACGAATTACTAATTTCCGGAATTTTATTTCGGATGCTACTCGCATTGAGAGAAAACATTTTCAAACCTTCAGCCTGCTTACAAAAAACTTTCAGCAAAATTTTTACCTTGTCCAACATCTGTACCAGATCAGCCAAGCTCGCTATCGCCAGAGCCCTTATGAATGCTTAAACATAAATACAACAACAAGGTTATAATATGACTGAAAGAACGATCGCAATCAACAAACTTAACAAAGAAAAATAAGAAGAAAGAAGATGTTGGTGTAGAAAGAAAAAGATCGTAGAAAACTATGATAAAATTAATGTAATGCAAGATAACACTGATACCGATATTTTAAGTAGGGGATTACTATGAGAAAAACAAAAATGATTTTGAAAAAGCAGTCTGGGGTTTTATGTCCGTACCGACGAACACGTTTTGTGAAATAAGTTTAGAAAAATAATTTTCAGAGGTTTGGGAAATGAAGTTTGCAAAAGAATTTTCCAAGACCTTGTGCTATTAAGTGGAGAAGTTAATAACCTAGAAATTTATTGTTATAAGTCCGGAGAATAATAACAGATATTTTTTATATTAAGTTTGGAACGTAATGTCCAAAACTTTCCTAGTTGGTTACTTCCCTTTAACTATCAAAGTACCCAAAATATAAACATTGAAATACATAATCGTTATTGGTAAATTAAAGCACCTGACTTACAACTAAATTCTATCTTGCAGTTAGATGACCCCCCCCCCCATTTTAATGCTAGATCCGCACCTTCTTATAGTATAGTGTATATTAATACTTCACAGGATGTTACCCTTGCAAACATTGTTGAGTACACTTGGCGATTGAATAAGTGATTGACTGAGTATCTTCCTTGATATTTTTCGGGGTCGCTGCTTGGGCTTCCCAAAGCCTCTAATGATCGAAAACGTATTTCCAAAAAATCCAGGAACTGTTTTGTCGATTACAGCTTTTTAGCATGGGACAATGACTACTCACATAATCCATGAGTTGTATTATCCGACTTTCTAGTTAACAGATAAAACAGCAAAGGATCTCAACTGGTGGTATCGATTCCAAAATTTTCTAGCCCCGATAGACATTCTTGGATAGTGTCACGAAGTCATTTGATTGCAGATGAACTTTCGGACATTATATTTTGTTGGGACAACAATTTATTCAGTAGCGAAGTCACTAACAGCCTATGATTATTATAGCAGTTTTTAGCATTGTACAGGCTGCGGCGTAGTTCTTGCCAGACATGCTTAGATGACGAATAAGTTTCTCCGCTTCTGTATTCTGCTGTATTAACTTAGCTTTGTTCTCATTCCCCGTCTTGTTGCACTTCCGTAGTTTCTGTATCGCAGCCAGATTCTGACGACTTTTCTAATCGTTCCATTATTTGTTTAACAACACTAGATATTGTACTTGAACCTTCTCAAATTAAGTTTTACAGAAGTAGGTATTACCCTTGTTCTCAGCTCGCACTTCGTTGAGTTGATTGTTGTTCTTGAAAAACTATATTTATTTTGGGCTCTAGGAATTCTACATACTATCTTTTCTTTGCCGAAATTGTAGAAAATCTGCTGAATGGCGTTTCCTATGCTGCTTTGGGCTGCCCCTAATTTATATATTGTAGTAACTTCTTGTTGAGAATCGGATGAATTCTCCTGAAATTGATTCGAAAACTCTCCAAAAATCACTCTTATGACTTCGAAATAGTCTTTGACGAAATAAGCATGCTGTAGTTAATCTCCATGTTGTTGTCTGACGTTGCTATATATTTCCTCGAAGAAATCCCAGGCGTCTGTCAGCTACCAGACTGAAAGGATAATTTCTGTAACTTTCGATTATTGCCTGGATAAGCAAATCGCCTAGATCACGCCTCCTTCTTTGAAAGATTGGACCTTTTATGGAATAATTGTTGATTAGATTAAAGTATCACGGGCGTATCGCCTGGATCACGTCTCTTCAGTGAGTGAACGTATGACAAACGTATCGCCTGTATCACGTCGGGGTCACCAAAATGTTTGTTAAGGGAAAGATTCCTTTATCGGCCGCTATAGTTTTTCAGGGCACCATACCATGACAATGATGGTTTAAGCCTTAGGTACAATACCTATGGATCTAGGTTAATTCCGTTGATTGAAAATAAAAGGCCGCTGTTCAATTTTTAACTTAGTCACATGCCTGACGAGTACTCTGCTATCCCATTTTTCCTACCTACATACAATAATATAAGACCCATCCAAATTCCAATCATCTACACGATTTATTTCTTACAAGTAGAGAAATAAAACATTCCAAAGTCTACATTAGTAAGTATAATACAAACGAATGATAAGCTTCTCCCACAGAAATAGAAGTCCAGTCCAGTATAGCGAATTTCAAAGCAACCAGTCCAGTCCGTCCGATTAGACCAGCCCAGACCGGAGGAAGTATAAGTAGAACCAGTGCACCAGTGATTAGTCAGTTGCCTCCCAGCAACCAAACGGCCAACTACTCCGCTATCCGACTATCCCTGCTGTTTCTGCCTAAGACGTGCATAAAATTTTCGTATTGCTCTAGGTCAGAATATCCGCGCAAAATAGTCTACCGCCTATCTGTCACCATGCTGTTTCGGCCTAAGACGTGCGTACGATTTTCGTGTTGGTCTAGGTCACAATATCCGCACAATATTTTACCGCCTATCTGTCCCCGTGCTATTTCTGCCTACGACGTACATACGTTTTCTTATTGGCCTGTTCGTGTGCGTGCTGGTTCAGCCTAAGGCGTGCATACGATTTTCGTATTCTTCTAGGTCAGAATATCCGCACACAGAATATCACCGCCAGTCTGTCCCCGTGCTTTGACAGCCTAAGACGTGAATGAAAGACAAAGATCCTTTTGAGGATTATCGACTGGTGCACTCATATTTTTTCTAGGTGGTACTGGGTTGATTTAGCAGGGTGTTCAATTTACATCTACTCGCATCACGGTTTTCCCCCACAAAAAAGTTATTGCAAATTTGTGAACACAAAACATATGTAATGGCGCATCAAAGAGCATGAAACTTTCTGGAAAACTTAATAAAACATCACCGAAAAACAAATTGGTGTGATCGATTTACTTTTTCTCCCCTAAATTACTTAATAATAGTATTTGAAGTTCAGAAAGTTGCTTTAGTTATTTTCAATATACGAACCGTTTTTGCCGGAGAGGGAGGGGTGGTTGGGGAGGGGGGGGGGGGTTACCCCCACCCTCAATCCAAATTTGGCTATCGAATAGCTTTTTTAAATTTTCAATCCGGTATACTTCGTAGTGTATTTTTTCCACCCTCTTTCATTTTACCTAAAAGCCACTTTTTCACTTTGTCGGACCCTGCATCATAACGGATGCCCCTAGAGAAAAAAATTTTACATTCAAATTAAAGGTAACAAAATTCTCTATCTACTAGAATGTTTTTATTTTCAATTCCCGTTCTGTTGAGATACTTTTGTTTTTATCTCAGCTATTTTTAATCGGATCTTCATAATTCTTTTTTTCTATAATAACTATGACTCCGGGGAATCTTGAGGATTTTTGCAATTTTTTCCGGGGCCGGGGAGAGCTCCTACGGGGCCATTTTAACACCCTGCTATATTTCGAAGTAAGCTACAGGCTAAAGGGTGTGTTCACTCTTTTTTGTTAATTCTTGTTGCATTTTTACATCGGTTACACTGATACATTAAAGAGTGAATACCCCTAATGTTTATCTGAACTGTTTAAAACTTCAAGTGCCCTTTCGGGGTTCTGGCACCATATAGTTGTGATGGCTATTTCCCTACACTAAAAATCAAATTGGAAGCAATACATGAAATTACATAATGTTTTTACATTTTTCAATCACATTTTTACGTACCAACATAAATTTTCACCTGCGTAAGCATTTGTTGTTTTTAATGCAGACATTTTCTCACCGCGATCCGGGCTGCTTTGATAACACAAGACTTTGGAGGTAAAAATTGTGTTCTCGTAAGTAGATCTACGGAAAACAAAATTTTGTTTGAATTACTTATGTTTGCTATATAACTATCGTTAGTATTTCTAATTATGAAAAATATATCATATATTAAAATATATCTAACGCTATTGATGTTGATTATAAGTCTAAACAAACTTAACTATTAAAACATACTATTTGTACCTCAGTTGAATAATTTCTGTATCTCGCTATTCAATTTACGGGGATGTTAAATTAAAAGCATACTCTGTAGAAACTCACAAGTTACCAATTTCTCATAAATTCTTAAATTATATATTTTTTTATATATTTAATGTGGATTTCTTTTTACACGTAGATAACCGAAGATGACATCGAAAATGTATCAACCCATGGCTTTCAGTTCCTCATTAGTGATGTAAATCGTGATTTTACGGAAATGATTGAAATGGTAAGTCGGAAATATCTTACTTAGCATTGCTGCACATTAAATCTTCAATGTATGTAGTATGTACGCTACGCATACAAATATGTTTTATATAAAACACATACACACAAATTTCCGCAGTGTAAATCAATATAGAAAACACTTAACTTTTTTATTTTCTCTATATTTTACCCCTTATGAGTTTCAGAAGTTTATTATCAATTCAGTCGCAATCGCAACCTCAGCACCGCACCGAATTATTCAAATTGTAGGCTGGCATTTGTGACTGCTGATTTTCTTGTAAATATACGAAGCAGAAAACTCACTTGAAGGTCGAAGGAGGAAGGGTACATAAATACTCGTAAATTGTTATCATTATTTGAAAGAAGGAAGGGAACAGAAATATGTTTTTCTTATTCGTGTTGTGTATACATTAGGGGCTCAGAAAAGTTGTCGTACTGGTACGTTTTGAGCATCATTATAAGCATAACTGCAATCAGGATTTGAATGAATGTAGGTCTAAATAATTTACAAAGTAGTAGGTATAGGTTGGAACATGTTTGGTTTTCGGTTAATTTATTTGACGGAAACAAAAATTGCTCATATTCTACTCTTCCATTAACTCTGCTATCTATGTTTTCATTCGCACATTAGTAATTTATTATTAATTTTCAATACTACAGGAATACTTCCCTGTGGCCGGATTCTGTAACTCGGAGAGTTTGGGAGATGGGAATATTCGTTTTCCCCGATTAAAACTCCCTAACTCTCCATTCGCGATTCTCTAACATACTTGCAGAGTTAGGGAAAACGTGAGAAGTGTCGCAATATTCAAGGACGGCTAACTCTGTCTGGGAGGGTCGTAGAGCATTGGGGTTTTTTTTTCATCGGGTCTAGAATACAAAAATATAGATGAAAAGTTTGGGGGGGGGGGCTTTTGGGAATTGGGGGTCGTACCACCCCTCATTGGGAGTTATCCAAAATACGTCATGTTTCGTATCAAATTAAAGAGGGAGAAGCAGGTAATCGAGTGGGGTACTTTTTTTTGATTATTTTATCTTCATAACTGACTGTTTACCGCCGAAAGACGGATTTTTTGCACTTGGGTCATATACATCCCAGTTCCTATATTTTGAATATATTTCTTCCGTTCTTCGTTTCTCATTTCTTAGTACCATATTGCAAACAGTTTTCTCCTGAAAAGTGAATTCCACGACTTACCAGTTCTTCATAAAGATGAGTTGAAAATATATCCATTTTTGTACCAAAAAACGCCCAATTTTCATCTTAAGAAGGACCGATTCACTTCTTTTGTAGTTATCTCCAAAACCATATATCGGATTCAAAAACAAGTTACATATCTAATTAGGGAACAACATGTAAATACGATTTAATCCAACATAAAAGCTTTAACGGGCATATTAAAATTTTTTATAGCATCTCTTCTGCACTGGAAGACGACGAAATTGATCATTTTCGGGTGATTCAAAATTCTTGGTGGGTACCTTGAGATAGCAAAATCCTTATTTCTCTGGAAGTATTTCAAGGACTTCCATAATTTATTTTGTAAACATTATCAGGATATGCGCTGAGCCCATAATGTAATTTCAAAATCCTAGTTACCTAGGTACTTATACAAAACGCAACCACACCTAATACAAATTCCCCGAGTTACAGAATTCCGAGTGGAGAGCAATTTTCAAAAGAACTCTCACCTCCACAACTCCACAACTCTCCAAGTTAGTGAATCCGCTAATAAATTGGTTGGCCTGAACCAAGGTATATAGAAGACAAGATATTCCCATTACGAGCCACGTTCCGTCATTAGTGACGAATTATCGTAAAAATGTATAGGAAAACACGATACAGAGATCACAACACTCTCTCTCTCTCCTCTCTCTGTCTTTCCTATAAAAATGTATTATCATTAGTGACAGAATTACGTCACAGGCTATCAGCTGCAATGTGTCAAAATTTTAATGAGATTGCTTGTCTTCTATATACCTTGGGCCTGAACCAAAAGAGTACCACAACAGCAATGTCGAATATTTGATTCAGCTAAATCAAAGATATGCACAGATAAGTTATTTAACTTCCCCGTTCGCCCCCACCGAAAATTTCTTTATAAGTTAGTACGTTACTGTGAATGATTCCCAGCTTGCCGAAGCTATATTATTTTTATACCCTATATGAAATCATAAGGTATGCTAGTTTGTCATGTCATTCCGTTTGTAACGCATAGAAATAATGGTGCTAGAGCAAAATGGACTGAACAGCCACGTATAATATTAAAAGTGTAAAAATCTCAATTTAAGTCATCCAACTCGACGGCCCGCCCGATAGCAATTTACCGCCTATACTTCCAAACTAAGAATGACCTGCTTCTACCACTCGATACCTTACTTATCCTTAGCTATGCATTTCGAATTCTGTCGCCACTGTTAATTATGTTTACCCTATTGTACTCTATTCTAGCTACACTACAGATAAACCTGGGGCCGGCGTATACAATCTGTCATATAATCTGTGACCTATTCTACGTCTACCCTTAACGCATTTCTCAATAATTTCTAATTGTTCTAAACTATCGGTTTATTGCTCGAGCCATCGAGAAGGTTTCTTGGACCTTGAATTTAATTAACTGTTTACAACGATCTCGCCAGATGGGATTTGTTTGGCGACGATCGTTACAAAAGTTATTTTAATTTTTGCATGTCCGTCTGTCTACCTGTGCGTGAGTTACATATCCAACACCGGAAACAATTCAGTCACTGTCCTTCAACAATATTTCCCACGAAACCATTTAAATTCATTCAGATAGCTTCATATCCATTTTTCTTGGAATATGGAACTTTTGTTTTTCAAGTCAACTCGAAACTTTTGTTTGTTTGAAAATATGATTAACTAGTTGAATTTTTCTAAAAGATAGACAGTCGAACAGTTTTATCATGAAAGTTAATTCTCGGTAAAATCTTGTAAGGCGAAATACATAATAAAGTCTTTATTAAAAATTGAATCCTTTATTTTTTTTTATTTTATTAAATTGTAATTACCTACCTCAACTGGTGTGATAATTTGAGAACGCGTACACCTTGAGAGTTGAAATTTTGTATACGGGCTTTAAAAAATGTTCGAAATGAGACGAAAAGGGAAACTCATTTGTGGAGTTGCCATACGAAAATTTCGTTTTTCACTATATATTTGGACATGGCCTGAGAACACGTTAACGAAGAGAGCTTTAATTTCGCACACCGCGTTTTTATAAAAATAGTAAATATAATTTCAAAAGTAGGCTAAGTCGGACAATTGCCATGTACAAATTTAGGTTTTTATGTATGCTGTGAAAATGATCAGTCCTAGACCTTTTCATTGTACTGAATTTTCTTCAGAATATGAAAACCTATAAAATTGGTTATAATCATTTTTGAACTTCAACAATCAAACTTGCACAGTGAGGTTACCACGAAATTACCTACAGGCATTCATATTTATATTAGACCAATTCTAGCTCTTTTACTTGAATACATTACCTTCAAGTATTTTCAGCTTTAATAAAGTCTACCGAGAGGATTGGTTTTTGACTTAGTTTTTCTATAGTCATTATCTTTTTCAATTACAGGGTTGAATGAAAGTGTTCCTTAATTTTAATTTGGGTGTTACTCTTACAATCGAAAAATCTTTAAAAAAAATTGTTATATACGGAATACTTATCAGTACGGCTTGGTTCCTGCCTGCCGTATACGCCAAACTGCACAGCCAAGCTGACCTCATATATGCACTTAAAATAATTTTGAAATGTGAATGCCTAGCAAGATTAGCCCTATGCGGAACTATCATTTCATAGAGAGTTTAGTCAATATGAAATTGACGGAGTTTGTTGCTAAATGCGCGATTTTCTATTGCGTTTTGATTATTCATATCTTAAATTTTAAGGTTTTTCTATTTCCTGTCTGTCGTCGTGCTCAGTGTCCCGTATAACCAGTTGAATTTCCCACGCAGTTTAGTAGCCCTCTTCTTTCTCTGTGTTGTGTTAGCATTTGAATTCTACTCCGTATGTTTTTTGTTTGATAATCATCGGAAATAATTTGATCAATTAAATTTATTAGCTTTATATTACCCTCTATAGTATCTACGTTATTTTCTTAATTTCTTGTATGTTTACAATTTGTATTATTTTAACTTCGTTTAGTTTTATTTCGATGTATCCCGAATTACAATCAATTTTCTCGCCTGTTAGATGAGCTTAGATGGTTGTCCACATTGCTATTTCTTTTATTCATTTATCTAGACTTGGCTTTGTAAAGATTTTAGTAAATAATATGTTTATCGCAAAGTTTCTCTTCAATTTTTATAGGCTTTTCCTTTCTCACAGAATGGTAAATATTATTATACCATTCTATGGCCTTCCGCATTTTTTCTTTGATGTTGAGCTGTTTACCTTCGCTCTTTAATGTTTTTATTTTTTCATTTAGGGTGTTGCGTAAACGCTTTTGTTTCTCAGATACTCTTTGATGCTTATGCTTCTGAAGCGAATTTGGAGAATTTCTCCAAGAATATTAGAAAATTGTAAAATTGGCTTTTGAATCTGTATAGGCATTATATATATTACAATTGTTGTTGTATTTCTGGATTAGTTCTTTAAGCTTAGGGAAGTATGTCCGCCTTCTGTGTCCCTCATGCATTCCTGTATGACATGTCTCTTATTTATGGTATCTATAAATTTATTTATTTGTATGTATTTATAAATTTGATTTAGAATCATTAAAAATAAAAGTTCTTAAAATTCTTCTTTCTCAATCATTGACCGATTCTAACAAGTGTAGGTTCGATTCCCGTCCGCGGGAAAAATAAATATAAATTCGTAAAATGCTGTCCAGGTCTTCTTTAAAAATTCATATATATTTTTTCTGTTTATGCTAGGACAGTGAAATGAAAATATAATCTTGAAAATATACGTGAAAAAGGACACCAATGTTACGGATTTTATCCTGGAAGACTTACTTTTGATTCTGTTCATTTTTTATCCACTACAACATATTAAAATTTCAACTTGAGATCTCAACGGTATGAAGGAGTAAAAAATCAAGAAAGTGTCACAAATACATTTATGACTACCTATAAAAAAATATCTTTCTATACAGGGTCCCGTATGTGGTCTTGCATCTGAAGGCTTTGGATAGGCCATGCTTAGACAGGAAGAAAATTGTACGGGAGGTGGGGGGAAAATGCTTACGATTTTCGAGATAACGGAATTTAAAAATATTGGGGTATGTTTTTATATATCACTCTGTAACTTCTTAACTTTGCAGGCTATGATGATGACTTAAAATTTCGTAGATTGATAATCGTTGGGCCTCTCCAATGGTATGAAAACTTTACCCCTCACTACTCCGTTTTGCAGTTATGGTTTAACAAATTTAAAATTTCGGACTTTTACCTTGGTTTTTTTTAACTACTTTATTTATCAATAAACTCGTCTTCTTTCAAATGAGCCATTTTTCATTGTCCTAGCATAAACAGAAAAATATATATGAATTTTTAAAGAAGTCCAGGACAGTATTTTTGCGAAATTTTGAAAATGCTATAACTCGCGAAATACGAATTGTAGAAGAAAAATTTTTAATTCCTATTTTTATTTTTACAAACCCTCCAAGTATGTAACATTGCAACAAAATTGGTGATGGTAATGTCACACCTGTTGTCTATTTGATATGATGATATGAATGTGGGTCCACAATCGTTGTGGTTGATCGTCTACATGAGTTCCAAGGATTTGTCGGCATTGTCGTTATTCTCTTCTGTCCTAAGCGTACTTACTTCGTTCATATCTGTTTTAATCCTACCTTGTTATTTTTCCCCTTAATATATTCCATATATTATACTTTCCGAGTTTTAGTAGCCACCTACACGTAGAGTTAAGGATTAATGTCTTTGCCTTTGGTTTTAGGTTTAGAGCCACTTCACAGCCTACATCGAATTTTACTAAAAAAATATAGGCGAAAGTAATTAGTTGGTCAAAGTGTTGCACACAGTTATTTTTCTGTTGTCGAGTAATTCCTTTCATTTCAAGTTCATTTTATCTTTGGCTTGCATCATAAACCGGATTTTCTTGCTGGAGAACGGCATCGATTGCGAATGTGCTGGCAGCTCTTATAAGCTTAAATGGGTATGACGATTTACTCAAAAGATATTATTGAAGGAAAATTGATGCAAGACAATTCATCCAATAGCAGGACCGAATCCTATTAGATAGCTCAACTGTGGACAGTTAGGTTATCCACTTTATACCTATAATAATTTTATCAAGGCAGATGAGTATTTTATACATATGTACTTATTGCCGGAATGCAAATTCGGTAGAATCAACAGACTGTATGTGTGTAATGCCATATAAAAATTTATAAAAAAAAAACCTTCGTTATGGTGTTTACAGAATATTGGATGAATTGTGCTATGTATACATTATCATTACATTAATTTGTTGAGGACAAGTTGTTTAATGGATGAATTATTGTTGGGTGTATTTCATGGAGAAATTTCCTTTGGATAAATACATAGTTAAAAATATTGCCTTAAACAATAATTACACTGTGTTACAAAAAAAGATAAACTCAATATACTTTTGACGAGACATAGTGTAGGTTGTAGGTCTAGTGGAACTAAAAGTAGTGGCATACTAGAAATTTTTCATACAACCTCAAAATCTCATTTTAGTAAAAAAAAACCGTTATTCGGTAGGTCCATGTATTTAATAATTTATTTTTTTATATTTATATTTTTTATTCGATGTGGAATTTTTACGGTACATTAAAGAAGAGAGATAGGCCTTTCTAACCATACGTTCCTTATTTCGTTGCGATGAAAATTCACGAAGTTACAGTCGAAAACATTTAGAAATTTACCATTTTTTACACATTTTTGCAACTTTAACAGCAATTTGATGGCTTATTTTGTTCTACAATATTTTTTTTGTTTATATCACTAATAGCGAATTCGAATCCGAGTTATCGTATTTTTTCTTATTAAGCAGCTATATTTCCGTATAATATTGAACGACAGAGAAAGTTGAAGAAGCACTGGGCCTTAACCGTGAAAACTATGAAAACGAAAAAAAAATGCAACAAATAACAAAAAATAAAACAACAACAACAACTACAACAACAACCAATTCACAAGCTGTTGTCAGCAACACCACCTTAGAATTAAATTTCACGAGACGCATGTCCAAACATATGATACAGCAGTTTTAATGACAATTTTGTTTGGAATGTATGAACGAACTGACTGTGTGGCCATCACGTACATCATTTCAAATTGGAAAGTAAAATGTTTCGAACATTCCATTGGTGCGGCTTGAAGATGTCATCCTACCGCCACTGTATTTGAAGATCGGCTACATGAAGCAGTTTGTGAAAATTTGAACATCGACAGCGAAGCATTTCGTCAACTCAAAACAAAGTTTCCTGGATTCAGTGAAGCTAAAATCAAAGAAGGCACCCTATATCTTCATTTGTTCGCAATATTTCAATTGATTTCGGCTAATTTTCAGGAATATTCGTTGGGTCACAATTTCAAAAAATTATGCGGGATAACGATTTTGCAATCAAGCTGAGTACTGTGGAAAGACGAGTCTGGAATAGTTTTGTTTCATTGTGCAATAATTTCCATGCCAAGAATGTTCTGACTACGTAAACGTGGTACAGGAAGTTTTTAGTGCCTACGGTGAAATGGGCTACAACATGTCCATTGACCATCAACATACAGTTTTTGCACTCAAACTCACTAAATTTCTTTTAGGAATCCCACTCACAATGGTAACAAGGATACTTGGTATTACCCCACATTACATTCCATACAAAATTGTCATCAATTGGGCATGCGTCATGAAAGTTAATTCTAAGGGAAGCAGGGCGGCCGCATAGGGACTTGATTAAGAAACATGTAGAAATGCTTGTGAGAGTGTGAATTCACAAGCCATATAAATTATACTACTTAAAATTTCATTGGGTATTTCCTTATTTTTAAATTTGTGGTGGAGAAGCCTTTACATGGTGTTCCTGACAACGGCTGTTGAATTTGTTGTTGTTGTTGTTTTAGTTACTGTTTTTTGTTGCAGTTTTTCAAGTTTTCACATCTTTCACGGTTAAAGCCCAGTGCTTCTTCTCTTCAGTTCTGTATTATGTGGAGATATAGCTGATTAATGCAAAAATTCGATAACTCAGTCAACTTTCAACCGATTTTGGTTAACAAATGCTTATTAGACGCGGAATCGAATTCGGCGGAGTTAAAAATTATAAGAAATTTCTAGTATCCCACTACTGATAGTTACACTAGACCTACAACCTACACTATGTCTCGTAAAAGGTATATTTTCGCTGTAACACAGTGATTGGGGGGGGGGGGGGGGTTACATAATAAGTCCACAAATTTGTATTAAGCTTTTACATTTCTTTTTCAAAGCATACGAAGTATTAGCTTAGCACTACATACTTCAAATGATTTTTGTTATTAACACTTCAACCTTAAGCCTGTCGTCCTCAATTTTAAGACAAAAATTATGATTTAAAATCATAATCAATCTATATTTAGTTTTTCTCCTTGGAATACAAACCAGTTTGTATTAAAATTGAAGTTTAACTAGTATTATATTTGAATGTTTCTTATATTAAAATTTAGTCAAGAATAAATTAAATTTTAGGCTGAAATGTATTGGAGTTTATAAAAATTTCTACCTCGCCTTAAATAATGTTATACACGCTACTTTTATCGCTATCAATATCCTAATTGGTCCAATTATGATAATTATGCTTAAATTTTTGATTTGGGCACACACCTATCTGTGTTTATCTTGAACCAAATTTTTAAAATAGGTTGCCAATAATACCTTATTATAAATAATCGGTATATAATGAAAGTGATAAAACTATCAAGTACTTATTATGTATTTACAAAATGTGTATAAAATAAAAGTATCTAAAATAGTATAAAAGGAACATTTAAGGAATCTCAAAATTTAATTCACTCAGAAACTTATTTTTAAATAACTTTTATCAACTTACTAACCCCTGACTAAATAACTTTGTGCCCGAGCGCCTGAGAGTGCCGTTCGTGATGAAAGAGTTTTAGGGTAGTAAACATGGATAGATTTATATGGGGTTCCTTGATTTAGAATGATTTAATTGATAGCTTCCGGTGGGATAAAATTTTCGTATATTGTGGGCGGTTTTGGGGTGGGGTGGTAACTACAAACCTTGAGGTTGTTCACTTTGGGCCGTGTGTGATATGAGTGGAGATATTAGAGTCGAGATTCGAGAGTTGTAATTACAGAGTCGATATTCGAGAGTCTATATTCGAGAGTCGCGATTCGAAAGTCGATATTTGGGAGTCAAGATTCGAGAGTCGCGATTTGATAGTCGATATTCGAGAGTCGAGATTTGAGATTCGAGGGTAGGGTTTCGAGAGTCGAGAGAGTGTATAGAATTTATGACTAAAAAGTAGAAAATAAAATATAATTAAAAAACTTTTAAAATAAATAGCTGAGAAAGAAAAAACTAATTTTTACTTTTTAGTGCAATTTATTTACGCAAGTTATTTATTTTAAAAGTTTTTTTAATATATTTTATTAAATTTTTAATTAAGAACTCCAATAAATTTAATTATCAATGTAATATACATCGCTTATTTTTCCAAAACAAAATTGATCGTTTACCTTTTTTCAAATATATTAAGAAGTCAGGTTTAGAATAGAAACCATAATTTAACTCGACTCAAGCAGGAGAATAAATATCGAATTCAGAATTAGGAAGGTTGTTAAGGAAATTGTCACCATTTTTCAAAAGTTGAATCTGTCTTTTAATATAATAATTATAATATTATAGTTTGACATATATTTATTAAACATTTATAAAAGAATTAAGTTTAGTTTAGTTTGGATTTATAACGCATAGCCCAAAATTGAAGTAGTGGGCCATGTCATTGCTCGGATAATGCGTTATCATGTAGTGTTTTGGTAATATTTTTTTTTGTTAAAAACTTTTACAAGTGAGATCAAAATGAATGTATTTAATTTTACACAGTATTTACATAGCTAGGAAATTTAGTTGATGGACTTATTTCTAATATTTTTATTAAGCTGGTTATTCCAAACCATTACTCCGAAAAGAGCTCCGGAAGCTGAAATACAATGGGAAATTTTAAAATGAGAAACCGTCAATCCAATCGATGTGCCATTTTTATCTAAGCTAATAGTAGCCGGTAGGTTTTTTCGTTGCAACTAACCATAATTAGAAGATTTTATTACATCATTAATTTAGTTTAAATTTTGAATTTTGATTCCATCAACTTCTTTTCAAAAGAATTTTATAATAAATGGCACGACACCTTCTAGATAATCGTGGATTATGTTAACATTATATTCATCTATGTATAGTACTAAAATACTTAAGTTCATTCAAAATGCATTATATCTTAATTTCTTTAGACTCATTATAATCGGGATATTTAGTCTTATCCCCAAAGAGTAAATTTTCATACTCGTTTTTGGTGCGAAGCCATTGACTATCTTTGTGTTTGATCTCTGTGCATTTTCCAAAATCTACACCTAATCTACACGAAATGATTCAGCAAATTAAATGGCAGTATTTCCACCTAAATTATCATGGTATAGTCCTACTAATGTGCCGTTTACATAGTCGTTTTCTTTACGGATTTTTATATCTTCAACTACTGGTAACAAAATTTTCATAAAATTATTTTTGTTAGTTATATCTTGTGCATAAAATAGTGATACCAAATGAATATTTTCTTAATGTGAGGAAGATTTCTAATAAATTCAAATTCAAATTGCATTTATTAATAAACTCTACACTTGTAAGATAAATCTTATATTAAGGTGTAGGTGAGGTAACAAAGTATAGAAAAAAAGAGGAAAATTAGAGAAAAATAAATAAAAAATGAAATAATAATAACAAAATTTATAATTAAGAAAATTGATTAATGAAATAAAGCAAATAATTAAAAAAAATAGAGAAAAATAGGGTTTCAAAATTAATCAGATATACATTAATTAATATGAAAAATTCACTAACAAACTCATACGAAAGTTGCGATTGCTGCTAATCCTTCTGAGCGCAGATGGAAGAGAGTTCCAGAGTCTAATGGACTGGACGACAAATTGGCGCTCACTCGGGAGAAAAATAAATCGTGGAATGATTAATGAACATGTTCTGTTAGATTGGGAGATTACTAGTTTACGGTACAAGTAGTATGGTTTCTTACTTATCATAAGTTCAAAAAATTATTATACGAAATTTAATATAATTGTCAAAAGCACATCCCAAAATCGATTTTGAGTACACAGTAATATGATCATATCTTCGCAAGGAAAACATATAACGTACTGCAGAATTGAAAGCAACATTGAGTTTACGTGATGAAACAGAGTATAATATACAAAATACTTCCAGAGGTGTGAAGGGTGCGGATAAAGACAGTTTACGTAGAGTACCATCATAGATGGCACAAGAACTAGATGTCGCATGCAGTACCAAAAAAGTATACAAAATTTATATGGGTGGGTGGTCCATTCCGGAATGGACCACAACATTTGAAATGATGTATACGTCGAGTGATTCATATTTTTTCGTATCTGAAGTATTGAGAAAGTCGATCAAATGTACACAAAACTGCTATTATAAAAACATTTGCTTTCATCATGCTCTAAAATATGTTATGGTCCATTCCAGAATGCACTACCCATTTTACAATCTATATACTCTGCTCAGTATGCCATGCGATACCTAGTTCTTGTGCTATCTATGGTACCATACACTTTGCCAACAAGATTATTAACATGAGTAGACCAATTTAAAGTCGTATTAAATATCAAGCCCAGGTTTTTTATAAAATTTTTAGAAGGTTTGACGATATGATCAAGCATCACGTTTGGAAACGAATACGTATCTAATTCAGTTCTATAGATAATAAGAGCATTAGCCTTGGATGCGTTTGAGAGGAAGCCATTAACTTGAGCCCATTTAGATACGAGACCAAGATCTTCATTCATACGGCGGACAGAATCTTCAATAAGTTCGAGGGGTCTAGAAATATAAAGTCGGACGTCGTTTGCATATAGATGATAGTTCGCAGAACTAATGGAAGATCATTTATGAATGCGGCAAAAAGTAACGGGCCAAGAATGGATCCTTGTGGAAGTCCACTGTGCACAGGAAGGAAATCGGATGCAGTTTGATTACAAACAACCCTCTGAAAGTGATCACTCTGCATGCAGAACTAGAAAATCAAAAATAAAACGAAGTTTTTGGATTAATGAGGTGTGGTTGACTCGATCGAAAGCCTTTGAAATATCCAAAAGGGTTAATGCAGCTAAATTATCATTATTCAGACAGATTATAATGTCGTTTGTTATTTTCAATAGTGCAGTAATGCAGCTACGCTTAGATCTGAAACCTGACTGTAAATTTGATAACAGATTATTATTCTCTAAGTAATTAGTAATTTGCTTATGCAACATTTTTTTAAAAGCTTTAGTACAAAATGTGGGCGATATTCTGCTACACCGAGAGCTTTTTTATGAACGGGTATAACTTTCGAAAACTTCCATGATACAGGAAAAGTTGATCTCATAATGAAAGTATTAAAGACATGTGTAACACAGGGAAGTAATATCGGCAGTAACAGTTTTATTATTCTGGGATGCAAACCATCAAGACCAATAGCATTAGATCCGATGGACATTACTGCAGAAAACACTTCCATTTCAGTAGCCGAAGTAAAGGAGAACCACCCATCAAGAATGGTATGGTGACTTAGAAAATTAAAACTCGATCCATCATTGGGAATCCCACTGTGGGACGTAAAAGCACGATTTAAGTCATTCGCATCAGCTTCTGTAATGTTATTTTTGAACTTACCAACCCCAATTTCCCCAAGGTTCCGCCAAAATTGTTTTTCAGGCAAAGAAGTGTTAAATTTAGAATTATGATGTTGAAGTTTTGACCGAGTTATATCTATATTTACCGTGTTGCGTAGGATCCGAAAATTCTCCCAACATTGAGGAGTACGGAAACACTTCCATCTTCGATACGCGATTTCACGCCGTAAAAAGAGTTCTCTAATTCTATAAGTAAACCAAGGACATTGGGGGCTAAGAATACGTCATCTTTTTATTGATACATATTTACCATGAAGATACGATATTAAGCTCGTTAGATGCAGGAGTTGATCATCATTAGATGCCAATGAGAAAACCAAATTCCAATACATGCCCTCCGCTTCATCGAGCATACTCTGAGAATTGACGTTATTGTAGTCACGATACATGAACATTTATTCAGCATCAGACTAAGGGCGTAAATCATAAATCCCTAAAATTAGATCATGCTTGGAAAAACAAGGCGCTGAAATCTGATTAAAGAAGAGTACCTGATCAGGATTGGCTACAAGTAGCAGGTCCAATAGAGTAGCGGAAGTTGACGTAAAATGTGTTGGGATGGAGTTGAATACAGATGCACTATATGTCTTCAACATATCGTTAAAACTACGGGTATTAGAGTTATGTTGCAAGAGATCAATATTAAAGTCACCTGTAATGAATATGTGGGCATAATTGTGGCTCAAATCGGACAATATGGTTTCTAAAGATAGTCTTTTTATAAACATTACCCATAAGACTCTTCTCGGAATTAACGACAACGTCAATGAAAATGTATTCTACTAAAGTAGGTATCTAAAGATTATGCAACAACACGCGCCTGTAATGAAGCCATAGCAAAGATTACGACACCTTAGCGCACTACGATTAGTACGAAAAACACTATATTTATGAAGGCTTACAAACTCAGAGCCAATGTTAGGTTTTAACCATGTTTCAGAAATGCATATTACATCGAGAAGCAAACCGTCAAAGATATCACGAAGTTCATCGATTTTGGGATAGATGCTCTGAGCATTTATGTGGCAAAACCAGGAATCAGTATCAAGATTTGCAAGTTTCATCCATTTTTCAATGCGAATATCTGGCAAACTATTTGTAGCAGAATAATGATTTATATCTTAAATTAAAGGTATCGAAGAAGTCTAGTAAATAACGTCGGCAAAATTAAAAAAGTGTATTGGAATTGAGATAGCTCGGAAACTTTTAAAAAATGGTAAAAATTGAAGTTTTTTAAATCAAATTCCTGTTAGCAGGAATTCTCATTTCTTTAGATTGTGACTATTTTAGAAAGATGAAGCCTAGATCTACAAAATAACGTCGAGTTTCTTCATTTTTAGTGGCGCTTTTTTTAATTATTTGACTCTAATAGTACTTGTGTTTCCTCCCGATATTTCATCAACAAGAAATTGCAATATTTCATTGAAAGTTGTTGAAATACATAGCAAAATAGGATATTTAACAATTATGTGCAAAAAGAATTTAGGAGAGTTAATTCTCGTTAAAAAATTTCGATTTATTTGAACTGCAAATATTCATTTTTCGTCTGAAATTGTCGCATCTTGGGTTTCTGTCTTTTACGCTAGATGTCCCTAATGTGGTCTAGGCTAACTGAATGAATAAACGAGCCTTTTCGTTTATTTATTGTTATTAAATTTATTGACTTAATAAATTCAATACAAATTTCCGTGACTACTTTCTTAACATTCTATTTCCAAATTAATATGTATTTTTTCTCTTGTTTTTTCTTGACATCCCTTCGCCCTGGTTCCTAAGTTTTTCTGTCTTGACCGAATTGAATTATATCAATGCCGTCACTGTACCGACCTTTACCTTAAGGTTATGTATTATATTATTTCTAGGTTACATGTTGATAGGCATGGGAGACTGTAATTCATATTAATTTCTATTTAGGTTTATCAGATAATTTAGGTTAAATGTTTTTAAGTCTTAAACACTAACTTTATATGAATTTTCTCACTTTCCGGACACAAACCAACGTATAGTAATTTGATTGCTTACAGGCTCGCTGGTATCTAAATTAAAGCTTTTGCTGAGTACTTCCTCCTCTTAAATGATAAAATGTTTATGAAATATTAGGTGCTCTGACTGTGGTCAGAGCACACACGCGATAAATGAATAAATGTGATTAAAATTATGCCACTGGTTTAAAGTTATTGACGTTGTACTTACCAACTCAATGCTTGAAAGCTGATTAAGTTAGCTTTCTATTGTTTGGGATATTTCTATTCCAGTCGATTCCCGGAATAAAGTGTGGTTAGTAATTCTTACTGCAGTCGATACCCACAATAAGAAGCTTTATTACCATCGGTACCCGTAATAAATTGTTTTGTGTTAGTAAATTTCTTATTAAAATCGATACCTGCAATAAAGTGATTTGTGTTAGTAACTTTCTTATTACATTCGATAAGCGCAATAAGAATCTTTATTGCAGTCGATACCCACAATAAAGTTGTTTTGTTAGTAATAAATTCTTATTGCAGTCGATACCCACAATAAGAACCCTTATTTCAGTCGCTATCCAAAATAAATTCTTTAATCCCGACGATACCCAGAATAAAGATATTCAACTTAATTGTCAATCAAATAAAGTGTCTAAATTGTTAATAAAAATTAGAAAACTTGGAAATTACACTAGGAAATAGATTACCACGTTAATCGCTGCACTGTCAAACCAATAAAGGGGTAGAGTCAAGTCAGATTGCGGTTTATATAGGCATGGTTTTGCGCTCGGCACCAAAAAACGGTATCCAAGGGCGCATGGTAACAATAATTGGCATAGCAACAATAGCTTTGACTGTACTTCTTTATCTGTTATTTGAGTGTGATCGTTTCGTATAAAATTGTTTGTCAATAATTTTTGCCTATTGGAAAATTTCTTTCTTACCTTCTCAATTTTTCGTAAATTTATAATATATGTTAATTTTCAAATATTTTAAGCACGTTAATAATTTTTCAGCTTAAAAGTAATTATTATGTGCGAATGTAGTGTAACTGCCCATGTGCTGGATGGCTCGTTTAACTACGGAGTTGTGCAATTTAGACCTCTGGCATTGATTTTATACATATAGATATGCCACCGCCGCGAACAAGATGTTGTTACTTCTTCTCACTGAGTCGCCACTGTATTACTTTATCATCTGCTCACAAAACGGTCCGCCATCTGTTAGGAAAACTTGGCGAATATGAGGATAATAAGATGTCTTCGATAATAAATAGCGCCATATCACAGCAAAGAATCTAATCTAATTCTGTTTTTCCGTCTTTCTTTATCTAATGATGTGTAGAAATGTGGAAAAAATCTGTAATAAAGAAATTTAAAGGCATATCTTGATTGGTATCAAGATGATTTGAAGGATTTGGCACATGTGTATGATAAGTGATTTAAGTGAAAAGAATTTCATACTTCGCTTTCGCAGCAAAAAGTTACAGAACAGACAAAGCTCTTATCTGGGCGCTGCGGGCTTCCAAGAAATTTTTCGGTCGAATTTTCGATACAATATCTCCGATCTGCCTTTTCACATCTGGGGCGGATTCACTAACTCGGAGAGTTTGGGAGTTTTGGGGATGGGAATTTTCGTTTTCCCCGGTTAAAACTTCCTAGCTCTCCATTCGAGATTCTCTAACATACTTGAGGAGTTAAAGAAAACGTGAGAAGTATCGAAATATTGAAAGACGGATAACTCTATGTGGGAGGGTCGTAGAGCATTGCGGTTTTTTCTTACGGATTTAGGTTCTAGAGTACCAAAATATAGGTGAACAATTTCTGAGGGAGGGGCTTTTGGGGATGGGGGGTTGTCCAAAATACGTCATGTTTGGTATCAAATTAAAGAGGGAGAAACGGGTATCCGAGTGGCGTTGTTTTTTTTTTATCATTTTAACTTCATAACTGACATATACACCCCAGTTCCTATATTTTGCATATATTTCTTCCGTTCTTTGTTTCACAGCCATTAGTACTCTGTTGTAAACAGTTTTCTCATAGAAAGTGAATTATAGCGACTTACCGGTTCTTCATAATGATGTGTTGAGTTTTTGTACCAGAAAACGGCCATTTTTTCATCTTAAGAAAGACTGATTCACTTCTTTTACAGTTATCTCCAAAACTATTTACCGGAGTCAAAAACTAATTACATATCTAATTAGGGGACAAAATGTAGATGCGATTTCATTCTACATACAACATTTAACGTGCATATTTAAAATTTTTATAGCATCTCCTCTGTACTGGAAGACGACCAAATTGACCATATTCGCGTGAATTACAATTTTTATCGGGTACCTTGAGACACAAAAATCCTAATTTCTCTGTAAGTATTTCAAGGATTTCCATAATTCCATAATCCTAGGTACATTGAACCTTCACAAAGGACAATAAAAGCAGCCAATACTGTCAGTTGAGAAATATTCTTCTTACTTCTCCACAACTTACACAGCCGAGAGTTTTGCCGAGTTGAATAGAGAGTTTCATAAATCTCAATACAAATTCCACGTGTTACAGAATTCCGAGTGGAGAGTTAAGTGGCAAAAGAACTCTTTTCTCCACAACTCCACAACTCTGCGAGTTAGTGAATCCGGCCCTGGTTGTTTTGTTGACTGGTTGGTACATTGATTTTTCGTGAATAGTTTGAAATATTTTCCGCCAAGCAATTTGTCTCACTTGATGAAATTTCTTAGAATTTTTAGTTCGGATCGCGGTATACAGAAAGCAATATCTATGTGCGTAACAAACATTATTTTCTCTTTATACCCTAGTGAAATTTAAAGGGTATACTAAGATTGTCATTCCATTTGTAACACATAGAAATAATGATGCTAGAGCAAAATGGATTGGACCAAAACCCTCGAGAATACTTCACAAGCCATGAAACAGACTCCCTCCCTACCACATGCGAGGCCTAACGGAGTCCTTACATTCTAAAATATTTGCAGTGTTCTTATGTAAAACTGACAATAGTTTGATTTGAATAGCTCCTTCGCCCTAAACTGCTATTCATACAGAAAAATGGTGTTCTGATAATCTTAAGCTTGCTTTCTTATCTTCCGAACCGTAATAACATTTTCATACCTTTCCTAACAAAATTATTTAAAAAAATTTATCTTAACCAAATGACTACGATTCCGCAAACAAAAATTCTCAGCTGAGTAATCACTGTAATGTCGCTGTGCCCTCATTGGATGTCGTTGGCTGATGATATCGTATGTAGCTGCCTACAGATTCGGACTCCGGATGCATATACACACATGCATGTTGTAAAATGGTAAGGTTACTTTGTAATCAAAACTATTTTATTATTTTGCTAAGTAAGGTATATAGGAAGTGTAGCCCTTGGGAAGGTAAGGAACCAAGCTTCAAACCAGTAGAATACTATTTTCCTGTATGGGTAGCAGTTTAGACTCTATAGCATATATCAAGTCAATGTTTGGCACTTTTCCATAAGTATCAATATAGAACATTTTAGGAAACGGACTCACAACGCATACATATATATTTCTGTTTCATGGCTTGGGAAGTATTCTCGTGGGTTTTGATTGGACCCATGCATAAAATTAAAAGTTATTTTGATTTTTGTATATCCGTCTGTCTGTCCGTCCGTCGTTCCCCTTACGATAATTCGAGAACGCGTGTACTAAGAAAGCTGAAATTTTGCACATGGGCTTTCTAAAAAAAGCAGAATTAGGTTTGAGAAAATGGGACAAGTCGGGTATCTCCTTCGTAGGGTTGCTATATAAAAATTTCATTTTTCACTACATATTTGGGCATTGACTGACAACGCGTCAACGTAGAGCGTTGAAATTTTGTACATAGTGTTCTCATAAAAGCAGTAAATATAATTTCAAAAATGGACCAATTCGGGCAATCGCTTCTTGGTGCTCCCATATAAAAATTTAGGATTTTTACATATCCTGTGAAAACGATCAGTCCTGTACTGTTTTAATGTAAGTACTAGAAAGTTCTTGAGAATATGAAATACAATAAAGTTGGTGATAATCATTTTTGTTGTTCGAAGAACCGTTCTAGAGATATATTCAAAAACCACTTCAAAACTCAAACTTGCGCAGATGGGTGACTATACGAAATTACAAACGAGCGTTCAACTAGGGTATCATAAGAATTGGTCTTAGACCAATTCTATCTTTTTTACTTGTTTCTTATAAATTACTGCACATTTTTCTTCAGAATTCTTATGCATTATTGGTTGCCGAAAACGATCTAATAAAGTTGAAGTGGTTCGGGTGCTCGCAGCGCCTGAGCCTAGATAGAACATTCTTTTTATTTACGGATGGCTCCAAAACAAATGAGGGAGTTGGGTCAGGATCATACGGTTCAAGACCCCGGGTCGACATATATGTAATTGAGCTATAAATTAGGAAAAATATCAAGACTACCCACAGGAAGACAAATATCTATAATATTTTTCTGACTTCAGAACTGCATTACTGGCTCTTCAAGCAAATAGATTCAACTCCAAACTGGTTTCGGACTGCCTGCTGGAGTTAATTAAATTAACGCACTCCAATTTCTTTGCACTAACATGGGTGCCTTTACACGGCAATATCGCAGACATCGGGATAGGGGGCCAACTAGCCAGGAAAGGATCCGAAATGGAATAATTACAGCCTATACCCTTCAGTTACGCTGGCTGAAGAGAGGAGTTGCGTTTACCTATGCTCTTTCCGTTACACTGGTGAAAAAAGTATTTTTTAAAATGATTTTAGTTCGATTTTATTCATCTATTTTCATGAACATCGAACAGAATAAATTTACTATTTCCAGACAGTTTCCTCGTTGCTGGCACCATGCTAGACGTTTTTTTTTCGTCAAAATCAACGTCTTGTCGGCCGTACTCTTACACATTTATTCCCTATCACACTCCAATCCATTTGGCTATTGACAATCAACCGAATTTCTGCCTGACAAATTAATTTCATGTTGTTCCTTCGATAACTAAACCAGCTCGTATAAAAATTACAGCCATAATAAAATCTTGGTTTTTATTCATTTTTATCGAAAAAAAAGCGTCTGACACATACTACAAGCAAAGAAACTGTCTGGGAATAATGAAATTATATTATTGAATGTTTATATGCTTATATAAGCTAATAAAAAAGAAAAAAAATCGAACTAAAATCATTTTGAAAACTGCTTTGTTTACCTGAGGAACGGAATGGACACAGGTAAACGCAACCCCCGCTTCTGTTTTCTAATTTGGTACATGTAAGGCGATCTGTCGAGAAGAGGTAACAGATTTGGTGGCATATCTATATGTATAAAATCAATGCCTCTGGTAAATTTTTTCTTTAGGTCGGTTTATACATGTGTTGACATGCAAGGTTTTGTTAATATTCAGGATTCTTATTCATAAGAATCCTGAACACTAGAAAATATCTTTTCACAAGAAAAACAGAAAAAACTCAATTTTTAAATCTTTTTCGAAATTTGGAATTGATTTCAAGTAGCCTAGTGGTAACTGACTCCACTTCCTTTAAAAAAGTAATCACAAAAACTCAAGGCTATAAAATAAAATCTTTATATATTGTAATATTCTCCCGGAATACTCCTGTTCACGCCCCTAGAGCTTTCCTTTGTCTACCTAAGATGAAAATGATTGCAAACTACACAAAACGTTCTATTTTCCTTTTTTGGCTGCCCAAACGTTCTTTCGACTTTGTGCTACTTCGTATTTGAATTTTCCTGTTTGGTTATTAAATAACCTGTATTTGTGCGTGGATTATAAAGAAATTCTAAAAACAAAAAGTGACAAAGTGTCACTGAAAAAAAGTCACACTTTAGAATAATTTCACAATTACAATAGCAATTTTCCCCTTTTTTTGGGTAATCTCCGAATATGTTTACTTTTCATAAAAAACTTTTGCTTGTAACCATACCCCTTCTAGTAATATCAGTAACCTCCCTTTTCTTTCGAATTCTTTTAATATAAAGGACCTTAATTTTTTTCGAGGTAATGCCTTAGCACCTAAGCATATATGTATATACGGTATATTTCTTACATTTAATAGTATAAAATTTATGCTTTCTACCGCATTATTAACAAGCAGTTCTGGACCCATACAAGCATTACAAACTTTGATATAAATATTTTTGTTATTAGAAATAAAAACAAAACTTACCTGGCTTACAAAGATTAACTTCTAAAGGAAAGCAAGCGGATGCAGTTGTTCTAATAAAATGTGTGCTCCATCCTTATACATATATTATGGAAAATTCCAAATTATTAGTAATATTTAGAGCTCCCATAAGTGTTAAAAATTAAAACTTTTTACAATTAATAACACTCACTAATATTTATTGTTTTTCTCACTTGAAAGAACGATATCATTTGAAGTTGGCCCTGTTTCTTCAACTCTGGATTCGTTGCAATTTTGTAGTAAAACCGTAGAACATATAACTAAACGAAGCGCAATAAGCCTGAAGAATTGCGGCAATTCCCACTATATAGTAGAATTCTGTTTATGTGTTCGTTATGCTTATGGAAGTAGTAGATTATATTAGATTTTTGGAGGGGTGTGCAGTCGTTGGCCTCGCATTCACTGCGACCTGAAAGATCTATTGTGAGTCTCCGCTCAATTTACTCCCTTTCTAGGTTTAGACTGTTAATAAAGTGTGGAACCATTCTGAGACTTAGCTTCCACAACTCCGCTTGGCCAATGCTTCGCAAATGCAAAACATGTGCTCCGCGGTTTCATAAGCAATACCATCCTGACAGAAGCGGCATGAATGATGAAGTCTCAGCCAAGCCCATCTTGTGTAGGGGACATCTCAATGGGTATGTACACATTTTGAGCTATGTTCTCCTAAGAAATAGGAGTTCTTTTGTTTTTCTGCCAAGCGTGTCGTTAAACTTTTTTGCCTGATGAATTCACTGTAGCCTTTCCCAAAAAAGGGATTTTTGATTTCTCTCCCAGATATTTAGGGTAGCTCTGAGGTAACACTTTGAAATGGCTCTGGTCCGTCAAAGGGGGTTTCTGCTCATCTTTCGGCTAGGCCGTCTCCCGGATTCTTGCTCCTGTTAGACACCCTGCAATTGTCCACCTCAATTGAGTCTGGATATGCTATTCCTTGGTTGGGAATGAGAGAGTCAGAAAAATGAGTCTCTAATAAGAGCCTGACTAACATCTAATTCCTTACTTTTAAAATTTAACGAACGTTGTATATATTATAAATAAATAAGTAATTAAATGGAGATGGTTCTTCCAAGAGCATTAAGTGCTTAATAAATATAGTTTAAAAAGAAATAATATTACTTACCAATACAGTCAATGACCATCGACATGAATGGCTTAGTTGAATTATTTTATTTCAGTCAATACCCGAAGTGGATGCCAATGGGTGATTACCCAAAGCACTTCTTGACCCCGGTCGTTACCCAAAGGTTATTAATAAATTCTTATTCGGTCGATACCCGAAATGAGAAACTTTGTTTACGTTGTTACGAGAAATAAAGTGGATGGTAGTAAATTATAAAAAATATTAAAGCGTAGAGTTATTATTATTGCTTCTGAAGACACAAAAAAAACTGTTTTCTAAGTGCCATTAACAACAACAGATTACGTTGGCATGACAACGAAATTTTCTATGTAAATTGGTTTATCGGAAAGTGCTAGTATGCGTGGAAAATTTTCTTTACACAGATGAATGTTTTAATCTAGCATGAAAATTGTAAATATAAGTAAATTGATATTATCTCAAACTTAGAATATTTAATTGCTGAAATTATTAGACAGTAAACTGTAGGAGACTTTCTTGATGAGGTTTATTTCTTGAAAGACAAATGGTCTTTTTATGTTGCTGAAGTAAACGTACGCCGCAAGTTGTTTACATTGTTTGCTGGAAGTTCTTTTTTCCCATATTTCTGCAACGTACTCTTCGGGTAAATAAGTACCTATACATAAATGTTTTTATTTGGGGCAGCCAGAGCGGGGCGAATGCACTTGATGTTGAATTTGGAGGTGTTAGGATCGGTGTAGTAGTTCCGTGAGCCCTGGCCCTGTTGCATTTTTTTGAGCTTCATTTCCATTTCTTCACTTATTTGTGCGAAATACGCCTTGAACTTTTCACTTTCATGAAATGGCTTTACTTTTGGCACTATTATTCAGAACTGCTATTTTTTATGTATTTATATTGTAGATTTCCTCACAATGAAACTGTTAGGAAGAGAAAAGAGAAGTCAACACGGAGTTTTGTGTTTTACTTTGGGGCAAAATTTGTTATTCTCCACTTTGTTGTCGACTCCAGTTGTCGTAATTCTGATGATGGAAGCACGCAGAATTGTCGTTTAGTCCTAATATGCTAAAGCTTATTAAATAGAATTGTTGTTCCAAAAATATTACCAATTAAAACTTCTAATTTCTTTCTGAATAATTTTTAACTTATAACGCTCACATTTTTATAATTACTTAACGACACTTCATAAAGTTGTTGTTTTCCCATGCTTCACTATCGATCAGAAATTTGTTGAGGGCTTCATATCCAAGCTAGACCCCGGTTATTCTACTGCGAAGTTTTGCTATGAAATAAATGAATTTATTTATATCTTTTATTTCTATTTATAAATGAATTTATTTCATAGGAAAACTTTGTATAAAATGCTAGTCCCACATAGGGCTAATCTTGCTAGGCATTCCAGTAAATACATAGTATTTCGCCTCATATATAATTCACACTTAAAAATTATCTTAAGTGCATATATGAGGTCAGCTTGGCTGTTCAATTTAGTGTATACGGCAGGCAGGAACCAAGCAGCACTAATCAATATACGGTTCCTGCCGATACGAAATGTCCCCTTTTGCAAATTTCTTTTTCAAAGATTTGTCGATGTAAAAAGAGTTTCTTTTAACTGTATTCTACTGGGCCCAAAGGGCCTATTGTTCTAAAGATCTGCCATAGAACACTTTCTTAACCGTTAACATTTTTGTTGTCTATTGTCCCCATTTTTAAGTCTTGTAAAAGGGAGCTTGTTACCTACTATGTATTATCCAATTGTTAAATTATCTTGTATGCCCAAACTGTTTCAAGCTTATATGTTTTCTTGTATTTTCATTGTAGTGAAGCTCTTAATGCTCATGAACATGATTTAGGAAGGAAAACACCAAATACATTTAAGTCCCCTTATCTCAGAAGCTGCTAGGATTTCTCCTCCCCAGTCATACAATTTTTTGCTTGCCTAAGCATGACCTCTACATAGCGTTCGGATGCAAGACCACATACGGGACACCCTGTATAATAAAATTATTGATCCTTACATCTTACCTGATACTTTAAATAGTGAAATTTATTTAGAATTCTTGCATAGACAATTAAGAGAGCTAATAGAGGATGTACATTTTGAAGGCAGGAGGGATATAATTTATCAGCATGATGGAGCTCCAGATACTCGTCAAACACGGAGGTGGTTAGTTCCGCCACCGAGGATGGATGGGAAGAAATGGATCCATCAGATGGCCACCAAGATTCCCTGAGATTTCTCTTTTATGTGTGAAAACGAATGAAGGAATTAATTTATAGAACTGAGATAACGACCAAGGTTCTGACGGAAGAAATATGAGTGCCAACACATATTCATGAGGAAATGCAAGCAATGAACATTTACTACATGGATAAGAATGTAATTTTTGTTTAGAATGAACTAGTTATGAAATCTCTTAATAAATCTGATGGAATAAAAGCATAACAAAATTAAAGTAAGCTCATGATTCATTGTACTAGCTCAATGCTAAATTTGGTAAATCACAGATGAATTGCTAAATTATCTTCATTTTCTGTTCGCAATTGTTGTTTTATTTTAAAAAAGTCATTAAGTAGCTACTCGTATGTTGAACTCGCTAGGATAATAATGTCCTGCTGCGTTGAATATGTCTGCACTTCCTGGGGTCAAACAACAGTTAATAAATCTCTCCAGGATTTTGATATCTGTAACAAGGATGCATTCCCACATTTCCACAAACTTTTGAATACTATGGCAACCGCGAATCCATATATTTCCCTTGCTTTAACCTGTAACCACAACTTCGAATGAGCGTTCTTTTTCCACTTTGTGTCGTCTCCAAACCTATTTAAGTTTCATAGTGGGAGAATATCATTTGAACTCTTAACATAGATCGAGACATAAGCATCGAAGCCGATGTAATTCTTAATGATTTTTCTGTGCCTTGGTGCATAAATTTATTGGAATAGTGAAGAAAAAAGTATTTGTATATGTATTGAACATATCTTTCGTACAAATTATTCATTAAGTGTCATCGTATTAATTAAATTATTTAATTATCTATAAAAAGTTTTTTTTTTGTATTTTTAAATAACTTTTATCTACTCACAAAACCCTGACTAAATAACTTTGTCTGTAAGGGCGACGTTCGTGACGAAAGAGTTTTAAGGTAGTAAACGTAGATGGATTATATGGTCTTTGTTTTTATTTAAATTTTCTGATGGTGTAAAAAAATTTCCGCTTTTCGGAATTTTGGGGTGGGGTGGTAACTACTCCCATTGCCTTTTTCCGTAAGAAACTTTATAACAGACGTTTCTCACCCAAATATCGTTAAAATGCCTAATTTTCAAATTTGTTTACAGAGGGGAGTGTAGGTTTCTGCTTTGTACGTTACACTGAATAAATTATCCGAAATACAATATACTTTTTTATGGAATAAACTTTTAAAAGAAAACACTGAACTTTAGAAAACTTCTCTTGTCTGGCTTCGCTTCAACAGCCTATTTATTCAAAATCGAGCCAATTCCTTAACCAATCATAATTGGTCGCTTTTGCATTTCCATTTTTGGTGGGAATTGTCGGATAGACAATTCCATATGCATGCATATGTTCCGATTTTTGTCCAAACGGAAACGCTCAAATGACAAAAATCGAATAAACAATCGAAAATCACAATTCTGATTTTTGTTTAAACGGAAACGCTCAAATAACAAAAATCGGAAAAATAATTGAAAATTGGTTTTTCATCTTGAACGAAAACGCGCGAATTTCAAAATTCGGTAAACAATTGGGGATATCACAAAAACAATTACAAAAGACAAAAACAGTCAGAGACAATTTTCAGGGCCACCAGTAGCATATGAAAAATGATAAACAATAATATAATTACATAAAGTGCTAGCCCGACGGTCAGTACTCAGAAGGGATCGTATATCATGTTTTCGTTCTGGTGAACGGTAGCTACCGCGCAGTAACGTGTTAATTTTATCGTCTTGCGGGTGCCCCGAGGAATGTTGAGACATGACACCTGTTTCTGAGTATGTTAATGGGTTAAGGTTTTTTGTATATGAGATGAACAATTTTTGTATATGAAATGAGTTTTAGATTTATTTTTAATTTAATTAGAGGATGCATTTAGGTAATTAGAGAGTTATGAATCTGAAGAAGGTGATGTGGATTCATGACATTGCTGTTCCATTTGTTAGACCATGTATGACGAGTAAAACTTATATCAATATAAAGAGAAACTTGCATCTTGCTAACAACAATGAAATCAACAGTGCTGATAAATTGTTACAAGATAGGCCGTTTTTAAAAATTTTAAATACCAAATTTCAAAAATTTGGAGTCTGTCATCATCATCTCTTTATCGAAGAGCAAGTAATACCATACAGAAAATGGCATTCTGCCACTAACACTGGCTTCCTCAAGTGGTTTCATCTGTGCTTTTAATTTATATACTGATAAAAGTTGAAACGCTCATGTGGTAATGAGCTTAGTGCGGTGTGTGAAAGATCCATGATATCATAAATTATACTTTGACAACTTTTTTGCGTCTTTACCGCTGCTTATTACACTTAAAAAATTGCCTTTTTTTGCCACTGGAACTATAAGAGAAAATAGTTTGAAGGCTCTTTCCCTTCCACCTACGAAGGATTTCAAAAAGCAGGATACAGGAGCATATGACTACAGGCATGAAAAAGACAAGGATATATTGGCAGTCAGTTGGAAGGATAGTGCAATAGTTACAGTAGCAACCAACATGGGAGGCGTAGACTTGGCAGACAATATGGTATTGAACTATAGAATTGGAATTCGTGGTAAAAAATGGTGGTGGCCCATCTTTTCGAATTTCATTGATGTCCCTTTAGTAAATGCTTAGAAATTATATTGTGATGTCAATCCAAAAGACAAAAAGCCCCTACTAAATTTCAGACATGAGGTGGTTACTTCTACTGGCAGACATAGCAATTTCTCTGCAATTACTAGCTCTCGACTTGGTACAGACCATTTCCTTATCTCTGGAATAAAAAGAAAAAGATGTGCTGTATGCCATTCACAGACGATTTATTTTTGCAATTTATGCAAAATACATTTACATAATAAGTGTTTTGAAAAATGTCATAATAAATTATAAAATTAAGTTAATTTTTTCTGAATTTTATTATTTTTAATTTTTGTTGAATAAAATTTCATTCTCCTTCAATTATTTCTATATCTTGTTATTCCTTCGAAAAATTATTACCTTCCTGCTGACGTTGCGTAAACGCAACACTTTGTTATTTACAAATGGCTTGCAAAAATCGTAAACTAAAATTATTTTTAAAGAAAATTAAGTTTCTTAAGCGCGTATCCAAAAATCGTGAAATTCGAGTCACTATTTCCATATGTGGCAGGTAATTGGTTAACAAAAACAATCAAACCTTTCAAAGCAGTATGAAACTATTGATTTCATCAGCAATTGACATTTTTTTTGTCTATTTATAAAAGCATTTTTTTGTCGATTTGTAAAAGCAAAAAGCAATCTGACTTTTTGGGCTTTATGATAATAACACCGGTATACTGGTCATGGTTACTCACGTAATACCACGCCAAGAATCTAGTGCTTGAGATTCGTGACATAATGAAAAGGTTTTCTATTTAACAAATATAGATTGAGTGGGCCCTGTTTATTCGGTAACAAAAGGCAACTCATTTATTGAAATTTATGCGTTGTGTGACTTTTTGGTTCAGTGGAATATTTAACAGATAAGTTCAACGGGATGAGGGTGATGTTGTTTTTAATAAAGCTTAGCACAAATGGAGAGAAATATTATCGTACGGTGACCTTACTTAAATAATCTTCTATGATTATTGGGCTGCACGTCACGGACAGAGTTTTTCCTTGCAAGCATACCTCTCAAGACTTTGTTGTCAAATACATGGCTGCTTGTGGATAGCGCTTTGAATTATATATTTTTTGTCGACCGGTCCACTCTACACCACACTATGCGATACAGTAAAAGGTCGGGTATCAAAAAAAAGTCCTCAGTTCGGTCTAGGTTCCTTTAACATGTTAAATATCGCTAGATTGAATGATATAATGCCTCCTCTACAATCTACATAGCTAACCTACCAGTTGAGAGAATTCTTTTGCTTTTACTATTCTACGCAGTTTGCAAGAACAAATAGTCGACTTAGATCAATAAAATTCCATAAAGCTATCTATCTATGTACATATGAGGCCAAAACCCTCTCAAGGCAGAAACGAATCACCGAGTTAATAAATTTTGAAGTTTTCAAAGTTTCTGCTTTCCTGACGAATACGAAAGCAACATATTCTGTGAATGCACGAGTTTCATAGATCTTATTCTGGTGGTGTGCTCTCGTAGTGGGTTTCCGTTTGAGGTTCCTGGAAATAAAATGTTACGATAAAATTTCACTTCTCATATTCTACTCATGGGATTATACAATACTCTGGTAATCTAAGCTTTATCCTTATCTTTGTTTTCAAACATGTGTATGTCCGTATGTGCTTTTATGCGGGCGAAAGTTTATCCTTATCCCCTGGAAGGATATTACAAGCATGCTGTGCGAAATGTGGGCTTCATTAAATATTGAAGTATATTCACTTACTTGCATATTATTCCTCATTTGAGGCTGTTACTCTGCCAACGCAGCAGGGCATCGTTATTAGGTCTGACAAATCGAATCACAATGTTTATATCCTAGATGAAATTATTATTCTGTTTGTAATGCATAGAAATAATGGTGGTATGGCAAATTGAATTGGATCTGCATATATGAGTAATATTAAAAGATTTTGCTTTTTGCCCGTTCGTCTGTCCGTCCATCTGTTAGCCAAATTGGTCCAGCCTTTCTCAAGCGATCCGATTACCAACGTACAGCATTTCATTTTTATTTATTTAGGTTGATACAGCTAAACACGATGTATTTATTCCACCTGGATTGGCGGCACATACATAAAAAAATTATCCCACCTCAATAAAACATGAAGATCATAACACCATCATATTTTACGAAAGCAATATTTTTTATGTTTTCTTTGTCGTAATGGTGCTCAATTTATCGGGGATTAGATCAATGGATACCATGGGAAGTGCATTAAGCTAATCATCATTCATTGGATTGTGAGGTAACGTTGACACTCTTCAAATTGTAGATTTTTTTTTTCTACACAAGCCAAGATAGTTTTTTTTCGTTCCTATTTTACTCCTCTTGGAAGCATAGCGTTTTCAAATGGCTCTAATCCGAGGATTTCCGTTAGTTTCTTGAATCGTTTTTGTTCACTGCTGTGGCTTATTAGGAAAAGTTCACCGCGACCGCGGAATACTTTCGGTTGTTATCAGAGATGATGGCGTCAACTCCTCTGCGATGAAACCTTTATTATTGTTATTAAATAAGTTGATGGTGGAGGCGGGAAATCCGATAGTTGGATAGAATCCCAAGGCGTTGTTTAACTTATCTCAGTCCGTAGATTCCCACACCCACCAGAAAAATAATCCTCTTGGGAATTTCGATCCACTGTTCTTTCAGCTTTGGCGGTCTTCTATGAACCCTTTAAACCAGTACCCAAATCTAAGAGTCTTGTGTATTGTGTCTGTGAACTTGGAGGCTATTCAGTCGTTGTGAATTTTAACAAGAATTTGTGATGATCGATGATGTCTCCAGGTTTTTTGGAGCTGGCATTTAGCACCATAGCACTTAGAGCAGTTTCCTTTTTAATGAAAAGATATGGGGGATGTTAGTCAAACTTCAGTTCTAAGGCTGATGTGGGACAAGTCCTCATATCACCTGTTATCATTCATATCATATCATCATTTCCACTGTTCTTTGCTTTGTGTTGTCCAACATACGAGGGTGCCATACATGATGATGTGCCTAACGATAGTGGTATAAAGCCACTAAACTATGTTCGGTTTCGAACCCCATGTTTTACCATACAATATTTGACATATACAGAACACTGGTCTGGCTTTCTGTCTAACCTTCGGCAAGCTCTGGTTCCATGTGAGTTCCTTATCGATAATGATATTCCCTGAAACTTTTCCTCTAGAGAGAGTTCTATGTTCGTTCCGCGCAACATTAAGTTTTCTTTTCTTTGCTAAAGGGATGACACTGGTCTGGCTTTCTCTTTCACCTTCGGCAAGCTCGGGTTCCATGTGAGTTCCTTATCGATAATGATATTCCCTGAAACTTTACCTCTTGAGAGAGTTCTATGTTCTATGTACGCCGCTTCCTTATCAGTTATTTATTCAATGAGTTTCATAGTAAAAACGCATCCATAAAAAAAAAACAAAAAATTGGATTAATCGATAAGCTGTAGAAAAACATCACGAAATGAATTTTTCAGACAAAATTTTGCCCGTCGAAAATTAAGTCTCCCAACTTATCAGAAGGGGAGGGAAAATATGTTCAAAAAATCAAAAAAAGTCTCAAAATGCTAGCAAAAGGAATTTTACAAATCGGATAATGTTTACCCCACCTCCCTCAGATAATCCGAATTCGGGAAATGAGTTACTTTTTCCCATTGGTGTATATGAGTGACCTTTTGACATAGAATTTTTCATCCAATTTTGATGAGATTGTGCACGATTATTCTACACAGATGGTAGAATATAAAATAACCCCTGGAAAAATTATTTTTTATATTTTTTATTTTTTTTTTATATTATAATAATATATTAGTAACACATCACGGGTTACCACTGTGTAACCAGCTGCCGTACGAATCTCAAAATAGTTTCAAATAATCATAAAAAACTCACAATGAACATAACAAAAAGAATTTTGAAATTCGGTTGGAATTTGACTGTGAGACCGTGAGGTGGTAGCTTTACAGTATATGCTGCTAATTAATGTAAGTTGAAAGTAATTAAGCAAACCTCGTAAATTAATTGGGGTAATGACTTCTGGTTTTCTATATAAGAAAGATAACAGACTATAGATAATTGTAACGAAAAGAAAGTGGCTTTAATTGTTGCGAATATACCCGCAAGATGGTAATTATCAAAGTTTTCTGAAAAGTGTTAATTGTAACCCCGGGTTTACCTACATTATGCATTATTTCGGTTTCACTTGGCCATCTGGAATTCCCACTTACGTCACTTTCATTTCTAGTCAAGCCCAACATATACTGTGAATTTGGACGAAATCGATGATGAGGAGTGGCGACCCTCTCCTTGTAAGACCAATTCTTATGATACCTTAGATGAATGGCCGTATGTAATTTCGTATGGTCAGCCATCTGTGTAAGCTGATTGCTGAAGTGGTTTTTCGTATTTATTTCTAGAGCGGTTCATTGAACTGTAAAAATGATTATAACCATTTTCGTAGGACTTCATATTCTGAAGAGCTTTTCAGTACAATGAAAACATCTAGGACTGGTGTTGTATTGTTTTGTGCGGTGCTCTGGATAGATAGCACACAACCTTTGATAGGGAGGAATTATTTTAATACTTCTTCTGTAATAGATATTTTAAAAACGCTTCTGTCGCAATAGAAATTATAATATGTTTTATCTTTGAAACATAAATCATATTAGCACTTATCTTTCGTTGTCGTAATAGAAATTATATTAGCACTTATCTTCCCTTGTCGTAATAGAAATTGTATTAGCACTTAACTTTCCTTTTCGTAATAGAAATTATAATAACACTTTTCCTTTTCGTAAAAGAAATTAATGTAGTACGTAATATGTAATAGCAATTCGCGATACAGAATTGAACTCTTCGATCTTGTCCGCTCGATGGATTTTAAACAATCTCCCCGAGGTTTGGGCTTCATGGCCCCATGTACCCACGATTGGTTCAAAAGCTTTTTCATTTGTTTTATTGTTTTCTCATGACGTTGAAAAAATGTACTTGGGCTTGTTGGCCCCATGTAACCACGATTGGTTCAAAAGCTTCTTCATTTGTTAATGCAAAACGTGTTGATGATCAATGATGCATCAATGAAAAACTGTAATCCGATATGCACTTGTGCGCCCGTCTTGAAATATGAATTTTGAGAGGGCGCGAATAATTGTGATAATTGTATGTATGCATGTACATACAATTAGTTTGGGAAAAATAAGTATTGTAAGTATGTAGAGAGTGTACATGCAGGGAAAAAAAGAAGACACTGTATGTAGGTAAGTATGCATATCGTGTGAGTGGAATGTGTGTCTGATAACAAAATGGCATTTATGCTAAATTGCATTGCAGTATGGAAATTAATTTCTAAATGCATCGCAACATTCCTCCCCCTGGGGAAAAGAAAGTTTTATTCTTTTGATTAGAAAACTTTCTTTATTTTATCGAAGGAGTTGCACAAAAATATATCCAGAAGATAAATTTGTAGCTTCACCTTACTATAGTTTATAAAAGCAGTTATATGTATATATGTTTATAATTTTATTATGACTTAAAACTATTTAATATCGATTTATTTATTTTTTTATTAAATAAAAATAGAGATTACTCTTTAGGATGTTTTACCGGGTTATAGCAAAAGCTCAAAAATGTTTTTAATTTGTTATTTCATCATCCCATTATATTTTTGGTGACAAGTTTCAAGTCTTGGTTTGACTAATCAATAGGTCCCAAATAGCGAAATTGAGTGACTTGAAAAACAAATGAAAAAATAGAACAAAGAAAAGAAATGAAAAAATGAAAAAATTTAGAGAAATTGCATCATATAATTCACACCCAGAATTTATTCTGAGTTTATATGAGAGGATATCAATTTGATATGTTTCAAGCGTCTTCAGCAGGCAGAAAACCAAAGCTGTACCGATGAGGGTAAGGTTTTCTGCTTTTTTTCTTTTTTCAACCCACTGCGGGCGTATACAGGTTCGATTCGTTTCGAATGAATCTGGTTTTTAAAATTTTTTTTTAATAAATTTTTTTTTTATATTTCTCAATTTTTTCCATTTTTCATTTCTTTTCTTTGTTCTATTTTTTCATTCGTTTTTTAAGTCACTCAATTTCGCTATTTGGGACCTGTTGATTAGTCAAACCAAGACTTGAAACTTGTCACCAAAAATGTAATGGGTTGAGTGATGAAATAACAAATTAAAAACATTTTTTAGCTTTTGCTATATACCGGAGAATCCAAATAAATTCCTGGTTGAACAAATATTTTTTACTAAAAGAAAGTTACAAACAAAATTTTGTTGTTGTTACATATTATAGGTAGGAATAGAAATTAATTAGAATAATGTATTCCCTTATAATATTAATATTTGCTACTTATTTATTTTAGAAAAAGTTGTGCTATAATATGTAGTGTTTATGTTTTTTTTTTGTAATTATATTTGCTTCTAATTTTTATCTTATATGTAGTATATTCTTATAAATGCTTTTTTTATAATTGAGATTTATTTGGCGAGGGAAAAAAAATATTATTATTTATTTTTATTTCTACTCTTTATTTTACATTGTTTTAGAATTTCTTAAATATTTTATTTCTTTATCAAAATTCTTGAAAATTGTGTTTCTGTTTTGAAATGATAAGGGAGTTATTAGTGCGATAGAAATTAAGGAAAGGAAAAAGGTTACTGTTGTCAGTTTGTTAATGTCCGTATTGTGGACTTGATTCTTTGTGCCTTTTATGTTTATTTGCAGGATATGGATAGCTGAATACATCGAGGGAAGTATGATACGGTGGTGTACCGAACATCCTCCGCCCCGCAAAAAACGGTGGATTTTTTTTTTTTTTTATTGATCGATAGGAAGAGGACAGATTTTTGTGATAGGACGTGAAAATGTTGATTTTTGAGTTTTTATGGTGACTGCAGGCACCAAATTGTTGTGTCCTATATGTACTTCGACTACTCGTCCTAATGGCCAATGACTTACTGGGATCTGGTCTTCCTTGATGAGGACTAGTGTACCAAGTTTTAAATTGTCTCTTTTTGAATGCTACTTATTTCTTTGCTGTAAGGTGAGGAGGTAGTCGTTTGACTATTTTTTCCAAAAGATGTGAACCAACGATTGGATATATTGCCATCTTTTGAGTGGGTGCAAAAGAGGGTCTAGTGGGGGTGGCTCTGTTACAGTGAGTGTGTGACGCCCTGTGAGGAAATGTCCCGCAGTCAAAATATTGTAATCTGTTGCGTCATTTGAAAGAGGTGACAGTGGTCTAGCGTTGAGACATGCTATTTAAATCAGCACAGTATTTAGTTCCTCATATATGAGTGTTGTATTTTTAATTGTTTTATATAGGTGACGCTTGGTACATTTTACCCCTGATTCCCACAATCCTCCAAAGTGTGGAGCTGCAGGTGGGTTAACGTGCCATGTTATGCCTTGGTCGACGATTTCTCCAGCTGCTATGATTTAAGTGATTCTAATAGTTTTCTCTAGGTTTGCTTGTAATACTCGATTAGCTCCGATGAAATTTGTGCCTCTACCGGAATACATGTGGGTGCATAGACCTCTTCTTCCTACAAAGCGTTTTAGTGCGGCTAAAAAATCTGAAGTGGACAATCCCGAGACAAGCTCGAGATGAATGGCTTTGGTAGCAAGGCAGATGAATAGACAAATGTATGCTTTTACTAATTTTTATGTTCTAAGTGATGAAGACTTTATGCTAATCGGACCTGCATAGTCGACGCCAGTGCGTTGAAATGGCAGTGAGATGTTTACTCTGGCTGATGGTAGTTAACTCATTAATTGGGAGGCAGCTCGTGCGTTGAAATGAAAACAGGTGGTACATTTGTAAATACGATGTCTGATCGTATTTCTGGCGTTTAGTAGCCAATATTTGTTTCGTAATGTAGTTAATATTACCTGGGTGCCTCCATGCAACGTATAGTGGTGAAAATGGTCTATTAAAGTTTGTGTGAGGTGATGATTATTTGGAAGTATAATCGGGTGTTTTTGGTCGTAGTTTAGATTAGTCTCTGTGAGACGCCCCCCGGTTTTCAATATGTTCTCTGTGTCGAGTATTGGGTTAAGAGGGAGAAGTCTACTCTCTTTAGGAATTTGCTGTTGTTTCTGCAGACATGCTATTTCAGTGGGGAAGACTGAATTCTGCAGTATTTTTATTAAATTTTTTTCTGAATCTTTGCGTTCGGTTGCTGTTAGTTCAGTTCTTGTTGGGTATTGCTTTCGTAGACAGTTAATAAACCTAATGGAATACGCTGTTACTCGGATAGTTTTTTGAAATGAGGAGTATTTGTACAACAGGAATTGTCTCTTCTTCAGTTGTAGTTGTGAAAACTTTAATCCTTTTGTGTTCTGGGTTGGTTTGGAGTACCGTAGGTTGAGATGGTCAGGAATGTTCACCTTTGTGTAGCCATTCTGGACCATTCCACCATGTCGATAATGTAAGTAATTTCTTTGAAAAAATCGGTCGATAGTCTGGGTCGGCTGGATTTAGTTTTGATGGTACATGGTTCCATATTGCTTGTGGGATGTTTGTGTGTATTTCAGCAACCCGATTTGCCACGAACGTTTTCCAACAGGATGGATGTTTTCGTATTCATGCGAGGGCGATATTTAAATCTGTCCAGCCAATTACTTTGATCTTTGTGAGATCTTAATCTGTAGTGACATGTTTGATAAGTTTGGAAAGGAGAACTGCGCCGCAGAGTGCTAATCTTGGTAATGATATTGGTTTGATGGGTGCTACCTTGGCTTTAGCTGTTATAAGCTGGATCTTTATTTCCTGATTTTTTTGGATTTTTTACTGCAGAATTTGCATTGCTGGAAGCATCGCAAAATCCATGGATTTCCTACGTGTTTCTGTTTCTGGTGAATAGCCGAGCCATCGAGGAATGTGTATTTCCTCGAGTAGACGCAATTGATCTTTAAATGAGGTCCACTCCTTTGAAATTTCGTTGGGCACAGCTTCATCCCAATCGCGTTTTGTGAACCACAATTATTGAATCATTAGTTTAGCTGTAATAATACATGGCGCTAACCACCCTAATGGGTCGAATAGTGTTGATATTTCTGATAACATGAGGCGATTGGTGTATGTGGAATTTGATTCGGGTAATTTTAGTTTAAAGGTGAAGTAGTCTGCTGATGGATACCACCTAAGGCCTAATTTTTTAATAGACTCAGTTTCTGAAGTCTAGGTTTGTTTTTAGTTCTCGATGATCTTGTTGAATTTGATTTAATAGCGCTGGGTGGTTAGCCGTCCAATTGCGTAAGTTAAATGAACCTTTGCTTAGAGCCTCGTAGTTTTTAAACTTCCGTGTGGGTGTGAGCTCTTGTCACTAGATCATCCACATAAAAATCTTTCATTATGCTTTTTGATGCTAGTGGGTATTTGTCAGCTTCATCTCTTGCCAAATGGTTGCAATGTCCTTATTGCTAGATATGGAGCTGGAGTTGTACCGAATGACAGTTGTTCGGTACATTTTTATATATCCGCTGTTAGGGCATATTGGTATTGGCCCCATCTAAGTAGTGTTGTCCACAACGTAGGGTGGATGGTGGGTCCAATCATCAATTGCTTGTTCAATGATTTTCCATTAGATGATTTCGCTGAGGCGTTGAATACGACTCGTAGCTTGGTGGTGCTGCTTTCTTTGAGAACGGCGTGATGCGGGAGATAGAAGAAGGATAGATTTTGAATACTGCCTCTTTCTGTATGCATTTGGTTGGTAGGTATTGGTTTCATATGCGTGAGTTGAGTGTACTCATTGATACAGTTTTTATATAAGCTGTAGAGTTCTGGATCTTTTGAAAATCTTTTCTCTAGTTGCAGGAATTGTTGTATGGCCATGCTTCTTGAATGGCCGAGCTTTGGGGAATCTGTATTTTTGAAGGGCAATTGTACTTCGTATTTTCCATTGGAGAGTCGTATTGTTGTTTTTTCATATAGTTCTTCACATAGCTTCACGTCTTCTGCCGAGAGGATTTTGGTTGATTGACAATCGTCAATTTTCCAGAAATTTTTCATTTGATCTTCTAAATTTGTCTTGATAATAGTGTGTGTAGATATGATTGGGAATGTTATTGTCTTTGGAACTGGTCCAATTAGAATCCAGCCTAGTTGTGTGTTCTGTTCTGATGGAGTATTTCCAGCTCCTTTTATTAACCCATCCATGAGAATTTCTGAGTACATGTCTGCTCCAAGAAGAATGTCTAAGTTTCCTGGTATGGAAAGTGTAGGATCTGTCAAAGTGAGATTTTGTATGTGGTTCCATTTGGTTGAGTCAATGCATGGCGTTGGTAATAAGTCCGTGATTTCTTTTATTACTAACAATTTTACTTCTGTCTTGAATTTGGTATGTAGTGAGCTCAATGTTACCTTTGTCTAAATATGGACTTGGTTGGTTCGTGTTCTGCCCAAGCCAATTAATTCGTGATTGGTTAAGGTTCCTTTTAGTTGAAGATATTTATAAGCCTTTTCAGTCATGATGGAGACCTGAGATCCAGAGTCTATTAATGCTCTAAATGTTTGTACCTTTCCTACTGGAGAAGATATGTTTAGTAAAGCTGTTGATAAAAGAGCTCTTTTTACATTCGAGGTAAGGATATTTTGCACTTGCTCCTCTTTGCTTTGTATGGATGTAGACTTGAGATGCTTTAGGTGACAGTCAGTCTTGGATATTTCTAATGCTTTTTTTGTTACCCGTATGTTTTGATTGTCATGGAGTAATGTGATTTTTGTGCAATTTGGTGTGGTGTGATTATGTGTGTCGCTGTCCAATAGTTAGTTCTCTGAATGTTGCCATGCTAGTTGGTAGTTTGCATCAGATATTTCGTAGTGTCTGAGCAATTTTTCAGCTTCACCTGTTAAGTTGGTTTTTAGGAAGTATAGTTTGTTTATGTCTTTCAAACTGTTATTACTGTGAATGACAGAGTTGAATAGATCATGGAAAGAGATCCATGTGGATTATTCACCGTTGAATGTAGGTAATTATGTTCGAAGTAGTCTTTCGTTGTAACATGAGTTCGACCTAGCAGATGTTGGCGGGGAGGTTTGCTTATGTTAGTTGCTCTATATCCTGCTCCATGCCTGCTGCCTTTTTTATGTAGAACTCTTGTACCTCGCTAAATATTTCCTTCGTGAAGTAGTCCAATTTGAGATCTTCTTTTGTTATTCGTTTTTGTATTTGTCTATTATTCTGTGTGTAGTGTACTAGTGTACGTGAAGAGGGGTGCCGGTTTTAAATAGATAACTCAGGGATTAAGTCAATCAATCTCAAGTACTTATGACGGCCAGAATTCACTTCTGTTTGTAGGATTGAATCAACCTTAATTTATGTATGCAGAATTAACTTTTATTGGATTTCAGAATTAACTTCTGGCTTGAATTAGGAATTGCCCAGAACTAACTCCAAGGCTTAGGACTTGATCAGATGAACTCTGATTTGGAAATGGGTATTTTGGCTATAGTTCGCCGCCTTTTTATAGGTGCTGAGGTTGGTCATGTGATGTACTCCTCATGGTGTTGCCATAGCAACGTTTATACCAATTGCTGTGGCGAGATCGTCTGTTTGAAGTAATGTCAATGTGATGACAAAACGAAAATGTTAATACACGGAGGTACGTGTATTTTAGGTCAGCTTTGTTTAATTTATTGTTTTAGTTAATCATTTTAATAATATTTGGTTGTTTTTAGCTTGTGGAAATCGTCGAGGGATTATGGAGACTGTTTGTAGGAGAAAATAGGAGTGTAAGGGAGTTTTAATAATCAGATAAATATTGAATTTCGTTCAATTTAAAACTTCATTCTATGTGCCTTTTATGTTTATTTGCAGGAAATGAATAGCTGGATACATCGAGGGAAGTATGGTTCGGTGGTGGATTAGCAATATTATTGGTGCTGAAATTAATTTATTGCGGCGTAACTCGCAAAATGCTTCATCGCAGGGAAAGGGATATCTTTCTTTAAAAGATTTGTAAGAGATTTGGTAATTTTCGAGAAATTGGGAATGAAGCGGCGATAATAGCCGACGAAACTAAAGAAGACTTTTATATCCTTTTCCTTCTTGGGTCTGGGATAGGATTTTCTGTAATTATGTGCCCTAAATACATAATTTCCTTTCTTAGGACATGGCACTTATCTGGTTGAAACTTAAGGTTGAAATCTCGGAGACGGCTAAATACTGCTGTGAGTCTTGTGTTGTGATCTTTGAGGTTGTATCCATGGACTACAACATCATCCATGTATACGACGCAATAGATGCCTTGTAGGCAAGGTAAAACATTATTCATGGCACGTTGAATGGTTGCAGGGGCTCCTTTTAAACCAAATGGCATACGATTGTATTCGTAGTGGCCATAGGGTGTGCTAAAGGCAGTCTTCTCCATGTATCTCGAGTCCATTCTTATCTGATGGAATCCACTGGCTAATTCGAGTGTGGTGAAATATTTCGGTTTGTTTTAACTGGTCTAATATATCAGTGATATTAGGCAGTGGGTACGCATCGCCAATAGTAATATCGTTAATACGATGAAAATCTACCACATCTCGCCACCTTTTATTTCCATTCTCAACTGGTTTTTTGGGAACCAGGAGAAGTGGAGAATTCCAGGGACTATGTGAGGGCTTTATAATATCGGACTCCAGCATTTCTTGTATTTGCCGGTTTATTTCAGTTCGGCTTGCTTCAGGAAGTCGATAAGGCTTGGTATAGATGGGTGGTTTGTCTTAGAGGGTCTCGATCTTGTGGGTAATTGTATCTGTATATGACTGGAAATCCCCTTCTAAGATAAAGGGATCGTTGAATTCCCTACAGATATTGCGAATTTCCTCCGAATTGCAGTGATCCAATTTGATAAGGTTTTGCGGTTTGCTTATTCTGCCCTTAATTGGATCTCTGTCAGAGTTTGTAGAGATAACCACAAAGTAGTCTATGGCTTGGTAAACTGGATTTACCTCGTATGGGGCCAGATCGGCGCACTTCTCATTTGTTTTGAGGATTAGGAATTTTGCCATACCGTTGACTGGTTTGACGATCGAGTTTCCGAGAAATAAACCTGGCCTTATTTCCTTCTTGAAACGAACCGATTGATGTTGAATAGAAGGAGTTGGTATTTCAATAATATACTCTGATCGAGCCGGAATTTTGATTAATTTATATAAACCCGATTCTTTCGGATTATTTATAGGAAGGAGATCTGATTCCAACTTTTGTGGAATTTGGAAGGAGTTATTTGACGATTCCGACTCGGTAGAGTGTGAAGAAGATGAATATTTGCTGAAATTCCTTGAATTCTTTTCTGATTTATTTCTAGACTTCACCTTTTGTGAAGTGCTAGAAGATGATGGAGATAGTCTTTTATTTGATCCAGCCTTTTGTGCGACTGTAGATGGAGATATTCTTTTATGTTCTGCTTCATATCTTGTGAAGCTTTGGATGGAGATCGATTTGCATTGCTTTGCGAAGTAATAGATGGAGATGGAATTGTATTAATATCTTTATTTGAAAACGTTATATCCGTATATAAGAGACTCTTTGTTTGAGACCTCTTTTGTGGATCTTCGCTTTTCAAATAAACGTATGGGTAGTTAGTGTAATATTCTTCATAAGGATAGAATTCGTTTGATTCATTCACTTCATTCACTTTTGAAATGGGTGCTCTAGGATGGAGTTAAATTTCGCAGACTCCGTTGAAGTATACTCTTCCTCTCCTTCCGTTGAAGTATACTCTGTAAATAATATGTCTTTGTAGCAGATACTGTCTGGTTTTAATGGATGGAGTTTTATTAAGCTGATTTCTGCTCTAGTATCAATTAAAAAGGTCAGTTTTGGAGCAGAGCATATATCAACAGGTAAAGAAAGCGTTATAGACTTTTTATTTACTTGGACAGGGATACATATTAACTTATTTTTGTATAGTTTCCTGTCTGTATTGTCTCGGAAGTCTTCTGGATTTGTGCCTCCGTTTGTATGTGCGAGGGGTTGCCGAAACTAATCCCCGCCGCATCTAGTTTCTCTGCCTGGACGCCGATGAATTTCCATTAGTTTTCCTTCTTGGTGATAGCGATGTAGCCGAGATATTCGCATATAACAATGCGGCGGTGGCGGTCGATTTTCTCGCATTACTGGCTGCTGCCACTTCCTATTTTGTGGCTGTCTATTAGCCGTGACTGTTTGCGGATTTGTACTTATTCTTTTGAAATCGTTTCGATTTCCCCTATTGCTGTTAAGTCGTGAATTATCTGTCGCTCTTGTGCGGCATTCTTCAATAGAATGTCCCATGCGATAGCAAAATCGACATGAGGGGGCTTGTGATGGAGATATAACCTTATTGGGATCCGGAGGATGTTGTAATTGCGAATTAATTCTTGGATTTGTGTTAAAATTTTGCGTTGAGCGTTGTATGATTGAGCAGTATGCCCCAGTCTATTGGATTTAAACAACGTAGATTTAAATTGCTATTCTGTTGAAAGGGATATTGATTTACCTTGTTTGAAAAAAGTCTTTTACACTTTCCTCTCTACCTTGTCTTGAATTGTTTAACTGAGATTGTAAGGTGGATCTGGAGGTTTTAACTTCAACAGTTTGAGTCGGAAGCAATGTAAGAACAGGCCACTCTTCTATCTCATTGTATCTATATGCATCATATGCATATATATATGCATCATATTAAGCTAAGGAAGGAGTGTTTTTCGTTCGCCGTTGTTGGCGTCGCGTATATCATCACAACTTGAGATAAATTTGTGGAGATCTTTCGGATTTCCATTGAAATTGGGGATGAGCGATCTAGCTTCTGTATATGATGTTTCTAACTCGGCGTAAACATCAGTTTTGAAATAGTCATGCTCCATGTCATTAGGGCCGGTATATGAAATTATTTCATTATGCGTTGCCTCAAAATCATCCCAGTATTTGTGCAATAAATTGATCTTTTGTGTCAGATATGTCTGGGTTGTAGCAGATAATGAATTAAAATTGATCTTTGGCTGTGTTATCAGCTGCAGCTGCTTTCTGAGAAGTTTTTGGAAGTGGAATGTAAAAGGGGTTATTTGAGCGCTCCCTCTATGTGGAGTGATATGGACTTCAACCTATCAGACAGAATTGCCTTGGTAAGATTATACCAGTCCTCTGCTTTGTCACAGCATGTCTGTTTGAAATAATCATGAGTCTCATCGAATTCATCATGATCTTGAATCAGCGTTTCAATTTTTTCAAATGAAGCCCACAGTTCTTCCAACTTTTGGAGTTTTTCGGAAGTATCTGAAGTCCTTTTGCTTCTATTGGCTCTATGATAATCGGGCAAAATTTGTCTAATTTCTGCCGTTTTTGGGACTTGCGATAAGCAAAGCTCATCCAAAAACTTATTTTCTTCTGTCATGTTGGTTAATTTGGTATAAGTCGGAGGATTGGGTTGAAATTTATGATAAAATTTATTAAAATTGGGTGAAATTAGGTATGTATTTACGTATTATTTTTTGTAAATGGAGTACCTATTTAAAACAATGAAAACAGCAAATAAATGAGAAATCAACAGGTAAATAGGAATTAATTTATAAAAAACAATTTTTTCTTTGTATTAAATGTTCAAGTTTCTGTTGGGTTTAAAAATTATGATGAAGGGAAAACGAAATTTTCAGCAAAATCCAAGAGATATGCACAAAAAGAAAAGAAAATAAAAACACTTAATTGCTGTTTTAAAGAGTATGGCTGGATATATTGTAACTGCTACACAGCTGATGTATATGTGTATGTTTTAATACAATCAAAAAACTAAATCATGATTTGATTAATAATTAAAATTGAAGGTACAAGTATTTTAAAATCGGATTTTAAAGAATTCCGCTCGGTTGACTCTTAACAACAATTACGTATTTGGTATAATCAGCAAAAATTTCACATAAGCCTCTTGGGCTAAGTATTATAAGTAAACTGAACTTATGCTTCATACTGTGGCTGCCAAGCAGGGTAACGACAGGTTATTGAAATTGTTTTCATTATGATTAACCAGATATATGATTAAATAAAAATAGAAGACGTTGTAAAAGTTGTATGGAAAGGAGAATGAGTTGTTTATCGGTAAATACTTTCGTTAAAATGAAATTTTAGATCAAATATAAGAAGAGTGAAAAGGAAAAATGTAGCATTAGGAAACGGAACTGTTTGTGGGGTTTGTTAAAGGTGGAGATTTTAATGCAATATTCACTTTAAAACAAAATGGGAAAGAATTGCAGCAAGAATCGCTACTTCCAACCAAAATCTTTACTCTGATCAATAGGTTGATGAGACTCTATTGTAAGGAATCGATTATTGGTTTTCATCAAAGTCCTCTGGCCAGCAAACTCACAAAGTCTTGCCGGAGAGGTCGCTTCTAGGAAGAGAGTATATATATTTAAATTAAATAATTTAATAAAAGGAAAAAATTTTTTTTTTAAATTATTGTGAAAATAGAGAAAAATTGTAGGTCGACTCTTGTAGTAGCGTCTTCGACGTATAAAAAAAAAATTCAAAATTTCAACAAAAATATTAAAATAAGTAAAACCTTTTTTACTATTTTTTTTTTTAAGAAAAACTTTTTTCTTCTTATACCTTAGATTTTATCCAAGTATTCGGTATTGGCTTTTGGTAGATGATGTTACTAGAGCTGTAAGGTTTAGAATCCTTCGTCAGGCTTTTTCTTTGTTACTAAAGTTGTTGGAGATATTGATGGATTGTAAAGATGATGATTATACGTCGCGCGCCCGGGACGACGATTTCTTGTTGTCTTGCTTCTGGGAACCGTCTTTTTGAGGCAGGGATGAAGCCTTCGCAAGGGTCCCTGAGCGCTATGGCGCTTAGACTTTTTGTAAAAGAAATTTATATATATATTTTTTCTTTTCTCCTCTAAGTACCCTTTTTAAGTACCTGAGGTTATGATTTTTTTTCACCACAACATCACTTTTTATTGTGTTCAATTTTAGCAATTTTTGTTTGTTATGAATTGTTTATCAGTTAGGTATTATTATTCATTTTTTTGTTTTGTTTTTTTTTTGTTTCAATAAGCCACTGATTTTAGAAGGTAGGTACACCGCTGCCACCACAATGTTGTATGCGGTGCTCTGGATAGAGAGAACACAACCTTTGATAGGGAGGAATTATTTTAACACTTCTTTTGTAGGAGTAATAATACTAACGTTTATTCTTCTTTTGAAATAGATATTTTAATAACACTTCTGTCGCAATAGAAATTGTAATATGGTTTATCTTTGAAACATAAATTATATTAGCACTTAATTTTCCTTGTCGTAATAGAAATTGTATTAGCACTTATCTTTCCTTTTCATAAAAGAAATTATGATAACACTTTTCCTTTTCGTAAAAGAAATTAATGTACTATGTAATATGTATTAGCAATTCGCGATACAGAATTGAACTCTTCAATCTTGTCCGCTCGATGGATTTCAAACAAACTCTACGAGGTTTGGGCTTGATGGCCCCATGTACCCACGATTACTTCAAAAGCTTTTTAATTTGTTTTATTGTTTTCTCACGACGTTGTATAAACGCACTGAAGAAAATGCAAAACGTGTTAATGCAAGCTATATGCATCAATGCAAAACTGTAATCCGATATGCACTTGTGCGCCCGTCCTGAAATATTAATTTTAAGAGGGCGAGAATAATTTTGATAATTGTATGTATGTATGTACATACAATTGGATTGGGAAAAATAAGCATTGTACGTATGTAGAGTGTACATGCGGAAAAAAAATAAGAAGACACTGTATGTAGGTAAGTATGCATATATTGTGAGTGGAATGTGTGTCTGATAACAAAATGCAATTTATGCTAAATTGCATTTTGTTGCAGTATGGAAATGTATTTGAAATTGAATTGAAATTATTAAAATGGAAATGTTTTTCGTTTCCAGGGTCATATATGTTGATGCATCAATGTATTGAATAGGGCAATATATTGATGTATTGATCTTGATGTATTATCACAACACTGGTCGTTTTCTCAGTATACGTTAGAAACCTAAATTTGTATATGGCAACACCAAGAAGGGGTTGCCGGATTGGTTCCATTTTCAAACCTAAATTTACTTTGTTTTTTTGTTTAAATACCGTGTACAAAATTTCAGCTCTCTAAGTGAACGTGTTCTCTTGATATCGTGAGGACGGACGGACCGATATGCAAAAATCAAAATAACTTTTAATATTATGTATGGGTGTCGAATCCATTTTGCTCTACTATCATTCTTTCTATGCATTACAAACGGTATGAAAAACTTAATATAGGTATCCGATGATTTCATCATCTAGGATATAAAAGCATTAAAAAACGTGAAGCAAAATTACTGGATACATCCCTATGTATTCCCTGCTTGTACCTACTGTGTCATCAAGTGCGTCCGGGAGATAGTCGCAAATGAAAATAAATACATGAATTAATCAAATAGATATAAATAAACAATTAGTGAACTAAAAACTACAATATCTGCCAATTTACATGGAAAACTGCCAAGATATTCATATCTTTGGCTGTACAACAACGCTTAATGAAAAACAATGAAAAATCGTCATGAAACTCACAAATTCTGCATAACAAACATTTGCAAAATCTGCGGAGGTGTTCAATCATGCAAAAAATATGAATTTCAATTACGAACCATCACCTTTTAATATGATAATTACAAAAATTGTGCCATCACAAACACCTTTCTAACATGAATAATTTGAATTAATTTGAATATTTCTCGCTAATTAATCATTCTAGAACAATAGCTTAATGAATAAACAATTACTGTGACTGCAAAATTGACTTGGAAAAAAGTCAATTTGACTAATGCCGCGAATTTACGCGATGCAATATTAATGCCACAAAGGTGAAAAATTGACCAGGTAATTAATTACTCGCGAAAATTTATAAACTAATACACATAATAAGTGCGAAAGAGGCCGGAATCAATTTAAACTCCAACTGGAAGATATCATAATATGGTAGGATGCCACATTGATAACATCATAACATTCATAATTTAGAAAGTCACTGTAGGAAATTCTGGACCGAAAATATGCTAAAATTGCTGCCAGGAAAACATAAAAAGAAGACTCTCCTTTAGAAATCCCTCAGTTTTTCGACAGCGATTATATATGTAAATAGATAGGTACGTCGCTGCATGCATAAATCCAAAAAATAAAAAAATAATTAAAGTCTGTATTGAATAACAAGCACAAAGCGGTATACGTTATTCCATATGCAAGTAAATTTTGGTGCAAGTGGTACTTGAAACTTTTTTGTTGTTGAATTTATTAGGTTAGTGTATGTATGTATACATCTATACAGCATATACACAACAGCATTAAGTAATCACTGAAAAGACAAATTTAAAAAATGACACAGTTCATCGAAACTAACTAAGTAATAACAAACAGCAATTGACACACATTTATGCAATCAGGGCTGACCCACATCAAATGCAATATATGTACATGCTTGATCGAGGCGCCTCACGCATAACTGTGTGCCATCATCAATTCCTGATATTACACCTCTTGCTTAGCAAATATGACCCAACCCTAATTATCAATGTAATTAATACGTAGAATTAGTTAAATTAAGTATATAATTAGGTGTATAAATAAGCTAAGATACCCCACGATTTTATATAAGAGAGAAGAGCTCTTATCCTCTTAACTATTCTGTCAAAGCTCATTAGCTTAGCAGACATTAGTATTCTACGTAAAGAGTCAAGAGATGTCAGACGTCAGCTAACTTTTGTGGATATTTTTTTTTTGAAAGATTTGGTATTCTAGCAAACGAAAATATCTGTCAAGTATCTCTTAACATAAGAGCATAAAAATGCTGTAAAATAAGGACATATTTATATAATTGGTATATATTATATAAATATGTACAAGTTAGTGAAATATTAAATAATTATACAATTTGAGCCATGCACAGAGGATAGTTCTGAGCAATATGAGAGACGACTTGAATCACTTTACTATTTCTGAGGCTGTATAAAATTTCAGAATGCTAAAATCTTTTGCCTTTAAAGTGATAGAAATAACATAGTTTTACGATAATCTCGACTACTTTATAATATTATCGTCTCTTTAAAGTTTTGATAACAATTAATTTTTTTGCTACAGGTTTATACGACAATCCTGTTGGACGTAACGACGGCTGTGGAACTCTTTACCTGCGATTTAGGTATTATAATAATAATTCAATTTTCATTACGTGCTGTGAATTTATCATACAAGTATTATTTATATCGATAATTTAACTTGATTAAAGGCGCACACAACTATAGCTACGCTTGCGTTGGTTATATTGCCATCATCGCCTCGCCAAAAACATTACTTTTTCTTCTTCCTTCTTGAAAAGTAAACGTCTTTAATACCTGGGCTGACTGAAAGATTCTGCAAACCCTCTTAACCTCTTAAAGTTAATACTGCTCCACAAAAATTTAAGTAGAATACTAATTCTGCTAAAACTTCTTAGTTAATAAATTTAAGAGGTTAAGAGATCTCTTAAAAATCTCTTATGTAGAATCGGAGTCTTTTTTTCTTTCTGTGGAAATATGCTTTATTAGTTACTCACAAACAAACTCGGGAGCCGAGCTACTCCACCTCTACCTAAGAGTTATGTTTATTAGCTACTCCTCTCATTCAACTTTTGCAGTATTGCTTTTGTAAGCTACTCCACATCAGTGAAGACCATTAACAATACAAATTCTCCACAAATGCTCTTTTGGCATAAAATTAAGCACATGCTAAGATACAGCATTTTAATTAGACATGCGAATAGACAACGTAGTTGACCTGTAATGAGTGGTTGATTAAATACAATTAAAAGTAAAAAAGTTAACAAATAAGTATACGACCATAGGCAATAGATGTTAAAATAGTGATCAGCGAACATATGCACCATCCTCGTGTAAACAGTGTAACTAACTGGATTAGTCGAATTATCATATCAGTTTAGCGTTGGAGGTTTAAATACAAAAAGATTATAACTCGAACACTAATTCAATTATCCATTTATTGACTTCGTGCTCAATATATACTTATTAAGTTAAATAAAACTTCAGCTACTTTAACTGTACTATTAGGTCGGCCATGTAACCGGCTAGTCAGTCACGTTCACCTCTGAGCGTGATCGCTTCTCGACCTTCAAACTCGAGACAGATGACTTGATATGGTTACTTTTTGCCCCTTGGTTGAAAGTCATGGACAATTATTATTATTATTAATTACGGGGGATGCAGACAGGATTTCTGCCTCTCATCTTGTCACTGCGACCTATAAGATCTATTGTGACATTACCCCTTGATGCCCTAGGGCGCCCATTCGAACTTAAGGTCTTTGATGAAGCCTATAATATTCTTTAGGGCCATTTTTTCGACATCCTCTGGCAGTGGAAATGCCTTTCCTAGATGTCTTAGTCCTATGCGGCACAGAGCTTCACAGTCACATAGGACATGTTCAGCGGATTCATCGTCTTCCATACAGAATCGACAGGTCTCATCATTGACCTTACCCATCTTCTTAAGGTGGTATCTAAGTGGGCAATGCCCCATAAGTAGGCCCGTTATGAGCCTTAGTTCCTTCCTGCTGAGTGTGAGGAATTCTTTGGTCCTCTGTAGCGAGTACTTTATAAACTTCTTCGCTTGTCTCAGCCCCGGGGTATTTTCCCAGTATTCCTTCTTAGTTTTGTCCTCCCAAAGCCTGATCTGAGCTGAGAGGTGACTTTTTGGGTGTCCAAAGACAGGCTCAGGGCCAATAAACGGAGATTTGGCTTCTTCCTTTGCAAGGCGGTCCGCAATCTTGTTTCCCATAATGCCTTCATGTCCTGGTACCCAGATAACTGTCACCCTATTTGTCTCGGCCAGTTGCTTTAAGACCTAAAATCAGGGACAATGGATGTTGACCTTTATACGAGAACGGTACAGCCTTTTGCCGGCTCAAGCTCAGGCCTTTGGCAGGTTCTTTGCTCGCTCTCAACAACCTATAGCTGTGTGTAAAAACACATGAATGAGAATAAAAATACACGCTGAAAGATAGGAAGAGGAGACACCATATTGAATGGTGTGCCACACTGGCTACCTGCATCACGCGCCACTGCTCTGTCTACCACAACCTAGGTTAGAGTGGCAATTACTTCATTCTCCTGACACCTTGACCTTCGCTCCCATATACCCACATGAACCTAACAACAAATAAAAAGACAAATTAGCTTGTGACCACGATTTAATTATTTATTTTTCTTATAATAATAGCCCCCTTAACATACACAATCAGAAATCGGGGGAAAAAGATAAATACTGATACTAGTAACGAGTCACATACAGGGTGTTCCGTATGTGGTCTGGTACACGAAGGCTACATTTAGGTCATGCTTAGAGAGCACAACATTGTACGGGTGGAGGGGAAATCATAACGGTTACGACATTTGGGTATGTTTTTATAGATCTCTCTGTAACTTCGCAATGATATACCCTATAATGATGATTTAGTAGATAGATAATCGTGGGACCTTTCCAACGGTCTATACATTTTTTCCCTCCTCCTCTGCGTGTTGAAGTTATGGCGCAACAAATTTACAATTTCGGAATTTTTACTCGTTTTTTTTTATTTAACTACTATTTTTATCAAAAAACATGTCATCAACACCAATTTTTCATATTGGATTTAAGAAGCCCAAAAGCTTAGTTTTAAAATGAATGACCTAGCATATTCCGTACCCAAAATGTAACCTTTGCTGCGTTTTTGCACTTTTTCTTAAGCATATCCAGTGAAAAAGGCTGGAAAAGTTCAATTAATGCCATAAAGGAGGTAATTATTTTTTAGAGTTTTATATTCTGACGAGCTTCTCAGTACAGTAAAAACGTCTAAGACTGATTGTTTCCACAGTATACGTAAAAAACCAAAAATTTTATATGGCAACACTAAGAAAGGGTTGTTCGATTTAGTCCATTTTCGAAATTTCATTTACTATTGCTATGAAAACACCATGGAGCGTGTACAACCAATTACGTATAATTACTATTACAATATTTTACGTGTTTTTTTTTACAAGCTTATGCGAGCACCTGCCGAATTATGCAACCTCCGCGATACAGCTGACGATTTTTTTCAACTGTTTATAAAAACAGTTTCAGCCGGCATACTATTACTTAAAAAAAATGTTTACCGCTTTCGCAGCTTCCCACACACACTCACCGCTACTTGAGCAGCTGATTAGTTGTACGAGATCAATTATCGATATCAAAATCAGCCGACACACTATGACCTTTTTATTTGCAACGTTACCTCCCGGATTATATGTGCTGTGCACTCAATGGTTTGAAATTCCAAAAAAAGTTTTTTTTAGCATCAGTGAATAGAAAGTGAGGAGAAAATATGCAATCCTCAAGGTAACATTGTGAATGTGTTGTGTGGGGCCGTGCTTGAAAGCAAACCAAGACGAAAATTCAGTGCTGGAACATATTTGGTTGTGGTGTCACGCGCTGCGGCAATGAAGTTTGTCGTCAAGGTTGGTCACATTGTGTAGTCTGGGTTGGTCCACTATAATTATGTGCATGGAAAGTGCTCTAAAACGTCCAGCACCAATCCCGACGAAGCCTGTCAATAAAACACCAGCTGAAGTAGAAGTGAAGACCTCCAAAAAAGTGCAGGAAAAGCCCTCTTAGGAAAATGCAATTGAAGTGCGTCAATATAACGACATTTGCCGGAAATGCGATTTCCCATAATATGCCATTAATGTGCTCTTTTATTTTGAGACACTACAAATGCACTACATCAGTAATCTAGCTGTTTTTAATAATTACAGCTATACGCACACAAACTATGTACTAAGTTTATAGGAATGTCTCCTCCTCTCCTATTTTTGAATTGCCACAATTTCCTAGATTTTCAGATTAAATAAGCTATGGGGATGGACCTCCCGTAAGAGTCTATTGAGTAGAATTATATGTAGTTTAAGAGCCGAGCCACATGAAATAGATATCAATTACTTATACATACAACTAATTTGGTCTCAATGATTGTTTCCCAATAAAAAAAAAATCATTTATATTTTTATTTCCAAACTATTCCTTTGAAGATAATTACTTCTGACAGTTTTATAATCCATGACGGTGTTCCGCAAGGCTCCATGTTCTCTCCTACTCTCTTCCTCATTTTTATTAATGATCTTTTAGCTTCACTTACAGTCCTATCCATAGCTTTGCAGACGACAGCACGTGGGAATGTCATAATTGACAAACGAGGTCACATGTTCAGTTCACTAAACTATGACCTTACAACAATTCTCGCTTGGGACAGATCGAATAAGGTCTTGTTTAATGCTTCCAAAACGCAATGCTGTCTATTATCACTCAAACGTACTCCAACACCCGCTCAACCCATTTCCGTCGATGGAGAAGATATCTCGAACGCGCTATCTCTTAATACTTTAGGCATTGAAATTTCCGAAACTCTCAGTTGGTCCGATCACATTTTTGGTATTGGCAAAAGGCGATGAAATGCCTGGGCTTCTAGCAAAGATGCAAGAAATGTTTTACTTCATCAGACTTGGTGCAAGTCCATATTTGGGCAGGGGCTAGATGCACTGAAGTGGCAAGAAGGCTTTCGGGCTTATTTACGATAATATATCAATAGTTACTATTGATTCCCTAAAGCACTGGTGTAATATCAGATGTATGTCTCTTTTTTATCGCTACTTTTACGGTTATTGCTTTTACCTGATCCATTGTAGAATTATTCCGAGTTCACCTCTTACACCCAAAATTCGGCGTTACCGTCAAATTCCGCAAATCTTTCATAAGCAGAGCAGTACGAATGTGAAGCAATTTGTCATCCTCTGTTTTTCCGCTCAGCTATGAGTCATAAACATCAAAGCGTAATGCACACCGTCACCTACTTGTCTCCATTCAATAATCCTCAATTCTATACCTCTTCTTCCTTTCGTACCAACGCTATGCTACGTCATCATAAGATAGATTTGGCAAGATCGTAAAGCAAAAATATTCAATCAACTAATAAATTCATCATGAACAATTGTAACATCTCTCATTCTCGTATAGAGCCTGTTTCACTGGACTTCGTACTATGTAGTATCTACCACCATGAACTCAGCGATTCAGATGTCTATTCTAATTTGGATTAATATCTATGCAGGCTACTAACTGACTTATAACAATGGACTGAGCGATTTGCTATTTCATGTGGCACAAAAAATATTGTGTTTCTGGATATCACCGTTAGAGCACCCTTTAAAACGATTACATAAAAAACATGTAAAACTCAACCAATCACATGAAATTTTACACCCAAAAATCGAATTTAATTAAAAAATTATATTTTCTTGTGCCCAAGTGATATTTTAATCGCTTATAAGGAATTAAACTCATTCCGGCTTTAATTTTCAAAAGTTATTTTTAACTGAATCCTGCTTATGGGCAAGAGAGACGGAGCATGGTAAACACTATATTTACCTTATTATAGCTATAGGAAAGTTTGTGTAAAAGATGGAAAATTGGAATGCATCCATTGCTCTGCATTGGATTTTATTACTTTAAATATCTTCCCACTGTATCTTTTCTTCACAATTAAATTTATTGTTTACGCATTTTGTTAAAGTATTGTAGAAGGTAATTTGGTCGTTCAAGATTATTTCGTGCAATCAAATAACCTCCCGCCTGCATAAAAAGCTTAAGCTACAAGGCATAAATTTTGAACGTGGTCATGGAATCTAAATTTTCTCTAATTATTCAATTTTTAATAGAATTTTTCCCCCCCTAAATACTCCATTATATTTAAAATATTTCTAATAAAGTAAACAATAATTTATTTAATTTTAATTTTCTGGTAAAATATGGGGTAGTTAGGAAAACTATGGAATACGTAGAAAAATAGTCGTAGCTGCTGCTATGCATGTAACCTATAACCGTTTCACTAAATTTCGAAAAAAATTTGTTATGTTACCTTATTCAATTCAAGCATTAAAAGAAGCAAATTGACTTCTCGACAGTATTAAAAATAATTTTCAAGGTTGCAGCAAGCTTACAAATATGCAATCGTTCTGGGGAAATTTTTAATGTCTTTTTCAGTGGGATAAAAATTTAATGTTTTGTTGCTAATGCTGCCAAATGCTTAGTTTCCGATAAATCGAAAGAATAAATTATAATAAAACTGCATACTTCTCCAATCACATTTCTAACGCAAGCTAACATTATTCCTTACAAATGAAGGTCTCTTGAGCAGGTATAGTAATAAAAGAATACATTATGTTTGGATATTGTTACGAGATTATTATACATTAAATAATGAGCGGCAAGATAGATAGTTAAGCTACTTTTCACAATTCTGTGGTGCTGTATCGCCACTTGGAACATTAAGCGGGAAATACAATTCGACGGCCATCAGCATGCGCGTACGCAGGGGGGGCCTCCCCCACCCTGATTCCAATCAGTCACGTTTTTAAATTTTCAAACGTGTGAATTTTTTTTAAAACTTTTCACTCATGCAACACGTAGTCCAGTCATTACGGCGAAAAAAATAGCATATAAGCAAGTGAACCGAGAAAGCTGATTTTTATAGATTTTTCACATAGCGTCGATCGTTGTTGAGATATCGGACTAGAAAGTAAAAAATTAAGAGACTGAAAGTTGTTTTTTGCTGTTTTGTTCTTTCTCGTAATACATATTGGAAAATGTCCATTATCAAACTTGTAGAGCATGTTAGTATCTGCAATGTAATGGGATTTAGACAAAAATTACGAGTTTTAGCACGCCATAATGTGGGGGTCAGAAAGCAAAACATTAAGAGACTGTAGAGGAATTTATTAAAGTACAATATAAATAAATAAAACAGCACAATTATGAACCACACACATGAAATTTATTAGCAAATACACGCTTTTGTGTTGTAGAAGATGGCAATGAATAGAAGAGAGGTCCGTTTTTATACCCTAGATAAAATCTATAGGGTATACTAAGTTTTTCATTCCACAGAAATAATGATGGTAGAGCAAAATGGATTGGACACCCACGCATAATATTAAAAGTGATTTTGATTTTTGCATGACCGTCCGTCCATCTGTCCGTCCGTTTGTGTCTGCGCACGATAACTCGAGAACGCGTATACTTAGAGAGCTGACATTTTGTGCACGAACTTTAAAAAAAAAAAACTAAAATGAGACAAATGGGGCAACTCCTTCGTTGCCATACAAAAAATTCGTTTTCTACTATATATTTGGACACTGCCTGAGAACGTGTCGACATAGAGAGCTGAAATTTGGTACATGGTATGTTCATAGTAATAGTAAATAAAATTTCAAAAATGGACTAAATCGAGCAACCCCTTCTTGTGTTGCCATACAAAAATTTAGTTTTTTTACGTATACTGTGAAAACTATCAGTTCTAGACATTTTTAGTGTACTAAAAACTTCTCTAGAATACTAAATCCTATAAAATTGATTAGAATAATTTTTTCTCTCCGACGAACCTTTCTAGAAATAGATGCGAAAAACCACTTCAAAAATCAATCTTGGACAGATGGGCGACCATATGAATTTTCAAACGGGCTTTCATCTAGGTTATCATAAGAATTGGTCTTAGACCAATTCTAGCTTTTTTACTTGTTAGTATTTATATTTGTCTTGGTTTCGATGGTCTGGGCAGTCTTCCTGCTCAGAATACTCATCGAATTGTGGAGATTCTTCAACCACATGAAATAATTCTTCGACGCTCGAATCATCCTCAAAAGCACGAAGGAAAAGTATGATGTCCAGAACGGACTTATCATGCTTCAAACTAGGCGGAGAGTAAAGTTTTGCTGGTGTTTTTGTGTATTTGTTTGTCCTGCGCGAGCTCACTGATTCAAATTAATATATCGATGGTTTCGTGAACGATTTCAACAAAGTCATAAATTGATGCTTCTTCAATTGCCGTGGTTACGGTAAGAGTATCTGCATCCTCAAAGGCCTGTTCAATTTTGATTTTGACTTTTGCAAAATAACGGGGAAGAATTTATATAAACTTGGCTTTGTTTGTGTCTCTAGCAAGAAACTTCTCTAACTTTTGGAGCTGTAGTTTCATCAAATGAAAATTCTGCTTCCTTCTCAAACGTCGTACTCTTTCCGAAGTTTTGGTTCCTGTGGTACTCATATAACCTAAATTGTACAGCGTAAAAGGAGCAACAGAAAAGTATATAATCGCAATTTTCGTATCATAACGGAGAGCTGAGTTATCCTAAAAAACTAAATTTACCCCTTTTTTCAAGATGGCGGAGAAAGCTCATAGGAAACCTTGGTTGACAATATTACATAAGTAACGCTTTTCTAAGCCCCCCCCCGCCCTACATAATACCTATAAATCAGCCTTCTTGGTTCACTTGCTTTTTCAAAAGTCTATAATGACTAGACTAACGAGCGAAAGGTTTTAAAAGAAATACACACGAGTCGTGCTTGCTTTGTTCAATCTACTTTGTTTTTTGTTTTCTTGAACTTAAAAGTCTAATTTGTGTTTCCTTCTGTTCATTTTAAAATTTGTTTTCTCTTGAGAAAGTCTAATTTTTGTCTAGTGTTAATTTTAAAATATCTTAATTCTAAATAAAATTTTGTGAAGATGAATAACGAGAAGAGAAAATTAAAAAATTCTACTTTAACAAATTATTTTGTTAAAAAATCTAAAAAAAAGTGATTTAGAAAGAACAGACTGTGTTGATCAGATTGCTCCTGTTCTTGATACAAATGATAGCGCTGCAGCTTTTGTAAGTGGATCTGGATGTGAATCTCCATCAGATTCAGATATAAATATTAATGATGTTAGTAATTTTATCGGAGGAGAGCAATGCGACGATGAAAAAAGATTATTTTTGTTAAAAAACGTTTGCATATCCTGACGACAAATTTGTATTCGCACTTAGTGGAAAACGTAATTTGAAGCTTCAATACAGCTGGTTTGGCAGGTGGATATGGTTAGTATACTCAAAACGTTTTGATGCTGCGTTTTGCAAGTTTTGTGCAATTTTTTTTGCGAATTAT